>JAWWTY010000123.1:59215730-59268064 GCA_035222235.1 Margarornis squamiger
AATATGAGGAAGAACTTCTTTACTGTGTGGGTGCCTGTGCACTGAACAGATTGCCCAGAGAGGCTGTGGAGTCTCCCCCACTGGCGATATTCAAATACCATCTGGATGCAATCCTGTGCCATGTGCTCTGGGATGACCCTGCTTGAGCAGGGAGGTTGGACCAGATGATCCACTGTGGTCCCAACAGTACCCATTCTGTGATTTTTGTCTAGTATTTATTAGATAACTCCAAACTAGATTCAGTCTCAGCTCAAGAACAATCTTCATTTTGATATGTTCTGATGAACATTCTTCCTTTCACTTGGAAGAGTTTGATTAGTAAGATAATGGCAGGAAAAAGATATATATCAGTATTAATAGTTAACACCACTACTTGCATACTAAGTGAATTTGATTTTTAGTAAACTAGTCTTTTGATAATCTTTTCCTTGCAAGTTTGGTAACTTACAGACATGGATTTCATACTCCAAAGCAATTTAATCAAATTCTTCTATAAAAGAAATAAGCTTCCACTTCAGTTTTGGTATAAATATTTATTAAATCCTTTGTCTTTAACTTCTTAAAAAAATGTCTTACACCTTTAAAAGGTGATGGCATTATACAGACATAAAATAGGGAATAGGATATGACGCAGCCTCTGAAAAATTGGAAGTATGGCCTTCACTGATGGCTCTTTGGTACATGAAATTTGTGGCTAAAAATTCAGAAACTGAGATACAGGAAAATTATTTACAAGTGTCTTTGAAGAGGAAGAAGGTCTGCAGATAAACTGACTAGCTAAAAACAGAGTCTTCATGGGATTCCAAGGCAACATTTTACTCTGCAATGTCACTCGCTATCTGTGGGCATGTGTAATGCTTTTAACAGTGTGTCCCACTGGGAGCTATAAGAGACTGTACAAAAATCACCTACTAGTGCTGGAATTTTATGCTGTCAGTCTCTTCCTTAGCAGTAATAAGTAGTATCTTCAGTGGTTGTAGGGCAAATAAAGCTACTAAAAATCATGTTCTCATTTGATTTTTAAAATACTTGGGATAGCTCAAATCAGCAGTGAGAGAAATCTGTTGTATTTACACCTATATTTGCAAATTTCTTGCAGTATTCTGACTGCTCTGTACTACCCATTTCGCACAAGTGAAGCAACATAAATCCATACAGAGAGAACATTTTGGGGATAAGGATGAACATACACAGCTAGAGCAAACTCAACATTGGAAACATCAATGGTATGAACTCCTGTGCTGTGTACAGCTTCTATTAAAGGTCTGACTTCAGAATACGGCATATGAATAGGAAATCCAGAGACCTGGGAGAAACACAAAGGAAAAAAATATGTAAGAAGACTAGGTAAAGGCAGCTGAATAAATACATAGTTTTAAAAATCTGTTTCACTGAGCATGGAAATTTATCTTTTCTATTGCTGACCTAAGGAGATGCAATAAAAAAAGCCTATTTTTTGTACTTTACTACCACCTCTCTCTTTCACATACTCCAGGCAAGCTGCTGACATTTTTCCCCTTTAACGTCGTTTAAGTTTGAAGTGAAGATGTTTATTCTAGTGGATTATAAAGTTTTAATAATGAACACATACAGCAGAACTTCACTGCTTTTCTGCCTCTTGGCTGGTTGTAAATCACTGTGTTCTCCTGGGTGGGTATTTGAGATGGCCAATGTCAGGAACTGAAACCTCAACTCCTTTTGGAACTGGCCCTATCTGTGTGCAGCACTTGTTACCACATGGAAAGGCCCTTCCAAGAGCATGGAGGAGGAACACCCGGGTACAGCAGTGGCTGCAGTGAACACTTCAGAAACTTTTCTTGCCTTTAAAGAGTGAAGCAAAGAGCAGAAAACTGAAGAAAAGCATGTTGTGTGTGCTCCTGCAGCTTTAAGCAGACTGTGTGTAGCACTACTCAGCAGCAGTACCAGGTTCTTACTGAGCACTCCTGAGAGCTGCTGCACCTCCGGCCCCTGAGCAGCTGGGGCTGGGACACTGCACTCGCGTTTCTGTACAGGCAGGAGCCACTGCTGTGGCACAGCAACAAAACAACAATGCAGCCACTTTACCTTTGCATTCTTAGTTTTCTGTTCAGCAGAAAGTTTTTATCTTAAACCTTATGATGAAATAAAACAGATCATCGCTCCCTTCCCTCTGTAAATATTACAGTTGGTATAAAAGCTCTTGTGAATTTTGGTAGCAGAAGAAATAAATAGCCTAGGACACTCTTCTATACCATAGAGTGGTGATATTAAATCCTAGGGATTTAAATTCTTGTACTATGCACAAGCCATTTATGTTCACAGCTGTACCCTGTAATCTCCCAGCTGTTTTTGCAGCTCTGCCTGATGATCATCTTCTACATCTTTGCCTTGGTTTTCCTCCAGCAGTGGCAAAAAGTTACGTAGGGTAGAGGTACAGTATCTGTTCCAACGAGTTGGGCGTGTTGGTCTCCACTCCATAATCTTGTCTTTTAGTATTTTTTCAATCCTGCAATAAGATAGACTGATCATTACAATTCTAGTATTTACTGGACATCTGAACCGATCTCCCCTGGCAGACCGTACAGGTTCTGGGGACCACACATGACCTCAATGAAACCTGCTGCTGGCTAGAAGTGCAGAAAAGCAATGCCAACGCAGCTGTGTGGTGCCTGCATGGTCAGTGACTGCATGGAAGGCCAGGGCCTTACAACCCCCTACACTCTCCTCTCATCCCTCCACAGCATTTTACTTATTGGGAAATGGTAGAACAATGATTGATCAGTTCTTTCTCTCTGGTGATCCCTATTGAAGAGGGAGAATTCAAAAAAGCCCTGGAACGATAGCTTCTGATTTTTTTTAGGCCATTCTCAATTCCTAGCATTCAAAGCATGAATATGCTCTAGTATCAGCACTGACAGTGTTTATTTTGGAGGTAGAGTTACCTGCTCTGTAGTTCCACTGCAGCAGCCTTATCTGAATGCTGATAAACTAATTCTTCGGGCTAGCAATAAATAAAATAAATATTAAAACGTGCAATCTCTTCTAGCTATACAACAATGTAACTTCAGGCATTTCTGGCTTGATGCTCACAGGAGTTTACAATTATGTTTAAATAACCTACTCCTCAGTAGAGACATTATTAAAAAATTAACTAGATATTTGTGTGTAATGCTGGGACTTTTTTCTTGCAGTAAACTTCAACTGCTTACACCTTTGATAAGTGTATAGAAATTTCTGGTTTCTTACTAAGGATGTTCATACAGCTTGAAAAAAATGCTTTCTTGCCCGTAAGACAAAGGTGACATTTTCTGTATAATACCAAGCTACTGCTTCAGAGAGGCTTGGTCCTGAGATCTTACAATGGACAGTTAGAGGCCAAGCACATTCATTCTGTATAAAACCAACTTTTTGCAGTATTCCTGCTTTCATTTTTTTAAAGGTGTGATTGGGAATTTTTTTTAAAAAGCTCGACCCCTCAAGTCAAGTTTGCAATAGATCCATCGCTACCTGAACGCTGCAGAGACCAGGGAACGGCAAACTTCTTGAAAAGAAAGACTTCCAGTGTTTTGGTTTGCTGATATCAAAATTTATCCTTACTGGGGAATCATATTCTTGCATATTAAACCAAATCTACAAGAAAGCAAATCTGTTATAACATTTGTATAATCACAGCTATGGGACACAGCATTCCAAGAAACAGGAGCAAACTCTGAAACTCAACTTCCAGTTTTCATTCAAATAAAACCTAGGGTTCTTTTTTTAACTTGCCTTCTGTCTCCTTATTTTCAGACTTTCACACATGTTTCTACCTCGCTCTCGTGTCCCTGACTGTGTCCGCAGAAGCTGAGAGGTCTGGCTTCCAGCCAAGCCAGGGAGTGCTGCTGGCAGGATTGTGCCCAGGGTTTCTGTCCCTCCCAGCACAGACTCAGCTCCACCGAGGTCTGTCCACCTGCCCTGAGCTGCACAGCTCTTACAATCTCTCCTCTCTGCTCCCACTGTCTCAGAGGTTTTCCAGCCACACAATGAATAATATATTGTGAATGTGCACTAGTATTACCAATTTGCAAATAACTGGGAGGACTTGATGCCAGGCAGAAAATCAATACAGTTTTTGTGCCTTGTGGTGCCAGCTCTGTTGTGCACATTGAACCACTGAGGCTGTGACCACTGTTACATGGGCAACTCAAGTGACTCCTTGTAATATCCTTTATTTTTCATTTTTCAGTTGCATTTCACCTGCAAACTATTATCTTTGAGAAATGACCACTCCCCACTTAAACAGTGGTAATCTTAAGACATCCAAGTTAGGAAACACATAAGTAAAACCTAATAACAAATATTCTATTAATGGATGTCTTGATCTATCTAAGTTTTGATTAAAAAAGTCTTTCTTATTTTAGTAGCTGAAAAACCTACTTAAGATTGAATAAAATCACTAATAATGCAATAGCCTAAATATAGTTACAAAGCTGAACAAACACTGCATAAGGTAAAAACCCAAAACAGTTATTAACACTTATGTGGATAGAAATATGACAAGACTGGGTACACTTACATTATCAGAGCCGATCAGACAGTACACATTTTGTAAGGGGCAGAAAGTATCATACTGTCCATAAAAACATCCAGTACTGGGATTCCAAATTACATACTGACTTTGTTCCAAAGTTAATACATAAGCAGTTGGTCCCTAGGAAAGAAAAAAAAAGTATGAAAGGGATATTTGAAAACTGGCTACAAAAAGGGCATGCTTTGTATTTTTTGGAATACTAAATTTTTATTATTGAGGTTAAGATTGCTTTTTGGGGCAAACTTCTTGGAAGAATTTACAGGTTCATTACAGTTCAACACTTGCATAATAATGTACTCTGTTACATGGCAGGGAAATTTTGGACATACACAACCCTTAGACACTCTTAACTTATAGATCCCTGGTTCCTTGTCATCTTGGTTCAGCTACAAACCAGTGTGAAATTCTTCATACAGGAATGTTTACCAGATGCTATTTCAGTACCAGCATGTCCTACTTGGCTGCTGCCCCAGCTCTCATCCATGGTAGGCAGCATACTTTGTGTCTCAACCATCAGCCTCCCTCATGCAGCCACATAAGGAATTTCCCAGCTCTCTTTATATTCTGTCAGGAATCCCTAAACTGCTCTTCTATGTTACTGTCATGTCCCATATTTTCCAGGTATCTTGAAATATCTAAAGCATGCACAAGCTGAGTGCTTTATTAAGGATTACCATCTCCATCAGATTTTGAGCAGGAGTGTACCCCCAGTACCTGTTCCTGCCACTGCAGTATCTCAGAATGTGCTTAGGAAACTTAGTTTAGACAAAAACTTTTAACAAAATTCTCTCCAGCAAAAGTTTCACATGTACTTGGTAATTTGAAATACTAATGGTGGAAATTTGCATTATAAACAGTCTTACCACCTTTTTGAAAAGTTACTTGGTTACTCAGAAATGTGAGAACAAAGGCATCTCCTAAAGGGCAGAGCAATCTCAGTGTTTCAGTTCCGGGCCAGCCTAAGCCAGATCGTTGCCCCAGCAGCCCCAGGCAGAGCAGACGGCCCACCCTGCCTGTATTGCAGTGGGCAGAGGAGAGGGACTTGTCAGGCCTGAACCAGTGTCACTATTGCTGCAGCTCTGCCATCAGCTGGACAGAGAATCAGAAGACACAGACGTACCACTAAGAATCCCCCTAGCAATCCCCTAACCCTCTCCTACCACCTCTCAGCCTGTACCTGATCCCACACAAACTGTCACAGTCTGTGTATCCATGACTGAGATGCTGTGGATGGACGGTCTCCATCACCTTTGTCCTGGATGCAACTTAAGTTAAGGTCAAATCAAGGGTTACAGATGCTTGATACTGTATTTTGAGGACAACACCTACTACCAGTTAAGCATGGAAATGGGCCCAGGGAAAAAAACCCAGACAATGTTTATAGTAATATATACTTTAATTTTTTTTTTATTTTCTTCTCCAAAAAGAACCAGTTCCCAGCACCAATGTTTAGATAATATCCTGGAAAAACACCCAGCAAGAAACAACTATCCATTGGTGGAAATCAAAGACTTCACAGAATAAAAGTTAATACCTAAGCCAAATGAAAAAATTCTCTTACCTCAGGAATGGCATTTCCAATGATAAGCCAGGCTTTTTTCCCCATACCAAGAAAATAATTACACAAGAGCACAGCGTGTTCTTCTTCATCGCCCGCCAGAAGATAAAGAAATTGCTAATTGAGGTATTAAAAAGAAAAAGTTTTTATGGGCAGTTACCAACTTAAACATTTGATAATGTTTTTAACACTTCAGAAGCAAGGAGTCCTTTCAGATCTTTACAACTGACCTTTACACTGGTCACTGCTTCAACACACAGGATGAAGAGTGAACGCTGTAAAAATCTGTAAGATCTGAGATTTTATCACAAGAACCAGGGTCTTTATGTTTTTAGAATGACAATTTTTCAGAACAGTTCTGAGATGATAAAAACTTCATCTCTGGCAACAGTGTCTGCTGTTATTCTGTAAGTGACAGGATTTATGTGACAGAGAGAGCTAAATATCCCATTATTGCTGACACTACATGCAATGTTTTTTCTACAGTTCCATGGAATGACAATGATCCGTTTTAAGTCTAGTTGTAAAGTCTATCAGTCAGCATCCTTTCACTTATGCATGACTAGCCATTATGATTTATAACTGAAAAAAACTCAAGAGATGCTTTAAAGCCCTAAGTATTTTTAGCTAATTGTAACCTCTCAAAGATAAAATTTTTGGCTCATACCAGAATGAACAATTTTTCTCAAGCTTTAGTCCTTGCTCTTTGAAATAAATGGCTCAAAGAAAAATAGTCCTCACAATAACAGTATCACAGAATAATTTAGGTCTTAAGGGACCTCAAGAACTCATCTAGTACAACCTGTCTCCAAAAACTGGGGCTGCTAGAATGTTACATCACATTCAAGAGGATAAAGAACTTCTGCTTAAGGCATTGCTTACATCTGATGTACTCCATAAATCACAAATTCCAGCAAACGACACACTATCTGGCAAAAAAGGAATCAAAGCAACATATCGAGCCACCAATTCCTGCAAGAAAACAAAACAGAGCAAATCACCCCTTCAATTCACAACACTAGTAGTATTATTTCAGATGTGAAGAATATTACTCTTTCCACAGATATCAATGAAAAACACTGAGCAAGCTTATGACACCTAGCTCATTTTAGAACTTGTATAAAAGATTGATATGATTTACTCCCACTGAGGTTTGGCATAATTCTTTGTTTTTTAAAGGAGAATACTTTTAAAGAACAATATTTTTACCTGTTATTTTTTCATCAAGAAGGCAAATGCTACTTTACAACATCATTATAGTTAGACTTACTGTGTATCACCCATAGTCATTACAATTTTATTTTGCATCTCTAGTTTTTTCCTCTGCAAAAAGCGTAGCTGTAGAGAAGACACACAAAGCGGGGATTTGTTTATGTGCATGTGCACGGGCAAACGCACAAGTATCTTGAAACCTCTATCCCAGAGACTTTACTATCTTTTTTAAGTACTTACGGCTGCTGTGTGAGATCTATTTGGGATGGCATCAAGAAGCTCCTGTGGTGGGTTCAGAGGTTTGATATATCTGGTAATAAAAACTGTTTTTCCATCAAGGTCAATTACGGTTGTTAAGCACTGGCGGCTTGGAAACTTTGATGTACATTCAGCTTCGTATTTTTCTGCTGCCTGGAGCAGTTTCTCGTCTTCTTGGGTATCAAACTTCAAAAGACAGTAGAATTTATATAAAACCAGTTTTATTTACAGTTTGGACTTCAGTCTGTACTATATTCAGCGTTATTTCACCATCTACAGGAGCACAAAAAGAGCATTACATTCTTTCCTAATAGCATTTTGAACTTGCCTTGTATGGAGTTTTGGTTACAAACGTGTAAGAAAGCCCAAGGTAATGGAAAATCAGACAATTTGCATTTTTTGCATTTACTTATGAATGCCCATAATGACCTATACCTGTAATACCTACCAATACCTATAAGAAACTGGCTTTAAAGCAGTGAAAGATGTAGCAGAAGTTACGGCCAAGTAAAACTGTGGGGATGAATATGTAACAACACATACTAATTCAAAGGTAAACAGTTACAGTTAGGTACTAATCCTACATGCTATTCCCACAGCACGCCATTAAAACCCCAACTGAGGGTAAGGATAAAATCCCAGTACTTTTTATATAATAGACTGCAACAACCCTATGCAATGCCAAAATATTTGCAGAAAAGGTTCAAGTGATTTTTAGATGAATCCTTACAACAGACTTGTCTCAGATTTTAACATATTTAGATGTGATTTTTCAGAAGCAAATGTAGGACTCAAAAGCACATAATTATATAACAATGACAATTATTTCCTCATGTGTTACCTAAAATGTCACCTTTTAAAAGTGTTAGGATCAGACATTTAATTTCCTTAGAATTCCTTGTATACTTCTAGTGGTACTGTGAATTAAAGCTCATCCTTCATAATACTTTTGTTCAAAATAAGCCACTTTTTATCATTTGTTACCCTTCTTCTCAAACCTGAGGTGGAACAGCTGGACACTGCCCTGGAGCTGGACCTCCAGGCCAGCAGAGAAGGCACACAGTGGTGATTCTTCTCAACCATAATTAACAGCAGAAAAGTACAGCCTCTGGCATTTTGTAAACTTAAATGTTCACTGCAAATATTATTGGCAAATAAACAATTACTATGTCACAGTCAAGTAACACAAAGTGCAAAAAGACTGCTGAATGGCACAAACCCAAGCTAAATCTTAAACAGGGAACAACAGGAGTATCTCAACAGATCTATTAATATTGTACCTTCTTAAGCATTTCATTCATCTATACAGAGGTTCAGGAAGAAGAGCAGGAAAGAAAGAAAAAATAAGTAAAGAAACAAAAAAGGTATCATAAAATTAAACTAAAATTATGCTTAGCATCCTAAAACAGTACACAAGCATTTCAAATTTAACTATAGGTCAGAAATAGGAAGAAAGGATGACAAATTAGTAAGCTTTTATCATAAAAAAATGAGTATCAAATTGCATCTATGCAAGAAATTCTGAACATTTGCTCTAAAGACGTCAAGATTCACAACATATAATGCATAATATTTTACAATAATCTTGCCCCTTATTTGAATTTCTATGATTTTTCTTTTGAAACAGTATTGGAGACAGTTCTTTCTAGAAACAGAGATATGTCATCTTACAAATTCAGCACATTTTTCTCCCAACAACTAATTCCTATATGTGAAGACTAAGACTATGAAACTCTTGGATACGTTATTATCTATTAAAGGTACTTCAAGACTGTTAAGTTTATATTTATGGTGTTGAGTCCTAGTAATAATCTTAACATTCAAACTTATTAACTTTAAAAGGCACCTATGAATGCACTTTATTAATATTCTTTATTTTCAGCAGGTACTAAAATTGTAACAATTCCCACAGTATTGCATCAGAGCAAGAAAATAAAAGCTTCGATAATAGGCTATAATTTTAACAGGAAAAAGGGGTTTTAGAATGCATCATATGATTTTATATTTATTCTGAAAAAGAAATTATGATAGATGTTTCTCTCCAATTATTTTGTGTTTCTAGTAACTGACCAGTGTAGCACTGAATTGGAAACAAATGAACTGCTGCTGTTTGTGCATGAAAAACACACATCCCTGATGTATGGATCTCAAAATCATTGCCTACTGTTATGTAAGCTAGCAAGCAATGTATGCATTTTAACTACATATTATTGTTGTTAGCGTAAGGCACTTCTGGTTTAGTAAAATAACTGAAAAAAAATAACAGCTGCTGTTTTGAAATGATTATGTTCAAGATCTGAAGGCATGCATGAAGCCATAAATAATAAATGCTATATTTGAACAGTATAGACACAGAAGCAAGAAAATACTCTTTGCACCTGCCACGTCCTTTTTGTTCACTGCTCACAAACACATGAATACTTCATTGTTTACAAAAAATACATGGACAAACTATATGTTCACAGATAATGAATGCAAATCTGCTTTTTATTAACACTGGAACTAGATACCTGGTCAAAGTTACTTATCAAGCATTAAACGTACATCTCACCTAATGGTGCATCCAAGTAAATTGAACTGGGCTAAAAAATTTGAAATAAAACACTCTGAATTTGTATCAATGTTTGCCTTTATGTCCTTTGGTACACTAAGCATTCTTATTTATATGCATCTCAAGAACTTCACCACTGGAAACAAAGAGCAAGAGTATGACAAATTATGGATTAGTTACCTTTTCTCTGACAGACTCTCCAGGAATGAGCTGTGGTTCAATGGTAATAAACAGTGTTATATATGAGCCCTCACTCAGATTTCGCACAGAATCATAACCCCTCTCCATTCCCAGATTTTTTTCTTTGCTGTACCCAAGGAGGACTGGAGGAATATTGATTTTAAACGTACCATCAATCTACAACAATATAAAAAAATACTTCTTGTTAGAAACAAGAAAGCAAAAGTTCCTTCTCACATACATTTGCTACTTGTGTTCAAATATCTCATTCTTTTGATTATTGGTCTGAAATACAAAATGAGAGAATATGATATTTATGCTGATTAATTGTGGGAGAACATGAGACATCTCATTGCTAAACATATTAATTACAACTGGATTTCAGCCTCTCCTGCATGTTATGAACACTAATGTTTAATGAAATGGAAGTCATACACACTAGCTCATAGAAAGACTTCCAGCCTTTCCCTATTTTTCTTTCAAACAGCAAACTCCACATGGCTCTGCTTACCCAAAAAAAGAAGAAAATGGAAAAATACGGGTTGCAGGATTATGCTTCTGAAGGCAGCATCTCACCAACAGGCCTTTGCCTATGAGTGATGTGTGAATGGTGCTTCAGCATCTCAGATGGGACCCCTTCCATGCAGAAGCTGCTGATGAAATCCATTCCCAGCCCCTTTCCACTGTCCAGTTCTGTACTTTAAGAGATTTACTCCAAGTAAAACCACTTACCCTTGCTTGAAAATATATGGTAGTAAATGGAATCTTAACACATCCCAGCCAGTGCCTCTCAATACGAGTGTGGATTCCACTACCTCTTTCAGGATCATCCTAAGAAAAAGGTGCCCAACATAACGCTTTGTAAGAGAGCTTCATTTCCTTTAATTCGATCAACAATGTAATCATCGCATTAATAAAAATTATGTATTAATAGTATTTACTGTAAGTATGAATTCCATTACTAGCACAGGAGCGATTATTCCAGATGCATTTTAAGCATGCCAGATGCTTAAAACATACAAGAACATCATAATCCATGATACAATGTGCTTCCACTTCAGGGTTTAAAAGTCATGTATAACCTGTGATGCAGGACTCAAAACTCTGACAAGGAGTCCACAAGATCCTTCTCAGACAAAGTAAATGAAGCTCTGGTCCGCCAGTGAAATATTTTATTAGCATTGAGAAAAGCTTTTTGATGGCAAAATAATTTGGAAATCTAACTAAACCCTGTGAAATGGGAGCATTGTTTTCATGTGCACTGCCTATCAGAGATTTCCAAATCTTGTATGATCAGCTTAGAAGTAATTTAAAAAAAAAATTCTCTAAAGGCTAGAGTGACATCCAAGTTTCAAGAGTTTCCTTCTGCTTTGTCAAATATAATTTCATTTTTGAGGACAGAATTCTCTGTGAAATGTGTGCATTATTTATTTTTGGATTATATTTTCAAGAATGTTGAGTGCTGCTATTTTTGCCTGTGCTAAATTGACTAGGAAAGCTTTCACTGGTTCCAACAAAGGAAAACGTTATACCAACACTGAGAGGTTATAAAAATTTCTTGTTCCTAGTTCTTGAAATTTTTATCTAACTAAAAAAATAATGCATTCAACTTAAAGATGTTTGGTTGTTTTGGGGTTTTTACATTTCACCAAACACGTTGTAAAACAGGATGAGACAGATCATAAAAAGATAGTTGATAAAAAATATAGGAACTACCATTATTCATCTGGAATTTAGCAAAAAATTCTGATTCAGGTTAAGAATAGAATTCAGATTACAATTCATGTTGCTTCTCAATCTTAGTATCTCCATTAAATATCAGTAAAATATATTACATACACATATTCAACTCAAGCAGCAGTTTATACAGTATTATAATTATTTATACTAAGGTTAACATTGTAAAGATTGCTCCCTCTAACAACCTTGCAATATTGACTAGATATAAAATCATAATGGATCCTAATAAAATGATAATGAATGACAAAATAGAGAAAAGAGGGGCACGGGAGGGGGAAAGTTATATGGAAAAGTCTTGTTCCATCAACTTCAAAAAGCTCACAATATTCTGTAATGTACACTGTCCTTCAATTATGAACTCACCTCTACAGCATCATGAAGCACTTCATCAAAAACATTAATGAAGACTTCATCTTTCACTGACTGCAAACTGTGGGTGCTGTAGTCACCATTAGGAGCTCTGAAAAGGTTAAATAAATCAAAAAAGTGATTGGAACAGCACAGGAAGGTGTGAATAAATTTACATACGCAAATGAAATCATTATTATTCAGAAATAATTTGGTTTCATTTTGCAATACCTAAATGGAAGCTCAAGTTCCTCATTCCAGTTGGGGTTTGGACCTTCTGCTGTTGTTGTCCGGCAGACTGTTCGCTGAAAAGAAACTTCTACAAAAGGACGGACCAAAACCTATAAATAGAGATCAAAACAAATGAAACAGAACTCTGTAGAAATTCATCAGAACACATTAAATGGCTTATTTCATTTATTTAGAAAATTAAACATACTCATGCAGATCAGGCTGGTTCAGCACAGATATAACTTTAATACACCTTAAATATTGCACTTCCCAGGCTTCTAAGCATTTATGGAGCTTTTAAAAATATTTTATATGCTAGCATTTCCCAAAGTTTATGTGTATTCAGAATACCTGACATGTTTATATACACTGGGAAAACCACATTTTCTCCTGAGAGCAGAAAAGCTACACGCTATCAGCTAATCAAGGAAGGTAACTGAAACAGAACATGTGATCCAGACACCAGTGGAAAACAGTGCATTTGTATCCTCTTATCTGTAATCCAAGCAGCCTACTGCTACAATCCCAGTTGTCCCTGAAACTGGCTCCTATGACAAACAAACAACTTCTACTAGACAAAACAAGCCCCTAATGTGATTAAAAATGCCTTCATTAACATTCAACTGCATATGGCAGAACCTTTTCTACATTTTAGAAAGCTGTCATTTAGAAGGAAAATCGTAAGAAAAACAGGAAAAAAGCTTGAAGGTCTTCCATCTTCATTCAGAAAGATACTGAATTTATTTCTTTCTAAGTAGCAAGCTAATGTAATTTCAGTGTCAGCCATGGGAATGGATGTGCTGATTTAGATTAAGAGTGTAATGGACCCAAATGCAGGCTGTGAAGATGGCCAGCAGCCAACACACACAGAAGAGTAAGAACTGAGCAGGCATATATGATATTTTCTCCTATTACTCTCCCACACTTCAAACATTTTCAGATGAAAGACTTCCATATGTCTGTAATGATTTTTCTATTTAGCAGCTCCCCATGGATCATTCTTCCAAATACTTGTCCAATACCAACTTCAACACAAACAAACCTCTTTTGTCAACAATAGCCATAAGCAACTTTCCTGGGCACCAACCAACTGCTGCTGAGGAATCACAACCCTTTGTTTGTTTTAGACCTAACTCCTACCAGCTTCATTTGACGATCCCTCACATTTGTACTTACAGGACCAGGAAATAATCCCTATGCAGTGTCTACATGACTCATGATGTTGTGCCTTTCTACCCCATTCATCCTCCTCCACGTGCAGTTATTGATGTTCTGGCTGAAGGCCCCATCATTTTTCACTGTACAGTAACCATTCCGTAGATCTGACATCCCTAGTGCCTTTCTCTGAACCTTTTTCTCTTTTTCGAGATCGAGGAGTGGGAAAGCCAGCCTCATCAAAAAGATATCTTTCTGATGGTGAATGTTACTGTCTGTGGAACAGGAATGCTCACAACTTCACAGAAAATGTTAGTTTTGTAATATACCTGGTTAAAAGGCCAGTCTGGGTTATTAGGTGGGCTCTGAGCTGACGGAGAGGCTGCAAACATCTCATTAAAAGTCCTTGAAGATTTCGATGGCTGTTGAAGTTTGCTATGAGAGGAAACAGATAACAGAAGCAGGAAAGACAGAGAATTCATTACAAAACATGAATCCCTCACATTCTGTATTAGCCATACAGAATTCCGGAAACACTCCTGATATTTTTATTTTACGATTTTAACTTTGGGATGGTATTTATTTGATCAAATAACATGAAAAGAACACCAGAAGAGGCTGTCAAGTGTATAGTTCTAGTAAGCCTCATTGTAAAAGAGTGCTTCCTGCCTGAAGGAACTCTTTTCTGAAGAGTCTACCAACCCCAGGCTATTTTTTTTCTGCCTCCCCCAACCTCCTTGAGCTACCAGTTTTTAAGTTCCAGTAGTTGAATCCCCACAAAATTCATAAACAGTGTAGACTTCATGGTATTTAGGCAAGGCCTCTATGCAAAATTGAATCCATATGAATATTATAGATTTGGCAACCCATGAGTGAAGTAAAAGAAAATAAATGTTAACATCTTTACTTTTATAGTGTTTCTATGTAACTTTTTTTGGTAATAGCACCACATTAGAAATTATAAAAGAATAACTATTCATGTGGTACAAAATAAGAGATCATATAATGCAAAAAGACTGGGTTTTTAATTATTTTTGTAAAACTGATAATGAATTGAAATTTTCATCTTCTTTTTCCCGTCAACATGTTTTTAAGATGAATTGTTTTTCTCAGAATCAACTTGTTTACAGAAATCCAATAGAACCTCTATTATAATAAGAGATAAAACAGCAGAAGATGATAAATTATGTAACTGGCTACCTTAAAAATACCTCGGAGTTAAATGCAAGGTGTGTTCATTTTGAGGGAGAGAGAGAGAACACTGCACTAATACATTGCTTCTGCAACTGAACCAGGCTGTTCAGAACTCCAGTGTCCCTACACGACACAGCATCAAACAGTGCAGGCATTGCCTAATGTGTCTGAAGGTAAAGGTCACCTTTAAAATTAGTCAGAGCCACATTAGGCTCAGTCTTTTAACTTAAACAAACAGTCATCAAGAAGACCAACATGCTACACTCAGGAGGCAAATACAGTATCCCACAGTGAAGAACTGGATTTTTCTTAGTACTCATTTTTGGTATTTAATTAAAACATTATGAATTAAAACTGCCATGAGTATAATGAAGAGGTTTGCTTAAGATATAATTCATCTGATATTACCAGAGTAATAATGTTGTCAAAGCTGCAACTTATCTTTCAGACAGCTTTTTCATTTAAACATACCTCATCACAGTTTTTCTCACTGGAATATCATAAGCTCTAATGACGTTCACTAACAGTTTTATGTCTCCATCTGACAAATTCTGTGCTGTGACCTTCTTCCTTTCTTTTCTTCTTGGCCTTAATGGACGTTTTGGCTCTGCCAGCTTGAAGAGGCCGAGTCCCAAAATGCTAATAATCATAAAACAGATATTCAGTCAGTTTTGTACAAAACCCAGCATTCTAATGTTTCCATGACACACATGAAAATTATGCACTAACAGAAAAAGGAAATATATGCTCTTTCTTGTGCCAAACAATACTCTCTGAAATGTCAAAATGTTGCAATTGTTTAGTACTGCACAATCCAGTTCTGTCTTATATTTCAGAAATTATAACTTTAATGTGCAAAGAATTTTGGTTTGGGGTTTTTTCCCCTAAAATTGAGTAGGATACAAAAAAGGACAATTACACAGCTTCAAGATAGATCTATACTACACTGCTATAAACAAGGGATATATTAGATGACAATAACCACTGTATGGAAGAGACAAAACATCTAACTACACAGCTACATACAATGAACAATGGGCCACAGAAAAAAAGGAAAATGAATTTACCACAACATACCCTGGACCCTCAGAACTCATAACCCAAGGCAAAGCAGAACCAAAGGAAGAAAAAAAAACAAACCAAAAAGGAAAAGAATAAAATGCAGATGTACATTTTTATATAGCATGATATCAACTGCAGACTATCCAAAATATACTTTAAAAACTGATAGCCAATGGCATTATTTCACAGAATTGTTAGGGTTGGAAGGGACCTCTAGAGACGATCTATTTCAACCCCTTTTGCCAAGACAGGGTCACCTAGAGCAGGCTACACAGGAATGTGTCCAGGTGGGTTTTTTTTTTAATGTATTTCCTTATACATAATAAAAAATAAAAAAAAAAACCAAACAGAGTAATTACTGTCAAAATAACATAAACACATGAGTTACTGAAATACCTCACTAAGCGAATGCTTTAAACAAATCATGATGCATTTTAAATTCACTGGTGATATAACTCAGCAATAGAATCCAATATGAATTAATATTCACAGTAAGAAAATATAACTGAAGCATTTCATTTTAAACAACTCCAAAAGTTGGTAACAGTCTGGTTTGTATTTTTCTATTTTGTGATGTGAAAATATGAACTGAAAAAAAAGATGAACTCTTCTATAAGACAGCAAGTCTCTGTGTCTCCAGCAGATGGGACTGTTTAGATTTATTCAGCTGGATGAAAACCACTGACTATTATAAAAGTGTTGCATTTATAGTGAACAGAAGCAACTTCTACATGAAAGAAAAAAAAAGTAAGATTCATAACTTACACAGATTTTAAGTGAGCAACACCAATTAAGAGTCATCTATGCTGTGATGACTGATAAATACAAAAATCAACAGGTATGGGATTTGGAACAAAAATCCAAAGAAAGTGCTTAAGTAATAAAAGATACAATAACCTTAAAAGAAAAAAAGCAGTAATTTCCACACTCAGTATCTTTTCTGAACATAACACTCAGCACCAGCAAACAGAAATACATGAGAAGTAAAATAAAGAAAATTACTGTTAAGAAACTACTGCATGTTATCTGCAAGGCATAGGCACTGACTCTAAGTAAGCATCACCTACAGAACCAGTAGTAGTGTTACTACCTCTGACACTTGTCTAATAATTGGAAATATTCAAGCTGGCACCAGCTGGGCTACACTCAGCTTAGCAGATCACAGCTCAATGCATTATATCCTATTGTATCTTTACATGCTGTCACTTTACTTCTGTCAAAACCAGACTTTTCCTTAAAAAAGGTTTTACGTGCCATGTTTGTAAATACAGTGTCTGTTGGCAGAGGTGTACATAGTGACTGTGACTTTACATACTATACTAAACACAAAATCACACCAGTTAGTCACATCAATACACTTTGCAAAAAAAATCACCAAAAACCAAATAAACAACAAAAAAAACCCCAACAACAACAAAAAAATCAGATAGTTTTACAGTATCTTTTTTTATTTGGAACAAATACATAGGTCCCTTACCCTAGGCTCAGAATGTCCTCTTCATTGACAAGGTCAGAGAGAAGGAAATGGTGTTTTGCTATGAGAAAACGGTTTATTACTGATTCTCGAACCTGTGAATGGGGAAAGAGACAAAAAGCACACTTCTAATCCAAAGCCACTTCAAATATTTACCTTCTGTCTATTAAACACAAATAAAACATCCAAATACAAATTTTTTATTTTTAACCACTTTTGAGCGGGTCTCAGTCCAAGAAAATTTCTGCTTACAGCTCGTCATCAGAAACAAGCACAATGATAAATGACACAAAAACATGACAATGATAAATGACAATGATAAAGACATCTCTTTTCCATGTCTAAATGCAGAAAAGACTGTAGAGAAATTTATACGGTACTAGTTATGAGGAATGAAAGAAATACTTTGGACTGCAGAACAACTGATGAAGTCTGTATTACAAATGCTATGATATCAAACAAATGTTTAAAATCATCAGTTCCTTCTGTTTCTATGCTGAGGCCATAGATTGAGGCGCAGAGATCAAAGTCTTCCCTCTTCTCCAAGAACTATGTGAAAGCAGACTGACAGAGTATTGCCTTTGCCATTTTTTCCTACCACGAATGCTAGCAATGCCCTCATACTCTGTGCCATTACAAGATCAGAAGTGATAGGCATATAAAGAACACATTTCAGAGTGAACTGAATTTCAGTTCTGATGCGAGCAATCTCATTTTCAAGCACATCAATTTATAAAAGTGTTAAATAACCAAATGCTATTTTAAAAAAGACTACTTGTATTTAATCTGAGAGTGACAAAGGTACCACAATGAATGTTACTCTGTACTACTATACTACTATTCAGTGCACTGCAACAACCATGTGTTTGACACCATGCAAAGCATATGCGGCTGACACAAACATGACAGCTTTGTCAAAAATAACTTTTTTAGACTGTCATACTGAATCTGGACTTTTGCACTTGCC
The DNA here is from genome assembly GCA_035222235.1 of Margarornis squamiger. Lineage (NCBI taxonomy): Eukaryota > Metazoa > Chordata > Aves > Passeriformes > Furnariidae > Margarornis > Margarornis squamiger. Next base: position 59,234,210 of record JAWWTY010000123.1, read on the forward strand.
TGGGAGATTTAAACACTTCATTCTCTCCAGTTCTTTCATGAACCAGTCTTTCTAGCAGACAATTTCTTTTGTTCTACTTTAAATCAACCTTATCACCATATTTCTTTGCAGGCTGGCTAGGATTTGATACACTTTTTGATATTTCCACTATTGGTAAGAAACTGGTAGCCGCATTTCACACTTGCTATTTTGTCAAGATAGTCTAAATTGTAAACTTTTCTTGGTTAAATGACCACTGTTTTCCTATTTTTCCCTGCTAAGGATTAAAGAGATTGTCATCCTAATATAATGAACAGGCTAGAAAAATTAATTAAAAAATATAAGGGTACCACACTGAAGGTAATGTGATGGAATATATGCCCTCTGCCTTAGGCTGTAGGACAAGACATTGTGTATTGCTTTAAATTACTTTTAACAGTTGCTAGGGCCACTATCATAGATATAATTAAGTTCTTAGCATCACAGCTTACAATAGGGAAAACAGGGCAGAGAGGGGAGTCACTGAATTCCTGGGACGCAACAGTAAAAATATCTGGGACACTGGAACAAAGAAGAATTTACAAAACTGCTAGAAAAATCCAGAATGGCTGGTCATTTTCCATATTACGTCGTTTTCAATAATATTAAATTTCACAGACCTCCACTTGTTCAATTAGATCAGTTTCAGGCCTAACTTGGAATTTTAAAGATGTCTGTAGGTCATGTTTAGAGAAGAATCAGGTTTCTAGTATTCATGGAAATAAAGTGTCCAGGTACAGGAGCAACATATGGCCTACAGAAATAGGGTGGATCCATATTTTTAGCATCTTACCTTCTGTAGGTAGTTGGCAACAACTGCTCTGTGTGCATCTAGGTAATTTCTGCTGTCAATCACATCTGTCTCTTGCAGTCTCTTCTCGTAATCCTAAAGATATTTACAAGAGTTTGCGAATCGATATATATTCGTGCTTTATTACACATAAAAAAATGGTATTTCATTAATATTAATGTATAGATCACAGTAAACCACAACAGATGTCAGAAGTTTATAAAGCTATTTTCAATGCTAATATATACAGTAATAGCACTGCTAAACTTCCATGAATAGAGACAAGAATTCCATTAAGCTACAAGATTTATGTGGTTTAAATTACCACAAATAACTTGAAGATTTCCCTCCCCTCTTTTAAAGCTGAACTTTGACCTGCTGCTATAAACTGAAATTCCATTTGAACTGGAAGTGGCTTCTCCTACTGCAGCTGCAATAGGAAGAATCCTTTATAAACAGAAATGATGCAGTGTTCATGGAAGATGACTTCAAATCTGAACTGTGTTTTAATACTAGTAACTAGTAATTAGTTTTCCAAGTAACTTGTAGCTACTTTTCACAGTGTGTAAAACTCAAAGAAGTTCTACTTGGGGGAGAGTTTGTAGAGAAAAAAATAATGAAGAGATTTAATAGCACAATGAAAATCTTCTTTGTACGTTGCAAGAAGGTAAAAGCTCTTTAAGAAACCAGTATGAAGATTCTGCTTTGCCTGAGCTTTGCCTGAAAGAGTCTTCAGCCTAATCAAGCCGCTGAGATGAATACTGGGTACTACCACAAGAAGAAGATTTACTTGGTTCTTGGAGAGAAGTATATTGATGGGATATTTCTCACAGCTGTGGTTACTATTCTGGTGGACTCCATTGAAAGTTGTACTGACACGCAACTTTTACTCACAAGTTTAGGAAAGTGTCTCATAAATCAAGAAAAGGCTAGAGCTGACACTCAGCTTCCAAGCAAAAACCAGAGCTTACAAATTAGAAGAGTCTCCCAGGATCCGCAACTTAAAGGCAGTCTGCAAACCACATTGGCTTTAGAACCACAGCTAGTTATCATGTAAAAGTACTCAGTAAAATCATCTTCAGGTCTAAGCCCTAATAACAAGGATGAGCAGCTCAATGTCTACTTAGTGTCCTTTAAATAGCAAAATGCCCCTGGGATTGATCACAGGGCCAGCATTATTCAGTTTCTTCACTAGTGACCTGGATGAGGAGACACAATACACTGCCAGCAATTTAACCAACGATACTTGATTAGAAAGAGTGGTTAATACAATGACTGACTGAACCACAGTTCAGAGGGCTCTTGATAACTGAAGACTATGAAAACTGAAGCATCAATAAGAAAAAGAAGACAAAGTTCTGTTTTGGGGGTGGAGTAACTTCGTGCACTAGCATAAATGGGAAAGCAACCAGAAGAATAACAGACATATTGAAAAAAAATGTGGGGGTTATGGTTTAACGACAAAAACAGCATGTTCTTTAGGCAAAAGGTAAACTGCAGGATACATAAGGAGCAGTATGGCCTACAAAGGGAAGTTACCAGCTCCTCCAGCCTGACACTTGTGGGGGCCTGAAATAATGCACCCAAGTTTGCAGCTGCCAATTCAAGAGGCATGTGGAGAAACTAGATGGGGTCCACTAAAAGACTACTAAGACAGCCAGAGGCCCAGAGAGTATGACCTACAAGAAGACGTCAGAATCTCAGAACAATGTATGTTAGAAGAAACTTCTGGTAGTCTGATCCAAATTCTCACTCAAGAGCCAGAACAACTGCAGTCAGGATGCTCAGGGCTTTAGCCAGGTGAATTTTCAGTGTCCATAGAGATGATATTTCTACAAACTTGCTGGATAATGTGTTCTAAGACAGGAATGTATTCTTTTTGAAAAATGTTTTCATTTTATCTAACGGGAATTTCTCTTGTAGTAACTTCTGCCTATCATTATCTCACCTCTAAGATGAGTCTCACTGTTTTCTCTGCACTGTCTCTCTGGGTACCTGAAGGAAGCAATAAGAAACCCCTATCAGCCTTGTCTGCTTAGGCCAAAACAACCTCAGTTCTTTCTGCCTTTCCCTGTAGGTTCAGCCCTATATATGTTCTGGTAGCTCTGTACTGAACTTGCTCCAGTACTTGTGTCTTCCCTGAACTGGACAAGGAGTTCAAACTCATCAATCTGGTGAGGAAGAGATTAATGAGCAATGCAGTATCTGCCCACAACTATTCGAAGGGCAGTTACAAAGGAGAGGGTGCCAAACTCGTATATCTAGTTCCAGACAGTATAACAAGGGAAAACAGCCATTAAATACAACTTGCAAGGTTCAGGTTGGACACAACCTTTTTTTTTTTTTTTTTTTTTTTGGTGTTTTTTTTTTTTTTTTGAGTTTTTGTTTTGTTTTGGTGCTTTTTTTCTTTTTGCTTTGTTTTGAACAATCACTGGAAGGATAGTGATGAACTAGAACAGGTTGTCCAGAAAGGCTGTGGAGTCTCCCATTTAGACGTCTTCAAGACTGGGCTAGGCAAATACACAGCTGACCTCATCTGGTGCTGGCAGCAGTCCCACCACTTCAGCGGAAAACAGGACCAGATGATCTCCAGATAATATTTTCCAAATAGTATTTCCATGATTCTCTGAATTTTCAGACTGCTTTGCCAAATAGCTAGTAAACCAACTAGGAACAATATCAGTTTAAACTTAGTTTTGGAGATCATGTCATATAAAATGAACTTAGAATGGCCAATCATGATTTTATCCAATTTATCCTTAATTGGAAAAAAAAACTAACCACAAAAAGAATTCTTAAAATGTGGGTTTTGAATTTTGAAGGGTAACATGAAATGAACAAAATTAGTCCATAAAATCAACTGGACCAGAAATGTACAACAAAGATGTAACACATCTTTAAATAAAAGATACAAAACTAATTTTTACTTTTTAAATTTTAGATATTTATTGCAAAGAGCAAGACATGATTGAATAATAAATATCTTTTGAAAAATCTAGAAATAGAAAAGGAAGAAAGGAATTTTTCAAATGAATTTGTGCAAGAAATAGTAGGGATGAAACAGCAGTTGCCAGAATCTCAGGTGATTCTGATCCTGCTGAGGCAATGAGCACCATCAAATGCTCCTTAGCTGTATGAATTGCTAAAGAACAAAAGAATGCATGACTTAAAACTAATAATGGAGTTGAAATTAAAATAATTGAAGTATGACCCAAATAAAAAAATGCACACATTGCATTTCAGTACGGTGATTAACAGACAAGCGAGGATGGGGTAAGCTAATTGGAGCTATGTACTAAACCAGAAATATCTGTAACACAGACTATAATAAAACATAAAAAGGTTTTCATTCTTGCTAGAGTCATTGCTTCCAACAGTCTCCACAAAAAGGGCTCAAAAGCTAATAAGCTTAAGCCTGAATTATCTCTGTATTACCTTTCTATATCTGAAATCCCTTTGACAAAAAGTCTCTCACCTTTAACAAAAACTGTCTTAGAACATTTGTATCTAGTGCAGTTTTTCTATTTTATTTTCCTTTTCACACAGTGAAATACTGCCTTGAAAGGAAGCTATCTTAAGTAGATTAAAATAACACTAGAAAAGATTGAAGGAATAAAATTCTCGTTTTTTTCATGTCAGCATAGCAGTATATTCTTTAAAGGGCTGTTTGACTTATTTGCACTATTATCATTGCAATAGTATTAGCATTAAAACTAGAAAAGAAATATTTCAAATAACATTGTACCTGAAAGATTTTCTCACTGATTTCTCGTTCATGTAAAGGGACTTGCTTATAGTTTCGGAACTCTGCCACCTCCCCATTTCTGAGCCGCAAGAGTCGGAATCTCTTTGATCTATTAAACTCCTCATCAGAAACAAAATTAAATTCTTGCTGCAACTGTTCCAATCTGAAGAAATCAGGAACCTGTGCCTCTCCACTTGTAGCGGCCTAAATTAGTAAAAAAATTATTAACTTTTTCATACAAAGTGACAAAAAACTATAAAATAACTTTTGTAAGTCTTACATGCAGATTTCAAGGGCGCTCATTTTAAGCAAAAGCAACCGAGATGGATCACACAGACTGAAACACCAGGTGATTTAAAGTAGGATTTTGTTGATCAAAGTATATGAGATTACACATTATGTATCATAAACAAAATATTAGAGTATGAAAACTATGACATGGCAGAATAATCTAGGGAACTAGATTTGCACAACTTCAGCTATGTAAATAGCTCTTCAACATGTTGTTTAGAAAAGTTGAAGCTTCTACAACATACTAGATCTCTTTGTGCAATTGTTACTGATAAGCAACTTTCTATTTAGTAGGGAATTCCCTTGCACTTTAAGGAAACAATAAACTCAAAATCCGTATTTTGTTTCTCGTTTATGAATTAGTCAGTGTGCGCATTTCCTTATACCCTTTTTTTTGCCACTCCCAAATGGATTAATAAATCATATTTTCAGTAGACATTTTGCTTTTTAACACTCACACAACTATGCCCATCACAAATTCAAATGCTGCTGCTGCTACCACTCTGGCATGCAAGCAGATTGCCTGGGGAGGTACTGGTGACCTGGAGTTTCACAGCTCCATTAATCCTACAGCTCTGAAAACACCACTTACCATGATCAGCTGCATCAGAGCTGCATTGTTTGGGTCATTTGGATCAAGTTTTGCTTCTGCTGCCCACTTAGCTAGTTTCTTCATATCAGTTAAGCCTGAGGTGCCAATGGATGCAATAGCATCAATACTTTTTAAAGCACTAAAAAGACAGAATTGACAGAACTTACACCTAAAACGCACATGACTTAGCAATATAAAAAGAGTATTTAAAACAGTCTTCAAAAAAAAGAAAAAGCTCCCCACAACCTGAATAGTAAATTCCAGTACACAATTCTTAGTTGTATCTATGCAACTGAGGGAATGATCAATTCCAAAGCAAAGGGGAAATGTGAAGGAACGTGTGGAAGTGAAATTTTATACAAAGCAGTAAGGTGCTTACTGATACATTTTTGATGTACTTGTGCTATTCCATCTTGCTGCTTATTAGCAAGTAAGAAGATAAATTGCCTCACAGTGTGAAAGTACACACAAAAGCTTTGACAAAGAACTTCTGAGTTGTACAGTCCTTGCTTGCATTGTATCTTAGCTTCTGTCTTTGACCTCCCTCCTGGATGGTGCTCTCAGACCTGCGCTGTAGCCCTTTTCTGTGCCTCTCCCTGCTGTTTCTGGACAGACCCTGTGGCCTGATTCATTCCCTTGCCATATCTGGGACTGCTGCCAGCCCTCTGATCCACGTGTCATGTCCAGACTGCATGCTGGCTGGCAAAGACAATGTCTGTGCTTGGAAAACCCTTGCAGCCTTTTTTCTTGTGGTGCAGCCATGCTTTTGGTCCTCCCTGTACCTACCTATGAGAGTCCCAGCTCCACTCCCTATCCTCTGGATGCTACTGCTCACTTTCTTGGATTCACAGGAAGTAAGAAGTATGATAAGTAGTCTGGAGACCATACGCACACTGATATGTTCACGAAGCTTCTGGCATCTTCTCACAGAAACCACCTCTGAAGCCCCACTGCTACCCAAACCTTGCCACGTAAACCCAGTACACCAGGACATGTATGCTATTGAGTTTAACTTTAATGTCTAGAAATAAAAAGGTAAAATTTCTAACTAAAATCTGTTTACCAAAAACATGTACTCTAAGATATCTGCAGAGGGTTACAGAGCAAAGTAAAACATCCAAACTTACAGAAAGATTATGAAAATTCTTGATTATGAGAGTCTATTTTTTTTAAATACTAGTACAATAAGTTTCCCATGAATCCCTGAAAATTCATATCATATTACCTTGGAATGCCTGTGTTTTGCTGAGATACTGGAGGAATTAAGGGGATTCCTTTTTCTCCAACTGCCCAAGAGACACTATTGGATATTTTCCCAGAGGTCATTAAAGTCATTTTGTTGCTACCATCAGCTTCAAATGAGAAGGACACACCTATCAAGGGGGAAAAATCCAAAGCAGCATATTTATGCATTCAAACACAATGCCTAAAAATTTTTAAAAATACTTCCTGGAAATGAGTAGTCAAATAACCCATGTCTTTATATAAATGGGTTAACGTGAAAAAACTTGCTTCTGCTGCATGCTGTGGGGAAGAACTCTGCTCTACAAAGAAAAGGCGGAAGATTCCATTACACCTACTACAAGGCTTTCCATTTCTGGTTGGAAGGAAAGGCTAAGCCTTGAACGCTATGCCAAAATATTTTTTTTTTCCTCCACAGATGCACACCGTTTAATATTTCCAGTAGTTTTCAGATTCAGCATGCTGCTACTAACAAAACAGAAACTCAGAGTCAAAAGAATTACGTACGACAGAAAAGTCATTCCTAAAGCTTTGGGACACACAACTGCATACATGGTCATCACAGTCAATGACATTTACACACACATTTGCTGTACCATTTTTTTACCACATTTCTTTCCTCAGCTTTTTATCTATTCTGCTCTGGTTTTATCTGTATTTCATACATGGCAAATGTATGCAATTCAGTCATCTCACAATGCTGTTCAAACTTTTTATACAAACATGAAAGTTCCATATGCTACTATGTATTCTTGTTTCCCCTTCTCCTATCTCTCCCTTGTTTTATCTTTCTAAAGACACAGGGATAAGGTGTGTGCAGGTTAGAAAATAGGAAGAAAAAAAATTACTCTGCATATACACTTATACAGACAGTCCCTCAGTGATTTAAAACATTAAAATCACTGAAGCTACACTGATTAATATCTATTTGCTCTGCAATGTCAGAGTTCTGATTACTTAAATGCTCAAAAAGACCCAAACATTTTCTATAGCTACTAAAGCTCCATTAGTACTACAAGTCAAATAATAAACACACACATTTTTACTACACAGGGCTTAAAATTAGCAAGAGGAAAAAATTCCACAGCAAACTTCAGTAATAAGAGTCATGACTACTATGTAAGATTTAGTTACAGAAGATGTAAACACTCTTCACAGAATTTACTCTGAAACCTACTCCAACCTTGTACTGCTACACAGTTTCAGCAAAATGAGAAACACTGAACTGAGGCAGACAAGACTCCCTACCACTCCCAACTCCTTCGTGGTCCAACATCACACGCTGATTGCTGCTGAACTCTATTTCTTCCAGAGGAGCACTGCCTGTCAGAACTGCAGTCTCTGGGACAGGTAGGAACACTTCAGCCAACAAGGTGGTACTGCTCATACCCATTGTTTCATAGATCTAGAAAACACACAGTGATAGACATAGTAAAAAATTTACATGTGTATTCATGAGAAGTTAAAAACATATTGTAGGGTATTTGGACAAAAAGTTTTACTATAGACTTAAGCATGAAATAAATAGTTTAAGGCAATTGTATTATCTACTTCCTAAAACATCCATTTAGCAGACATTTCAGCTATTAGCAGCTAATTTGATCAGAATTCTTAAAAATATATCTTCTTCACCTTTCTAATGCACCTGAGAATAATATGACAAAAAACATCATTGTACAACATGCAATTGCTTGTGACAGTACTGGCATCAAACGAAGATTCTGGAGGGATTCTGTCTCACTAATCCTCCCTTACCACAAAAGGCAGAGTATGGCACACAGTCCCCATTCTGGAAGCAGTGCAGGCTACTTCCCTCTTTACTGGTCAGCTGCAGGTTCAGAGTGATGTCACTGACTTCTCCATTCAGATGTTTCTAATCCAAGAAGATGGTACTCCTTTTCAATTTACATAAAATTGAAATTAAATAAACGGAGCAGACAAGGGTATACCAGTGTTACCTAACTGGAGGAGTCATCTAACAAGAGAAGCAGGATCCCAATGCTGTTCCCCCTACAATTTTCTTGGATTACCTCTGAAAAGTATTCATGAGAATAATTTATTAACTCATGCTTGGAAGGGGTGGGGGGGTAGTGGTTTGACTTAACTGCGCTGCTGCTCAAGTCAAGTGCAGTTATGCATATTACTAGCAATTTTTTTTTTTCTTATCCCCTTCCAGTAAACATTATGAAGGTTTTACTGTGTGGACAATGATGTTTTAAGAATTTTATCTGCAACAAAAATCAGTTTTTCTAAAACTAAGAGGTTGATCCACTAACTTATTTAATCACATGACCCAATTATATAATTTCTCCCATGCAAAGCATAGTCATGTCCTATAAATACAGAAAGCATAAGCATCAAAAACTTAGCAGCAAAGATAAAAGTTTGTGACTGCAGAAGCAAGGAAGGAGCAAGGAAGACTGACGATTAAAAAAAGGTCTTTCACAGGTTTGGGGTTTTTTTTAATGATACTACCATAGAGCAAAACACAAGCGTTACAGGATTAATTACATTTCATATATTTTTAAAAGTTACTATGATAAATCATCATCTACCTGTAGTTTCAAACTCTCTGGCCAATTGATTATTTGTAAATTGAAAATTTGTCCAAAGTGAACTCTAAAATCAGAACTTATTGGTCGGGTAACAGTCCTTGACACTTCTTTGGAGTTGAAAAGGACTTTTATAAATGCTGAGCGTTTCTTCACATCTTCTCGCCGCAAAACTTCTGCTCTGTAAATATGTCAAACAAGCTGTCATATCATTTTGAATAACATTTTTTATTATTTAGTTATTTTTAATGAGAATCTGATTTCTCATGAGGAAACAGAATCCACTTAAATAAAGATTGTATTCTTCCAAAAAGATCAGTACACAGGAATGACTTTAAAATATTATTTTAACAGTTACTTTATCTTTTCATGAATATAAAATTATTTAAGAACGAACAAGTAAAATTTTGGAACCCCTAAAGATATTTTCACATAACAGAAATTATTTAGGGGAAAAAAAAAATCCCTTTTACTTCCTTCCTCCAAAGCACAATAAACGATACCACACTGAGTTAAGATTTTGAAGTTTTTAGTCACTGGGAATAGAACAGCCAAGCAGTATTCCTTGGTTAGGCTATTGCCAAGTAAGTATGAAACAAAGCAATTTTTAAATTACTGAAATCTTGTAGAAGTATGTTAAATTGTGTGTGTAAATCTGGAAACTGACATAAAACAAGTACATTTACTTATTTTATCCACAGTGAAATCTCTGGTTTACTACACAATTTCTTTATTTTTCCTTTGTTGACTACAGCACAGACCTGATGTAAAGGACTAGCTAGTGAGGGCAGTACTGACTGAAGTGACCTAGACTCTATGCTGAAAACTTCTCAGTATCTACACCACTGTTCTCTGCAGATGCTCAAGGAACATCAGAAGGTTCAAAGGGAATGTGCAGACATGCATTCACTAAGTCCACTGTATACAAGGTTACATGTGACTTGAAAATGAATGAATTTATATCAGCTTCAGAAACAGAAGTTTTATCGCTAAGCTAAACAGAATGGTGAGCTTATGCTTCTGAAGCTGTATAAGCAAGCAATTAATAAATAACACCAGAAAATCATAAACAAGGTAATTTGCTGGACAAGATTTATCTCACCGAGGGCACTGCTCAGTTGGAGTTATGCTTCCTGAGAGGACCAGCTCAGGAATTAGAACAGGCTCTCCAGGTTTTCTTCTGGAACTGTCAGCTTTTTCTCTAACTTGCTGCTCTATTTCCAGGTTATTGACCATTTTAGGAGGGATAGGTTTTATACGTTCCTCAGCAAAATCATAATCTTCTGATTCTTCATCTTCATGCATGTCTTTTTTCTTTTTCTTCTTAGACTTCTGCATATAAAAATAATAATGTTCTTTCTGAACTTGTTTCAATCAGTGGAATTTTTTCTCTTGTTCTCTTGATTCACAAGTGACAAACATGTATGACATATGTACAGTAAAATAACTATAATTTTAATATTACAGACACACACAAAAGATTTCTCTTATTCTAAATGACTACTTCAGATTCAGAATTCAGAAACACATTCCATTCATACGCTTCAAAACCATACTGTGCTTCAAACAAAACATTTACTTAACCTTCCCTACCAACTTACAAATAAACATGTTTATTGAACATTCTGGCCAGCTGCTGAGTTCTCATTTAGCCTGAGTTACCATGTACATTCTGTTGGGGTTGAAGGGAGGTTTCTCAACCAGTAGTTATCTAGTCTCATGTGCCTCTAGTGTGTTCCTTAGACTCATATGATCTGTGCTAGTAAGACATCAACAGCAGTGATTAACCCAAAAAGTACTTTGAGTAAAATAAAATAAAGCACTTCTGGGCATGAAAGGAAGGTCTGTAATATTACATTTCATTCTAAAATGAAAGAACCACCATCATCTCCATCTCAAGAGAGTTTGTGACTAGCACAATAAAAAGATGCCAAGAACAGCTGTGGCTGGAACTACCTACCATGGTATTTGTGAAGGCATAACTGGTGGATGAACAGTTCCCATTAGGATCAGTGCTCAAGACTACCTGTCTTCATTTCAAGGTTTACATTTATTCATTTTATCCTACAGGTGAGTTGACATGATACTAATGAGTCAAGTGCCCACTTGTGTTCTGGTAACAGGAATTTACAGTATCTGCAGATCAGCCTCCCCTCAAATATTTTAAGTGCCTTCCATAGATGCAGCACATACATGAAAAAACTCTCCATAAAAGTATCAGCAGATGCACTAGCTTCCTGAAAACTATATTTGAAACATTTCCTTAAATTTTATTTTCCTTTGGTATCCAAAAAACCAGGGTGTTCAAACTGAGTAATTATATTCAAGTACAATCACCATTACCCTGAGGTATCCAGTACATTGCCACCTAACTATGAAAGCACACCAGATTTGCTGGCACTTGCCCCAGCCTGGTTCAAAGCCTGTCCTGTTGCAGCGTACTGCCAGAATGCCTGTCTTTCTCAATATTCTCCTGAAGCACAACTGAGACCTTAACTGCAGTACAGATTACTAGCAGTAAAGCTTTTCAGAGGTAAAAGCACATTCTAATTTTTAATTAACAATTAACTGACTAACAAATTCTAAGTAGAATGTATCCAAACACATTATAAAATTTATGCATAACTATTCTGAAATCTTTTTTTTTTTCCATCTTAGAAGGATATGTTTTTAACACATTTAGTAATAATTTTATTTTTTGTGAAACTGAATGATAAAAACAAACCTGTGTCTTCTTCCAGGATTTCCAGTCTTGTAGCTCAGTTTTATACTCCTTCATTTTCTTTTCATATTCTTCCATACATTCTTCTAGTAATTCCTTTATCTCGGCCTGAATTTCTGCTTCATATGCTTCCTCATCTGATTGGTGATCAACCTCTTCCCTTCAAGACAAAAAACTTATCAACATGATGCATAAAATAACATAGGACAATTAAGTTGACCATACGTAACAGAAATCTACTCCTCCATGAATTAATTTCATTATATCCAAAGTGTGTTCTAGTAAAAATACTAGCATACTCTTAAGAGTTGATAGCAGACAGTTACTATCCAGAATGAATTACTATTTCTTTACTCATTAGCATGTAGAAATTCCTTTCTGTTACAGTAATTACTTGTTATTTTAACTTTCCCTCTTCCCCAAACTCAAAAAGAACAGTGGCAGACTCAAGCAGTGCCAGACCCTACTCAAAGTCTTACTTTTGCACCCTTCATATCAGAATTGTAAGTTCCCAAATTAACTAATTTTACTGCAACTCCACTGCTAGCAAATGAAGTACAAAAAGTGTTATCAAAACATACTTCCTCAAATAAAGTTTGATGGGTGTGTTAGTAAACTTCTGAAAGTCACGGAGGGATTTCATTTGTTTCCAAACTTTGATAATGGTCTTAAGCAACATTCTGTCTTTTTCTTGTTCAGCATCACGAAGTCTTCTGGTTTGTCTAGAATTACACACACACAGCATCAAATTAATCAGAACTGTCTAACTCAGAGGAACAGATCAAAACCTTGGGATATCAGAAGCCAAGGGATTTATGGGTGCAGCGGTTTAAATCCAAGGAGCATAAAACTCAGACTTGAAGATGGCAGGATTTGATTTCCTTCTGCACTCCAGTCTCTTGCATTTTGAACAATCTGATTTCAATTAAGTACAATCTCTAGAGATCTCAAAGTTTTCGGAAATGCTTATTACAGCTGTACATAATTAAAAACATTTTAAACTCAATTCACATAAACAAAAGCCCAGGAAACCTACACTGCTGCTAGGGAGTAATGCTTATTACATGCAGACATTACAAAAGATGTTTTAAACTTCATGTGCTTCTAGCTCCAGTATAAAGGACTTGAAGACATGAAGTAATGTAGTAATGCAAGAACTCTGACAGCCCTACAACACTTAATACAAACAACACAGCCTTTTTTATTGTCTCAGAAATAGGTATTTCACATTTCTACCCTCTAATCTGTTTGTAAGATAGCTGTTCATTAGCACTTGTAATGACCAATACATACTTCTGATGTAAATATCCATGCAGCACAACCACAGGCTGTTTCCAGCACTATCTCAGTGAAAAGACATTTCTAGCAAAAATAATACGATTAAAAAAAACCCAAACACGTAAACTAACACATTAGGATTTGTAATATTCAGTGAATGTGGAAGACTGAGGCTGAGTCAGAGTTGAGAGTAGAAATACATCACACCTCGTTTAAAAGCATAAGCAAATTTAGCCAAAATAATAAACAAAGAAATACAGACTTTTCAGAAAGCAGTATGAATAACTTCTCCACTTCATTAGTTAGCATTTTGAATACTACTTATCCATGCAGCTTAACAACCTTTTTTTTTCTGCCTGCCAGATGAGGCTGGAAGATGAATCTTAAAGACATGAAGAACATATAGGTGAGTAATTACACTTATCTAATGTATTGGATTTGGAAGCAGGACCTTTCAGCAGAGAATAACCTCTGCTAAAATACGTCACCCACAAGCACCAGAATCACAGAATCAGCAGAATACACTGGCTTCCTCCTTCCAAAAATGAGGACAATAGGACTGAAATTGCTAATTTGCAAAAGTATTCTGTGATCAGATGACATTTCTTCCTCAAACCTATGGAAAACTACAGCTCTGATCTCCAGACAGCAAAGCACATACATCTGTTATGTTATTGGAGGGTGGAGGAAACAATCAGATTATTTTCCATGCTACAGTCTCTTCATCTCTGTAATTTCTCATGAATGTACCACATTGACCATCAGGGAAATGCAATGTTAAAAGACAGACAAGGCAGGTCAGATGTTTTTACCAGCATATGTGGTCCATGTTAGTATTAAATACCCTGACAGCAAAAATTCCTCAGCCCAAATGAGCTTCATATATGAAATGGTTTCCAACAACAGAGCTGTAGCCAGAAAAAATTACAGACATGAAAAGCCCTAGAATAATACCAGCCAACCTCATCTCATGTTAAGTAGGAAACACTGGTCTCACTGATTTCAGCGGAGTTTCTCCAGATTCATAACAGCATGACACTAAAGCACTCATGACCTAGAAAAACACTGAAGATACCCAAAAGAAATATTTAATCTAATTAGAATTAAACATCAAACAAGCCTCAGGTTTGGTGCCAAAATCCAAGAGCCTTGTTCCCACAGTGAGCATCCTCATTACCACTCCCACACCTTCCCCAGTGAGAGCTCCTGTCTCCAAGGTACTGTGTGGTAACCGCACACCTCCTGTTCTTAGTCCTCTAGCAGATGTGTTAAGAAGATACTAATAAAAGCCACTCCATTTCAATGGAAGGAAGTCTTTGTCCTTCAGTATAAAATAATGCATTATAGTCCTTCATGGGAATTGCTAATTGCTTCTTCAGGTTTTCAATGTAAGAGGAGTGTGTGGATGTGTAAGTGTAAGCAGATGTAGATTTCAAGGCTCAAAGTAAATTGTTTTGTTTTTTTTAAAATATTGTGTTATCTGACCCTTCAGAACAGTCTAAAATTATGTTTATTTAAATTAATACATTATTGCCTACTTTCAAATTGTGAAAAACTTTCAGATTTTATTATCCACTAGTTAAGAGGCTGTTCAACATGGATTTCCAAAATAACTTCTTTTTTTATCATACTGCTAACACTTAGAGCTCACCACTGTCCATCTGCCAAAAATAATAGAAACTATCACTACCAAGCCAAAAAAGGTATTATATTTTAACTTGCCAGCTATTGCCCAAGAACAATAACTAATCTTGTAAAACAAAATTCTACCATTTCATTTGTCAAAAACATGAACAAAATAACTCAGAATGGGAAGTAAATCAAGAATACTTATATAGTGAGGAAGAGGATGGAAAAACAAGGGGCTTTGTCATTCAAAAAATTATGTTTTGCATTTTAAGAATTTAGTGCATCTAGCTGCAGTCTACTGAAACTTTAACTAAATTTTAATTGTACAAAACACACCAGTAAATAGTTAGAAAGTAATTAATAAAAAGTAACCAAATTAGACCACTTTTGAATCAAATTTTCAGCCTAAACTGTATTTTCTGCATAATTTTTTAAGCAACTTATCAGTGAGAACTCTTAAACCCTCAAAATTATTCTAGAGCTATTTACAGCAGAATTTAGAAGTCTGACGAATCATTTTCTGTACCAAGATGTAAAGGAAAAAAGGAATAATACAGTTTTAAAAAAACATGATTTAATGAATTTATACCTACCTGATCTCCATTTTATATTCAGGTATGCTCTGTTGTGTCACAGGAACACCATCACCACCACCACCTATACTACATTGCACAGCATTCCTCAAAGCATGAAGCTTAAACAAACAAACAAACAATTAACAGATTGTTTAATGAGGCATCTTAATACACCTATGGCATGAAAGAGCTAGTTACTGCTCAACAGAAAACTCCAAACTGTCTTGATTCTGCAATTACAGGGTTTTGCCATGATTCTTCAACATGAAATTCTAATTAGGATCCCTGGATATATCAGGGAGATTTACTGACCTTGATCACTGTGACAGATCTAATCAAGGGGAAAAGGTTGATCTAGGGATTATTCTGAAAGCTTAATAATCAAAGGGGTAGCAGGAAAAAAACCGAGTCTGCAAAAAAACCCCACCTTTCACAAAAGTATTTTCTGGGACTAGGAAAGGCCACTAATGGCAATTCTAGAAAATCACAGAATCATAGAATCATTAGGTAAGAAAAGACCTCCAAGACCACTGAGTCCAACCTTTGACCTTTGACCATCACTGTCAACTGAATTGTAACACTAAGTGCCACATCCAGACGTTTCTTGAACACTTCCAGGGATTGTGACTCCACCATTTCCCCAGGCAGCCTACTCCAATGCTTAACTACCCTTTCAGTGAAGAAATTTTTTCTGATGTCCAGCCTGAACTTTCCCTGGCACAGCTTGTGGGTATGTCCTCTTGTCCTGTCATTAGTTGCCTGGGAAAAGAGGCTGACCCCCACCTGGTTACAACCTCCTTTCAGGTAGCTGTAGAGTGATAAGGTCATCCTGGAGCCTCCTCTTCTCCAGGCTAAACAATCCCTGAAAGGAGGTTGTAGCCACATGGGTATGTTGGTCTCTTCTCTCAACTAACAAGTGATAGGACAAGAGGAACTGGCCTCAACTTCTGGGAGAGCTTTAGATTGGATGTTAGGAAAAATTTCTTCACTGAGAGGGCTCCAGGCACGGGAACTGGCTGTCTGGGGAAGTGGATGAACAACCATCCCTAGAGGTATTTTAAAGATGTGTAGATGTGGCACTTGGGGACATGGTTTAGTGGTGGACTTGGCAGTGGTTGGACTCGGAAGTGGTTGGATGCAATGATACTAGAGGTGTTTTCCAACCTTAATGATTCCATGGTTTTATAGCTTCCTGCAAAGCAGGCATGGAGAAACCAAATATCCCATTTCAAAGAGAACTAAAGCAAATCCTTCAAAAGTAAGGACAGACTAAATTATACCAAGGAATTATTTTGAGAAATATCTTTCCAACATTGAAACTATAACGTAGTGCTTTATATAAAAATTCAGAAGTATCTGTACAACAACTACTAAGGCTCATTACACTAATACAAAAATGACCTTGTATATAATGACAACTTTTCCCTTATATTAGCTCTTTTAGGTAGAAAATCATCACCACCTTTAATTTATGGAAATTTGAATTTATATGTACCTAATACTCCATCTAATTTTTAACAGAAAAGTATTCTTGTGTGCCCTGATGACATTAGAGTTGTACTAATAATGCCTAGTGTTCATGTACAAATTTACACCAGAGAAGACCACTACCACTACTTCCACTGTATAGCTGGAGGAAGAGTGGTGGTATGCAGAGGATAAGCAGGCCAGTCAAGCTCATCCAGCAAGTCAGCTACGGTGCCAGAACAGAAGAGTCTATGTTCTGCCTCAGGTTTTGCCATGTCACAGGAGTGACACAGTAAACTAATGTCTTTTGCTGTCTCCCTGTCGAAGCTGCTGTACACAAACCTGTAATATCTATCATTCACTGAAAAACATTTTGGTTATTCTAAGGAATACTATGTAAATGTTACTGTACTCTTTTTACCTCAGAGTTAATTTAAAAGATCAAAGAAATGCACGATCTTAAAAATGCAATTCTGCACAAAACACACAACTACCTCAGTCAACAATTTAGGCTTTTTAGCTTCTGATAAATTCAGCTTTTACCTTAAACTGCCACATTATTATCTCAATAAGGTAGGATGACAGACCAGAAATACCTTGTCTGTGAGAAGTTTGGTAAGATTCTTCTGTTTTCTTGCTAAATACTGATCATATAACTGAGCCAATTTAGCTGCTAACACATGCTCACGGCTAAAACAGGGATGATGGGTGAATATCAGTCCAGATATATCAATATCCAACTGAAACAGGGCCTGGAGATCTCCAGGTCCAACAAAATATGGATTGGCAGATGTAATTTTTATTGCCTGAAAGAAAAAAAGAATAACATGAATTTACAAACTCTAACAACATTGTCAAAGAGTTTCTGTGTCAGAAAATGACCCAATCAGCACTGCCTATATTTAACTACCGAGTCTTAAATTTTGCTAACCTCTTGCTTTATTGGTAACTGGGTGGTGCCAAACCACCCATGTATTTTACACAACAGAATTTTTATAGCCCATATGAGGCTGAAAAAAGAAGTCATCTGCCTGTACTGAAGGTTTTGCTCATCAATGAAGACAATGACACTGAATTAGAGAAAGAAAAGTTCTCTTTTTATCTGTGTGTTTAGTATTGCTTTATTTCCTTTTAGATTTGAGCTCTAGAATAAACAGCTCTTCTTGCAGACCATTTGGATTATGCAAATGAGGATGTTATTTCCTTCCCCATTCAAACACCAGGAAAATTCAGATCAATAAAGTCCAAAGAGAGCATTCAGCAACAAAGCTTGAAAAGTCTGCTTCAACCCGCTGCAACCGATGGCTTACATTCTCAAGGTATAGAAATCAGAAGAGAATTAACACTGCTTTCAGCCTGACTACTGCTGCTCTCATATTAGAATCTTTCAGAATAGATTCACCAGAGATATTCTGGTACCATAGGAGATGAAATCATCAGTTATGTAGTGTTTGTTGCAGTCCCTTTCTGAGAATGGGAAAAAGGGGGATTAAGAGAGGAATTCAGGTGCTGCAAAGCTCTTTTACAAGACTGATATAAATGGCATGCAACACACGTCCACTTGATCCTTCCACAGTCAGTTTCTCATCAAAATGTTTAACACGATATAATCTGTCACAAAAATGACAACTTTGAATTTCTTATGCTTTAACTACTTCTCTGCCCATAAAGGACCCCTAAGCTCAGTGTCTTACTTCCCACAGTGATTTGGATATTTACATGTCACTGTTCATGCAAACACAGTGTTCTTAAAATACAAGGTCTCTTGGCCTATCTTTAGAAGATCTAAGCAGGAAATTTTTCCTCCCTGCAGAAACATCCTGCATAGATTAGTGGCACTGGATGCAACCTGTGAATTGCATATTTATAACGAGTATCAATTAAAGGGCCACATTTAAATCTTTATCAACAGCAACAGTCAGAAACACTCATGTGTCCCAAAAGAGCAATCTATGTTAAAGTCTCAAAAGTCAGTTTTTCCAAGAGGATAATAGAGTGCTAACAAGCAGAACAATTAAAGCTTGCTTCAAGCTTGCCGAATTGTTTTAATTGAAATTTATTTTGATTTGTACTGATTGCACATTGCAACTGCTGTTTACCAAGGTAGGTATGCTGTGACTGAGGGAAAAACAGTAACAAAATCTACAAACAAAACAAAGCAACCAAACAAGAAAAACAACAAAGAAAAAACCCCAACAAAAACCCACAACCCCTCAAATATATCTGAATTGGTGCTACATAACTCAAAACTGGATGCTGTTTACATGAGCAAACTTCACATAAAGACTTATTTTGGAGGAGTTTAATCACCACAAAATAACCTCCATGCACATGCTCTTCAATTATTTCTCTTCAGCTGCTGATGACCAGGTCTGTCTACTAATATAGGAGCTACCCTACTTTGGCATGAGAATATCCAAGAACGCCTCATAGAGACCCTAGCGACTCTATCGTGGACTGACACTTTACTATTTCAACTAGTACTCCCAGCTAAACGCTTCATCCTGTGCACTTTTACAGAAAAAACCAGGTGGAATATACTTGAAAATGTACAGTACATTTAAAGAACAGTTGTGGAATCACAAAAAGTTGTCAATGGTCATAGTTCTTAGCACAAAAACCTTCAGGTCACCAGGGTTTCTGGTGCAGAAGAACTGGAATATTGGGTCATATATTTCCACATGTATGAAATATGCCTACCTTTCTATACACTGTTTCAAGTTCTGGTGCAATGCCTTCTTCAAGTGAGAATATTGGAGGCCTAGTAGAAGACTGTTTAATGGGATTAGGCAATGCTAAGATTTTGCCATCCTCACCAAACCATTCTTTCCCCTATAAAACAAAACATAGTTTTATACTGTTTCTTACTTTTTACAGAAATTACTTGCAAATTGTAGTTCTTATGAAAACAGTACAGAATAAAAGGTGACTAAGAATTGTATGTGACTGAAATAACCAAAACTTTCCTAAGACATCAAAACGAAATCTTGAAATATACCATAGGTAAGTCTTGAAATCAAAAGACAAAGACATTGCTCAAACTTTAAGTATACTGATTTTTTCCTTTCAACATTCGGTGCTTCAGATTTGAAAGGGGAAAAAAAATAACAAATCACTTATTTAAACGTTATTTTCTTAATTACTAAAACTGAAATAATTTTAAGTCTTGTTTTACACAAGACCTAAATGGCAGTTCAGATAATTTATCAAAGCATCACTCAAGTCTTCCAGTCTACAACCTGAACTATTAAACAGCATCTGTGAAAGCAGATGAGGTATCTTACACACCAATTGTATTCATGGCTTCACTTGTCAGACATTGTCCTAATTCATCCCTCTGTTCTCATTACCAGGATTCAAATACAGCTTAAACCAGTGCAGCTGCCCAAAGATGTTGCCCTGTCCTCTTATTTCCACGCCCAGTTTAAGCTGACCATAGAACCAAATGTTGATGTTGTAACCATGAAGCAAAACAGAGAACTAACTGTGTTGACGCTGGCCAGTTAAAAATTTTATATCCAAATACCCCCAATCTGATACACAAAAGTACCTCTGCTAGCCCACAAAGAATACATAGAATGACAAAAGAATACAAAGGGCAGCTGCTGCATAGGAGCTTAAATCTATACTGAACTATGCACATCTTCCCATGTAAAGGAGAATAATATAGCAAAACAAAACACATCCAAGGGAGCTTCCCAAGTGTTTCTGTAAGACACTCTTAAAAATCTGAAAGGATTCTAAAACCTTTCCAGATAATCTATACCAATTTTTGATTACACTTACAGTCTGATCAGTGATCTGTTCCCCAGCAGGCTACACGCAGAGCTAAGAAAAGACATGAGTTTTCTAAGACCCAGCCTGGTGCTCTGACAATTGGGTTACACCAAGAACACACTCCTACAAAAATCTGTATTTCCCAACATCTGACATTGCTAAGCATTTTAAAGGTGAAACCCCCATATTAGCATGACCATCCACCTATTCAACCATAACAAAATACTGCTAAATAAAAAAAGACAACTAAGAAGGTAGCAGTGACTTACTTGCTCCTGTCTGAGTATTCTGTTTTCTAAAATATTTTGATTAGACTGTGATACAAAGGGCCTTTCTCCTGTATAAAGGCCTTCATCTTCAAGGTACCTAGGCTGGACGTTTCCAGGCATCTTCTCAGAAGCAGGTACTAACAAGAAATTAAAGAGAAAACCATGCAAAATATTTTATAACTGTAGTTCTAGCTTGTTATTTCTCTAGGAGCCTATGCAATTCTTAAAATTAATGACACTGCATATTGAGCATGCTGTCAGAAATACTTCCCTACATAGGAAAAAAAGAAATAAATATATAATGAAAATAGGTCCTTTTCTTAATCAGGACACATCCACAGTTTAAATCTCTCATGAAAATGTCACAAATCTTTTGAACTGATAACTAAAAATTTCCTCACCAAAAAATACTTCAAGTTACTTAGTGGAGTTTAGTTTTAATGGTTGCACAACAGTGTATAAAACCTTTTCACAGCAACTGACTAGAGAAGTATTTCTAAGCCCTCCTAATAGAAAGTGAAACTTTATAGTTTGCCTAAGCTGCTCTCATACAAGATAGAGAACAAACATAAAAAGTTATGCTAGCCCAGTAACAGCAGGTGGAATTCTTTCAAGCCTGCCTGCAAGACTACTTCAAAAACACTGAGCTCATACACAGTGAAATAATCTTAACACAGGGCGGGATTACACTGAAGGTTACAAGGAAAGTTATCCTCTAACTCAGAATACAGTGGATCACACTGGAAGCAGTCAGAACTAAATTACAAGACACTAAAAAACAGAGACACCCAATGTCAAGTATTCTGGCATTGCATTGCAAGCTGTACTAATACTGTTCTGGTACAGACCACTGAGAGACTAGTTTCTGTTTCTTCCGGTTCAAATATTAAATAGCAAGCAGTATTATAAAGCAATTTTTTAGGATTTTACAGTTCTATGGGAATAAGGCAAAAACTTAACAGACATGATCAGTGTTATCTAACTATTTCTAATGCACAAATATCAGATTTTGTGAAAAGGGCCCCGTGTATCACAAAAATCCTTATGGTACTTACATGACTCATGACAAACTTGCCACACAGAAAAAATTGCAGATATAGCCAAGCAAATAAATAGTGTAAGTCATAATGTACAGTGCACTAGCCACCTTAGTACCTAAATGTGTGTACCCAGTAACCTGCTGCATATGTTAAACACTGTGACAGCTAAACCCCAGTGGAAGAGGAGCCAGGATCTTGCAGTTCCTACAGGCAGCACTGAGGTAGTTACCAGAGAGCAGCTGATGTGCACTGAGCACACCTGTGAGTGTACCAGCTGATGACCCACTGAGGTGTGCCTGCTCCTTGTTAATCCATTCTGTCAGAGGTTTTCAGATTTGCCTGGTTGATCAGTGTCAGAGAGTCAGAATTAAGTATTTCCCTACTGCCAGACACAGTTGATACAAGATTTATTCAGCAGATCAAAGTGTGCCATGCTATGCAAAATCCAGGAACAAAATGGATAAGCACAACCTTCATACCTCTTAGCATGCTGGGAATGAAGAGAAATTCTTTTTCCCTTTTCAGTTGTTCAGAGTAGCTTTCACATTCAGCAGGTTTCATTACTACAAAATCTTCATCTCTCTGCCCCATGAATAAATCATCATCTTTAACTAGGCATACATCTTCCTCCTATAGGTTAAGTGCAAACGTCTCTGTTAGTTTGCCCTTTTAAAAGAAAGTTTCTTGAGAAAGTATAGTTTCAGAATTTTTAAGGAAACAAAAGTTGCCATTTTGTATTTCACTATCAAAATTAGTTCAAGAAGTCTAAATAAAAATATGAGCATTTATCCTGCAGTTCAGACCATTTCATCCTCCTCTTGTTCGTCTTCATGGGTTTCTACATATTCCCCTTCTGCCTCATCTTCTTCATTTAATCCATTCCTTTTCCTGGCTCCAGCTTTCACATTCCCTGGTCTAGCATCAAAATTGAAGGTAAAGAAATTATATGCTTCCTCCTCAGAAGGAAAATCGTTCTGAAACTAAGAAAAGAAGACAAAGATGTTTTAATATGGCATTTATAAAAACATTAGGGTAAGTGAATAACTTTTTCCATTAATAACATGAAAAGTAGCATGTATAAACACTGGTGACAGGATAGTAATTATTTTATCTCAAGAACTCACCCAAATGCTGAAGCTAGTTGAGATTTGTAAATCACACATGAAACTTTCTCTATTGCTATACTATAATTTCATTGAATATTTCTTGCAATGTTTTATTAAAAAGGTTTAATTTAAACATACTTATTGTTTTAAATATAAAGACTTTGTGAATCAGAAACACCAAAGTTTAAATTTTGGCCATCATGTGGGTATCCAGGTGAATGATATGAAGAGAAATTTCTAATGGTCTCTTGCCTCTGAAGGACCCAGGACCCTTTGGCTTTAGGATAAATCCTCTAAAAAATAAGAAAAAAACAGTGTTTTGTGGCTAATAAATATCAACATACTAATCTGTAAAATGCTATAACTGGTGTCATTCAATAAAAAGGATTTAAAGAGAAGAAACATTTTCCCTCCAAGCTCCAGTAATTGTGTCCAGATGGATTTACTTGATTTTTTTTTTAATCAAATGACTCAAAGACATTCTTATATTTGATGAAGGTTTCCTTTATATACTTCAATTGTTGGCATACACTGTGAAATTTTAAATTAAATAAAACCCTCTTCATTGCTTAAGACTGAATTCTGTCTGCTTCTTCAAACAGAATCATGAAGTCATACAGTGTTTAAATTATTATGAGTTATTGAAATTAAGAAATTGGTACTTACTGTTGACTTTTGCTTAAGCTTTTTTACAGAATCACGAAACTTTACTTTTGGTGGTAAGTGGGATTCATGCTCTTGCATCTCCCTAAATTTACCATTACCAGACTGCATAAAAAGATATACATAAGTTTTAGCATACATTTACTGAACCAGAAAAAAACCCAAAACAAACAAACAAACAAACAACAAAAAAACCCCAAATTTGAATACAGTTTTTAGATATTGTATTTTTTAGAAAAAAAAAATAACGAAAGAGAAATACAGTCACTGTGGTAACAAATTGATTTTAGAATTATTTTAAAAGGGTACATCCAACTATTACTTAATTCCTTTGGGTCAAGAAATAGACTGTAGAATATCAAGAAATGGTTCATTGCCTAAATGATAACTTACTGTCTTCACTGCTGATGGGACCATTTTTTCTGCACTCCTGAACACAAGCAGCCACATGCTGATCTCCAGAGGGGAAGAAATGGGGCAGCAATGGGAAATCTTCCCCTCTGCCAATGAGGGGCTGGCAGACAGCCCAGGCTGGGCAGCAGTGGCAGGGGTGCTGCTGGCAGGCACTGATTATTTGTTTTATTCTTTGATTATTTGTTTTATTCTGTCTCAAATAATTATTGCTAGGCTACTCTCAAACTCCATGGGTGATATTCCTCTGCCTTTTCAAGGAAGGCGGTAGCATAGTTATCCATCCCCAGTTTTCTGAAGCCTTATCTGTCCCTACACACAGATCACTGTAAATGTCACTGCTTCTGATGTTGCTTCATCAAGTTCATTTAAATGCTTCAAAGTGATTTTCATCAGACTCAGCCAACATAAACATACCTACCACTCTATCTGTTTTCCCTTCTAGTGGCCTGAATTGTTAGATTAAAGGAAGACACTTCTCAATCTTACAACTACTCCACCTAAGCTTCAAAATAAAAATAGCAGAAAGAAAATCTCAAACCATGTGAATCTGATGGCCACTTGTTTAGCAACAAAACAATAACTCATATGTGAGGTAATAAGTACAGGAAACAAAGCCAACACCTGGAAGGTTTCAGATACGCTTTATACAAAATTAATAACTCTAATAAGGATATAATTTCTGCATTTTCCTAATTTAAACACACTAAAACAGTACTACTTAAATGAAATCAGTAACAATTACTTATTATAACATAATACTGTCAAAAATCTACCCTCAACCTACACAAAAAGGTATTCTCCCCTAGACAAGCAATTTAGTCAGGCTAATTTATATATTGTTTGGAATTCCAGATAAAAGCATTACTGCTACATGCTGCTATTTCCTGGGCATATACATTCTCTGGAACACATTTTCTACAGGCAAGAAATCTCTTTGCGAATTTTGAAGAGTATGACTGCAAGTTCTGCACAGACAGAGCGTTTGTTCTTTTTTTTTAATATAAAATTCATTTTCTAACAAAGAACATGCTTATGCTAAAAAACCTCAATATAAAATAGTAACAAGGAAATACAGTACAATGACATAAAGTTAATATCCAGCATTTAGCAATTACACTGTGCAAATATATGTAAAGCTGTAATACAGCAGTCCTTTCTGTTACAGTAAATTTGAAATACTTCAAGGCATCTTAAGCAACAGAAGTCACGAACCTCTAAACGACAGAATTTCCACATGTCTATACTACAATGAAAACAAATTATTATTGTTAATTATATACAATAAAAGCAATAATCTGAAAGATTCTTTCTTGATTAGTAATTCAGTAGTATCAATATGAGCAGTGAAATTGATCTTCAGGACTGTGTAGTCTTTGATTTATTTCATGTTTCACATAGCAAGACACAATCCACTTTCTTACCACTTTACTCAGTCTGATTTCTGGTTTTCTTTCTCTGACGCCCTTTAAATGCTTTGGTTGTGGACTGGGGTCTTCTTGTGATAAAGTCATTTCAGCTTTTGACTAAGCAAACAAATGAAAAAAATGCTTAGCTATAATAGAAATAGAATAAAATTAAAACTACAATAATTTCAAGGAACTAAACAACTTAGTCATGTTTGTGTTAGGGATAGAATCTTTTCTATATAATCAGCTTAAGTGATTTTACAGACTTAGATATTAATACCCCTTATTAAACTGCATAGTAAATTTACAAAGAAATCCATTGATTTCAAAAAAGTGTCAGAAATTTTTTGACAAAAAACACAGAAGGATCTTGTAATGATTGTATCATTTGAATTATAAAACAATGATACTTTTTATGTTATTACAAATAAATTTAATATGAACTTAAGAAAAGAAAAATACAGCAGTACTGAAAAGAACTGATGAGCTGAGTATTATTTTGGCATTAGAAACAAAAAAGGAGCTATGTCAACTCAGATTCACATAGCACAAAGCAAGTAAAACGAAGTGGGTGGTACTTATAAGATTGAGGTCAACCAAACAGGACTTCTGAAGGATTCTCACCTTTGCTGCTTTTAGTTTCTCTCTCATTCGCTGTCTAACAGAAAGCTCTGCTAAGCCTGTCCTTGATGTAGAAGGAACAGGTGGCAACTCTGAAACAGAGAAGATGGTAACATGCTTAAATTAAGCATTTTCTGAAAGAAACATGTGAAATAAAACCATCTCTGCAACAGAGTCCCATGTCCAAAAAGAACCTGCATGAGAAAATATGAATGAATTAAAGATTTTTGGAATTCAGTCCTTACAGACTATCTCTCTGGAATCAACACATCACCACCTCCAAGATGAAAAGTGGTCTGTCCACATACTCAGAGCATCAAACAAGACTTAGAAGACTACATGGATGAACTCACTTAACTCACACAAAAAGAAAACTTTACTAGAGATGTAAACAGGGACAGGTGATCTGGAAGGAATATTATGACACTCTCAGAACATGCAGGGATGGGCTTAGGAAAGCCCACCTGGACTTGAATCTGGCAATGGATGCAGTGGCCAACAGGGTGGAATATTACTGGTGTATTAGTAGAAAAAAGAAGACTAACAAAAATGGTTACCTGCTGCTGAAGTGGGTAGGGGACCAGGTGACAGGGAACACAGAAACAACCCAAGTAATCAGTGCTTCATTGCAGTTTTTACTGCCATAAGAAACACCAGGGCCCAGAGACCAGCAGCAAAGCCTGGAGTGGCAAAAAGTTACCTCAGTAGAGGAAGATCACATAAGGCCATATTCAAACAAATTGTGCATATGCAAGCCTAAGGGTCCTAATGAGATGCTCCCATGAGTGCCAAGGGAGCTTGTCAATGTCACCTCAAGCTCACTCTAAATTATCTTTAAAAGATGATGGTGATAACCATGGGTGGTTCCTGAGGATCACTCCTGCCTTCAAGGAGGAAATCTGGGGAACTAAGGCTGGTCAGCCTCATCTTGATGCCCAGGAAGATGATGGAGCAAAAATAACCCTAGAAACCACTGCCAAATATGTTAAAAAAACTCAAGAGTCATCACCATGGATTTATGAAGGGGATAAACTTCTACCTGATCAATGAGACAATTTTCTATGATGAGACAATTGAATTAGTGGGTGAGGGAAAAGCAGTTCATGCCGTTTATCACTGTTTCCTCCAATATACTTAGAGAGACACTAACGAAATATGGACCATGTATGTAGGTGGACTGAAAACTGGCTGAACTGTTAGGCTCAAAGGGTTATGATCAGTAGTGTTAGGATCAGCTACAGGCCACCACTAGAACTGTATTCCTGAGGTTGTTTACAAACAGCCAAATAAAAAAATTGCACATCCCACACTCCAACCCAAAGAATTCATCAGAACTCTACATCTTTTAGGATCAAGTACTCTCTGCTGATCCTGTGAAACACAGAAATCTGAATTTTAAATCAATGACATATCAGACTTTTTGACAGACAGTAAATGCCTAGTTTGGACACTGACTTGGGCAATCATGTGATTATGGAAAAGGAGAATTACTGCTTGTTGCAGCCTTTAATTGCTGCTCCCCAAAAAGCCCAGGCTTTTATTAACACTAAATGTGAACACATTTTTGAAAATTAAACTTATGAGGGCCACTTTTTCCTTTGAAGGACTGATGGCATTCCTTCCCCTCATACTCCACTTATCAAATTCTCTTAGATTATGATTTCTTCACACAGACTCAGTAAATATTAGTAAGGTGGTCTTGTACCCTACCACATTCCCTGATACCCAAATAAAAAAATGAATAATTATCCAGTTGTTTACAGAGAAGCTTCATTTTTGTGGTCAGATATACAAAGGAGTGGACACCTAGAACTTATCTTCTCATACAAACACGAATGAAAAGCATTTTAAATGTACAATGTAAAGGAGATTCTATGTGTAAGCAAATGGCAATACTTCTACCAGTTTTACGTATTAAACACAATTATGGTTGTCGTCTGCACAGTATTTTGAGAAGGTACCCATCTCCTTGTCTTGGATTGCACTACGACTGCACAAGACTCATGGTTACCCTCTCTTTATAAAAGATTCCAGAAAATTTTTAGTTGAAAACATGGGTTTATACATGTAATAGTTTGGAATGTCACCACTTAAGGACTTTTTCTTTTTGAAAGACTTAATTAATTTCTTCATTATCCAAACTGATCCTAGCTACATAACTATCTCCCCACCTGCACCAACCTTTTGATTCTCACTGGAGCCCTGGAGTTCACCCGGAAATTCTCACGAGCTTACTGAAAGTTCAACTGATACATGCAATATTAACCTTTTAAAGAGAAAAGATTTACATCCCATCTTATACATGGAATCCTCAGACTTTTTTTTTCTCCTAAACGTTTATAACTAGCTTTTATTTCCAGAAGGAAGTCCATCAGTCCACACAGAACACACTGGCCCTTTAACTGGAAAAACTAAGATGACTATCAGTAGGAAACTGCAGCTCTTTTTGCACAGGTGGTTTGTGGTGGCTTTTTTCACTAATTTTTAATCTGGGAACACGTAACATTCTAGGTAAATAATTCTAGTTATCATCACTTACAGAATTACATTACCTGTCCGTTCCTTGAGCCTTTGCCCTTATGAGAGAACACTGTTTGCCAAGGTCTTAAGTAAAGGGTGATTTCAGGTTTATATAAGGCATTAAATTCATGAAAGGGAGATGAAACAGCAAAGGGTAAGGGCTTAGGAGTGGTAATGTCACGCAACATATATCACATTATGGCTGATTCAATATTATTCCAAGAGCTTTACTGACAGCAGAAAATACTGTATGTTGAATACACAACTTAAACATTTAAAGGCTATCCACTATGCCAAAGTCAAAGTGCAATCTAATTTCTAGGACAACCTTAGTCCACTGTCCTTTAAAACAAACAACAAAATACATTAAGATAAACCCCACTACAACTGCTTCCACTCAGAAACATAAAAAAATTTTGGAGAATCCTAACCTTTCCAAATTCCACAATTCACTGCCTGTATTGTTAAAAAAACCCCCACATTCATTGTATTTGGAAACTTTCAAAAGAATGAACAAGACATGAAGCGAGTATCACTAGCATGAGACATCTAAAAGCAAGCATCCCATAACCACTTCCTTTCAAGAGGAATAGTAGAGACAAAAATAAGCAAGTAATCAGTAGAGACACTAAGAGACAACACACAGAAAAACGTATTTGCATTTTGTCTTTTCCAGCAAGGAATGCAGAATGAGTAAGAACTGGGTAAGAATTACTGACAAAACAGAGGACAAGATCTAGATAAATATTTATCAGACTGAGCTAATTAAAATCCACCATTGTAAGGGATCCAATAAAGAACTGGCTGCAGCAAAGTCAGAACTGTCAGTGATTCTGAGAAATGATGGAGAACAGGCAACTTCCAAACTCCCAAGCAAGTGTCTTTTTTAAGAAAGAGTGAGCTGCAGAAGCATAAACATATCAGTCTAACTTCAACCCTACAAAAAAATACTCAGCCTATTTGTAAATACTTCAAAGACTGTAAAATAATAAGCAACAGAAGGCCTAGAATAGCCAGGATTAAAACCTATCAAGCCAATTTAATGTTCTTTAACATATATTCTACCCATTTTTGTGAATATCAGAAAAAGCATACATCTCAACACTTGAGCAGGTTGTCTAAAAAGCATCTCTCAGTAGAAAATATTTCCATGGAATGACAGGGTGGATGGGAGAAGAGGGCACATACAAATCACTGGAAAATCACATTTAAAAAAATAAGCAAGTAACAGTTAATAAATTCAAACCTGATACTGCGCAGGAATTTTTCAGGGTCTGCCTCAATCTACTGCCTTTAGAACATTTATTAATGGTTTGAATGGTGGAATAATGTTTATCTGTGTATAAAACATGCAGGCAAGAACTCCTAGAAGTCACATTTGCTCAAAGCTAGCATTTGAAAAGTTTTTGGAATTGAGAAAAAACTTCAACAACTTTTACAGCTTCAGGCCCACAGATGATTCTGGCCCAAAGAAAAAAGGCTCTGTCTGCTGGAGATGGAAATGATGGACTTTAATTGCAATATGAAAGGTGGGTACACATTGGAAAAAGTTTTTAACTTTTGGGGTATTCTAGCACTGGAATTGAGTCCCTTAAACAGTTATGGAACCTTACTGGTGCAAAACAAACAAACAAGAAAATACAATACTCGAAAGAAAACTAATCAACCAAAAAAACCACACCAAAACCAAGTATCAAGATTTAGATAAAATTACTTCAAGGGAGAAGTTGGTCTAAAGTTACTTTTTGATTTTCCTCTTGTGAATTTTTTCTACCATTGCATTCTGTTCAGTTGGCATGCAAAAACATAGTGTATTTTATTGCAGCAAACACTTCATTTCAATTTCATTCTGACAAATGAAAACTAGAAAGCAATAGATTAGAACCTGCTTTTGATTTTCTGAAATACTTGAAAATTGTCTGTAAACATTTCCAGACAAACCAGGTTAAAGTGAACAGCGTAAACATGCAAAATTAGGGCAGAAACCATCTGTTGCTAATTTAAGCACCTCTTAAAGCATCAGAATTCATGCTCTGTATGCAGAATTCTTTATGGATTAATCAGTTCCTTGAGAAAACAGGGTAATTATCTTTTCTATACATAATGAAAAACATTTTAAGGCTTTGGTAGTTGCAGTAAAATTAATTCAGTACATTGATTACTGTGGGATCCTGTAGTTCCTTGAAAAAAGGACTACATAAAAAATGTGTTTGCTATTTTATTTCTCTGGACATACACTTTCCTTCTGCTTCTGTGAATGGGCTCTACAGCCAACAAACTTGTGCTTAACTTCAAGGTATATTTTTGAAGTGAAAGACTTAAAACTAATCACTTAGAAGGATCACCATTACAAGCCTGTACCCAAAAAATTCACACTATGATTTACATTGGAAGAATCATTATCCTACAATGGCTCCACATCTTACTTCAGGCAGGTCTAGTAAGTGTGCTGAATAGTCAAACTGAAGCAAGGGCCAAACGAGAACCTGAAAATATCATCTAGTAAGTGTTCTCCTTTGATTTCTCCTGCACTCTGAGGAGCCAAACCCACTAGATCTCTGTGTGGCTTCAAAGCTCTCTGCACAGAAGCAGATCCAGAACTGCAGCAAGTATCTCAACAGGATGCAGAAACCAGGCACGAGGGAAAGCAGACAGACAGTGATGAAGCATCTGAATGAACACAAGGAATGGTAGCTTCGAGCATTAGGTCCTAGAAACACTGTTGTGTTTCATGGATACAATCATTGTTCAGTAAGACACTCCAGAAACTGCAACCAAATAACTATACAAATTAAAAAAAAAAACAATGAAGAAAAAGATTCAGTAACACTGCAGTTGTGCTGGCTTCACAAGGGAATAACTATCAGACGTGGGCTTCCTATTAAAAGCAATTCTTCTTTTGAAACTCTTTCACAGTAGTCTGACTAGTGGACTGACATACAGCTAAGTCACTCCATTTAGCAAAGGCATTAAGAACATACATAATTTGATTATAGTAAAATAATGAATTTCCGCAGACTGCATTAAAAAATAGTAGGGACTGACAGTGTTTGACAGACTGGTACAGAGACTATGTTAAACATTAAATGAAGAAGTAGCTGATGGATATGTTTCAAGATAAGTTTGCCATAGTGGGCCGAGATGAGCCAATAATCATTCCACGCTATCATAAAATAAACCAAGTATTTGAGGGACATCACAAACTGATAATTCCACAAACATTACCTATTTCCCACTTGTATTAAAATACAGTGTCTTTTTCAAAAAAAGGGGTGCGGGGTATGTATGCTTTTAACACCACAAATGTAACATAATCTGGTAATAACTACAATAAACTAAAAAGGCCTGGAGGCAATGTATTACCACTGGCATTAAAGCAAGAACAAAACAAGATAGTGGAACAAATAGTCAATATAGAATTCTTCAATGGCATCTGAAAAATTGTGGGATATGATATTTTATTTTTTTAATGGTTAGTCATCACTTGACAAGACATTGATAATCAGAAATTAATACACAGGTGACCAGCCTAATAAAGGAGTGAGGAACTGAAAAGAAATCTACTTTTACTTTATGACTTGGCAACACAATAGCCAACAGCAGTTGTCAGCATATTCAAAACCTTAATACATAGAAGATAGAAATTTACATTATTCATAAATCTGTCAGACTGAGTCCCAGGGGGGCGGGGGGAATTGAAATAAATTTTGAATACACATACAAGGACTTCAGCTCAAGGTGCAATCTTTCTCAAAACGTAGGATATAATTAATAAAAACCCCAGATGGATAAATTGTACTGCAATTAAGTAAACCAATGATACAGTCTTTTCAGAATGCCACATGCAATACTTTTCACTCGATTATAAAAACACTTGTAGAATTACAGGGATTTCAGAAACAGAACAAGCAAAAGAGCAAAATATTTTGGAAAACAAAACATTTTTCACATAGGGGAGCTAACAGCTACTTTTATTCTCAGAGTACTACTGTGTTGTTCTGTTTATTCTTGGAAAATGAGCTTCTGTAAGAAAAAATAACCATCACTAGAGGGTGTCTCGATTTCTCCATGCAATAAATTCTGAAAACTGTTTGGACTCCATCTGTCAACAGTGTG
The DNA here is from genome assembly GCA_035222235.1 of Margarornis squamiger. Lineage (NCBI taxonomy): Eukaryota > Metazoa > Chordata > Aves > Passeriformes > Furnariidae > Margarornis > Margarornis squamiger. The sequence goes on from JAWWTY010000123.1 coordinate 59,267,043, forward strand.
TCACTTCCTAGCACAAGCTGGCACAGTGAGACTCAAAAACCATTCAAAAGAAAAGTACACAGACCTTCAAGAGCTGGAAACATCCCTTAATTGTAGATATCTGTAACAAATACCATATTTTGCTAAAATGTGTTTAAGGACAATATATACATTTTACCTTGTTAAAACCTGGTATTGATTAAAAACTAAGCATGTTTGTATTTCACTGGATTTTCATTTTGCTGATTTTTTTAATATTCTGCTCTTATTTAGCTCTTTCATGCATCCTATTTAGGTAAAACATAAAACCATGTGGTAAGATTCACCACAATAATCTTGTCCAAAGTATTTAACAGCAATATTGCAGAGATTCTGCTGAAGAAATGGAAGATTAGTTTTTGAGTACCAATCATCATCATTCTTTCCAAGCCTGCAGTCAGACATTCAGTTCTAACAGCTCCCCACCACATCACCTTCTTACACTCTCCTACTTTGTAAGTATTTCACATGTGACAGTAAAAATAGCACATCAATAAATCTATACATCTCATATCCATTAATAACTTCAAGCAAAAAATAAAAGGTTCACGGAATCACAGAATCATCAGGGTTAGAAGGGACCTCTGGAGATCATCTAGGCCAACTCCCCTGCCACTGCACGGACACCTAGAGCAGGTGACACAGGAAGACATCCAGGTGGGTCTTGGATGTCTCCAGAGAGGGAGACTCCACAGCCTCCCCAGGTAGCCAGTTCCAGTGCTCTTGCCACCCTTAATGGCACCTCATGTTGAGGTGAAACTTCTTGTGTTTTAGTTTATGGCCATTGCTCCTTGTCTCATCATTGGGCACCACTGAAAAGAGTCCGGCACTATCCTCTTGGCACCTGCCTTTGAGATATTTATAATGCACTGAGATCCCCTCTGAACCTTTTCTTCTCTAAACTAAACAGGCCCAGCTCCTGCAGTCTCTCCTCATAAGAGAGATGCTCCAGACCCCTCATTATCTCTGTGGCCTCCACTGGACCCAGTCCAGTAGTTCCTTGT
>JAWWTY010000123.1:59268164-59348164 GCA_035222235.1 Margarornis squamiger
GAGAGGAGAGGGAGAGGGAGAGGAGAGGGAGAGGGAGAGGAGAGGAGAGGAGAGGAGAGGGAGAGGGAGAGGAGAGGGAGAGGGAGAGGAGAGGGAGAGGGAGAGGAGAGGAGAGGAGAGGAGAGGAGAGGGAGAGGAGAGGGCTTTGTCTTCTTTTGTTTGACACAAATTTGTCTCATGCAAATTTGTCTGACACAAATTCACTTAGAAGAATGACAGTTTTCCTTGTGATATGATAACTTTAATTTGATACACATAATCATTTGTCAGCCTACTTCTGTACATACTGAAATCAAATGCAAATCTCTCTCTTATTAGTGGCATTTGATCAAATTCACAGACAGGAAGAAAGAGAACGGAGCACAGAGTTTTCTTTCAGGAGATCTAATTTCTGTTCCTCAAGCAGAAATGTCTATTCCATGGCAATTATTTAATCTTACATGCTTCTATTTCTTCATCAGTAAAACAACAACATTGACAATATCAGGGATAATATTGCTGATGTAAATGCAGGTTATTTCAAAAGCACTTTTCAGATTCTACTTTTCTTGAATAATTGTGAACTGCCATTTCGTATTTCAAATCAATTCTCTCATGGGAGATTAAAATGGATGAAGTCAGCATAATTCTTACAGTTTTTTCACAGCAGTGCAGATGAGGTCTAGCATCTGATAACTGGTCATTTCTGACTCTAACAGAAGGTGTTTTCTCGCTTAAGTTCCTATAGCAATAATTGGACTGGTTTCTTTTGAAATCCGTCCTGCCTGGGAAGTGTTTGTTTCCTTGGGTTCCTCCAGGGAACAGCATGAAAAGGCTGCAGCTGTCAGTCAACATGCCACTCTTCAGTAGGAAAGTCTGGCCCTTGGCTGGTAAGGAGCAGGCTTTGCCTTGACGTTGTTTCATGTGTGTGTGTGATGATTCAGGGTGATCTCAGCACAGTCTCCATGGGATGTAAGTGGGTATTCCCAGGTGGTCTGAAGGTCACAGAGTGTTTAGCAACCAATTTAATCTCATTTTCACTTTAATTTCCCCTGATCTCTGTCAACAAGTCCCACCTAACCTTGAATCACGAAATGTTAGAGTCACTTTGGGATGTCCCCAATCCAGCTGGTCCTCCCACACTGGTTAAGGGTTAGGGTTAGGGTTAGCTGGAGCCATCTGACCCAAACACAGCAGTGGGCTGAGGTTAGTGTGCACTGCCAGTAAAGGTACATTTGGGGGGACCCCAAGCTGTGTGGTGCCCTGGGCCCGGGAGGTACCAGCTGGATTGCCCAGACACAGCACCACAGGAGTGAACAGGACACACAGGTAGCACACAGTCATACCCACAGGTGACACAGTCTTGGGGTGCACCTGCAGTGCAAACACAGCCTGAGGTGGTGGTGTGTGGTGGGTTATGCCTAAGTAGACGTATCTCTTAAAAAGAAAAGGGATTATAGAGAACAGTCTTCACAATTCACAATCAGTGAATATAACTTGGCCTTATTGTAGTGTCTGGAGTTTTGGTCAAGCTTCTTATTCAAGTACCAACCGATATATTTTACAATGATGACAATAAACTCAATGTTATTTTGTAGTTGCAACTCTATGGCAGCAGTCTGCCATGAGCCTTTTTGAATTTTAAATAGTAACCTCAATTTAAATTTACTTCTTAAGAAATTCTGGCTAGTCTGAGACAAGCAGTATGCCAGAATCACTTCTAATGATCTGTCCCCCAGAAATTTCCTTACATAATTGTGAATACAAATAAAATATATATAAAAAAGAGGAGTCATGCAGGGCTTAGAGTATATCAGCTTCAAGCTTCCATCAGGGTAAAGGGTTTTGCAATTTCCACTTTAATGGAAACCTACAGAGATTCAGAACGTATTGACTTGCAAATAAAGTTGAAAATACATAAAACATGGAGAAGCTTTCTCTTGCCTTGGTTAAAATGACCTTTCCTTTCAGTGATAAAACCATTTAAGTTTTATGGCTGGGAATCAAGATATAAAACTGAAAAAAATTCTTATAATTTAAAGCCTTTCAGATCAGTTCGGGCAGTTGGTTTTCCCTCAGACAGGGCATAATTTCATCACAGACAAATATGTGTATGTGTGCATGTGTGTGTGCATGCATACACATATATATCTTTACATTTACCAGTCAAAGGAGTCTCATTCTCACTTAGCTTTTCTTCAAGGCCCTGGAGCATGGTGGATACATTTTATGTCAAAGATATTATTAAAGATTTTTTGTCTATTTGACTTTGACTGATGGAGTTAATTTTCTTTAATACAGATCTATTCTCTGATGTCCTGAATTAACAATGTACTTAGATGTGTTTCTAGCTGATAAACAGTAAGCTGGCACATAATAAGCTGGTTTTATCTTTGTTATACATATCTTCATTGGGCATTGCAGAAAGTTCTGTTCTGATTTGTGTGATTTTGTTTATTGCTTAAAATACGCATTATGTCTTGAACAGGATAATTGCAATAGAAAACTCTCCTATGCTCAAAAGTCATGTCTTTCCTGCTTAGAAGTCTCCTTTTCTTACTGTGAGATGCTGTGATTTCTTATGAAGCTTCCATTTTTCCTCTGCCTTTGGGAAAGTTTAAATGTATGTATGTGCAAATATATATATTTATATGCACACACACTTGAAAGTTAAAAAAAATAAGTTTCATAAATTTATCAGCTCATGGGAGAGAATATCAAAACACTTCATTTGGAGGTGATTTTATTGGCATAGCTTCTCTTTTATAGTTTTTATCTATTCTGCTTATTTTGTTAATGCAGGAAACTAGGTCTCTGCAGAAGTTCATAAGCCACTGCTGTTTCTTTCCAATTAAATTAATTGGTGTCCTAACTTGTTCTCTTGGGGCAATTATGAAATCATCCATAACAGTCATTTTATTATGTATCTGTTTTGAGATTAATGTTACATATCAAGGATCCTGGTAAATACGATCCAAAGCCCTTCTAGCCCTGCACCCTTGCTGTAGCAGGCTCTTGCACTCTTCCCAAGGATTTGGGAAGCACAGTGATGCTTGCCAGGAGGTTTTCTTCCTGCTTCCAGTGCACTGCAGCTGAGGCCTTCCAAACTGGAAATATTTTCTGAGTCCTTACTTTCTTTTCAGCCTTGCTGGCCTCTTTATCAATAAACTTGAAAATAGTTTAAACTCTGCCTTTTCATAATGTTTCTCGTAATTGCTAAATTTGTTAAATTAATTATGCACAGAATGCATTTATCTCCCTTAAACTTTTTTGTCTCCCTTAAACCTTTTAGCTGATAATTTAATTTGATTCCTTCTATTTCTTGCTTTATAAGAGTCACTGATTAATCTGCTTATTAGTATGTTATCTTTCTCAGAAAGGCAGTAACATTATGATGGCCACAGATTTTTTTTTGTTGAATATTATAAATTTACAATTAAAAATTCTAGTGGTTATATGGTCCACTAAATTGTAAGAGCCATCTGCTCTTTTTCTGTAGTGTATTAACATTAGTAAGCAAGATTCTGAATGGCACACAAGAACAGCTTTCATGTTATGTCCTCAGGTCAGCATAAACCCATCATCTCTAACAAAAATGCAGTGCAGCTGCAAAAAATGCAGCTGCCTGAGATTGTGTTATCTGGCCTCTGCCCATTGTAGTGATCATTGTTCTGCTAGATCAAGGAAAAAAAAGTCAAGGAAAGTAGTGAAAAATAAATATAAAGTTTTTCTAGGAGGCATCAGTGGTTTTTAGAGTAACAAAAAAAGCCTTTTGAATTCATCAAAGCTTCATAAACTCTCATGTGTTTGCTACAGACAGCTCAGAGGACAGTCTTTCAAATAGTCTATAAAATACTGCTTTCTTTGGCACAATTTTAACAAAACAATCATGGTTTCTTAATACAGATGTGTCTCATTATTATTCAAAATCAAGTTTGTTTATTTGTCTGTTTTAACCTCAGACTGTCAGACTGTGCAGGCTCTCACTTTTCTCTCCATGAGTAGCCAGCTGCACGCAGTGGTGTGACTGATGCAGGCATGTCCTCACAGCCACAGTGTTGGCTGGCTTACAGGGTGATGACATTTGCCATTGCCTGTCAGGATGGTTTTCCTCCTCCTCCTTCTCTTTCTCCTCCTCCTCCTCCTGTGCTGCCAGGACAGGGCTCCCTCTCCTTGCTAGGCTGCTGACACTGCTGAGCTCTCTTCCCAGCAACAGGAGCCCAAAAGTCAAAATCTGCTCTGCTCTCAACGGGCATATGGGGGAAAGGTCCTTTTTTTCCTTTGTTCCCTGTCTATTGGGATGCAGATTCCTCTGAGTTTTTCACTTTAATTGACAGATAGTGAGGCTGCAGGTGAGGGGAAAGGAAAGATACAGCAGCATGTGAAGGCCCCTCTGGTGCACCTCTCCATGTCCCTCCAGATTGCCACAATGTCCACATGGGACAGAAAGGGGCACCTGTCTAAAGAGCCGTGTGGTGGCAGGGAGGTGGCAATGTGAAGGCTTGTTTCATCTGCATGATGCTACAGCTGTCTGAGTTGAAAGGTGGCTGGGAAAAGCCCTTAAATGGAAATCTCAGACATGGAACTTTTTTGTCCTTCCAGAAGTCAGACTGATGTAGAAACTTTGTTCTTGTCAATGCTGAAGCTGTGGTGAGCTGAGGTATCATAATCACTTCTCCTTGTTTGGAGTCTGTCTTGGCAGGTCAGCAGGGATGCAGCAAGCCAGCAGTTACAGAGAAGGGACCTGTTGAGAGGCCATGGGCATGGCCCCACTCACTGTCACTGCCTTCCCTTCAGCTGTGGGCTTTTGAAGACTAGTCCTCTCTTCCGAGCCCTGGAAACTGAGATGCTGTGCAGGTGTACCACTTGTGCAGAGGTAATGACAGCCAAAACAGCCTCCTGTCCAGGGACCCTCGACTGTGGAGAGAGGGCAGCAATGACTCACCCTTGCCCATTAACAAACACAGTGGTTTTGGCAAAAAGAAGGATTCCATTAACCAGAGAGATTGTTCTGGTTTGGAGTTTCATCTCTAAACTATGGGCTTTCTTTTGTCTATAATTTTTTAAGCCTTTCATGTTTCTCCGTTGTTGAGAGGTGCTGCAGTGAGCCCGGGGAGAGCCAGGCTGTCTGCAGCTCTTTCTGTGCCCAAAAGCACGAAGAGCTGGAGGCAGACAGGCAGCCGAGACCTGCTGTGTGTAGCGGGTGGCATAGACACGATGCTGCTGCTGTTTCCAGATGCTCAGCTTCCTTCTGTTATCTCAGAGGGAAAAAGTGAATGTAGCCAGAGGTTTTGCAAGTCTCCCCGTGGTAAACAAAAGGGGAATTTGTGCACTTGCCTGGAAGAATATCTGCGTTCCAAGAGTGGGCAGTGGGCAGCATCATCTGAGGAGCAGCGGGACATGGCTGAGACTCCACAGCCTTCTCACCTGCAATAGCAGCTAAAACTACAGTGGGGAGGGGCCAAAAGGAGGCTTTGTGCAGCATCCCTCTTGCTCATCAACCTGTACCACTTTCCAGAAACAGCAGACACCTCAGGAACCCTGAGATCTCCCTGTCTGACTGTGTCCATGCCTGTTTACCATCCTGGTCTAGTCTGAATACCAGGAAAAGGCCAAGGGCATGTGAAGTTCAATCTGACCATTTGATGAGTTACCAATATTATTCTCTCCATAAAAACAGAAACTTTTTGAAGGGCATCTGTTCTCCTCAGCTCATTGCTTGCCCCTTGCTGTGGCCTGTCTGATCTTTATCCTTTTGGATAAAGCAGCTCCAGCATATCAAGGGGTATCATTGCTCATTGTCTTCCCTCATTCTGATTTACTTCTGTCACAGGCTAAAACTTATAAACCTTTGACTGTTGTTTACAAATAGAGAGCCTGGATAACATTAGGGAATAGAAACAGTCCTCTCCCTGGAAATGCTATTTTAAACACAGATTTGTAAAGACCAATTTTATCTCTATCATCTGTAACTAGTTAAAATTCCAATTGTTTTTCTTAAAAGGGATTCTAGCAATGGATAATAAGCATGAGGTACATTAAAAGTAATGTAAACTGTAGACTTTTATTAAGAGTTTAGGAAAAAGTCTATTAGAGAGCTGGATTATCTGCAGACTCCAAATGGTGCTGAAAAAGCAATGGTGCTCTCAGTTATCAGTTTTTACTTTTAAGCTGTATGATATGTCTTTCCAACATTTATGCACAAAACTTGCATTGGTTTATCTTCAAATAATTTGGTTAGATAAGTGGCAGATCCTTAGCAGACATTTTAATTAATCTAGAATCAGTCCATTTATTTTTATCTGGCTTAAGCTGGAATAAGGAGTTATATAAACTAAGGATATAGTCAGTCTCTTGCTGCAGAAACGTGTACCAATTTAAAATGCAACTATCCTTTTGCAGTTGTTGCTGTTGTTCTGCTGTGGCTCCCTGTGTTTGTAGATTAGCCTCTTCCATAGGCCATTTAACCCATCCAACAGTGCATTAAATTATACGGGGAGCATTTGAATGCTTTGCTATCCATTACTGTTGTGTAGGGGAATGTAAGAGCCAGAAGGGGAAAGGACAGTTTCCCACGTAGCAAATGATCAGGGCATGGTGCAGTGTAAACCTTTTCTGAACCTGGACCCACTGAAATCAGCTGTTTGAGCTGACACTGGACTTTGCAAGGCTGCAGAAACACGTTCCACTGCCCCTTCTGCAGCTGTGGCCATGTGTGGCAGGAGATCTCAGGTCACAGCTTCATTAACCACCTCATCAGGATTCAACAGACGTATTTGTCAAAAGTTTAAGACTCTAGCATGGCTGATACATCCTCCATTCCTTCTGGCCATTTTGCAACTGGGGCAGGTGAAAACAATTTTTATCTGTCACCATTGTTTGCTGGGTGAATGGGAGCCAAAGCGCTAAAAGTATCCAGATGGGTGCTTGTGCTGGTCTAATTAAATCAGTTTTGAAACATCTCTTTAGGCTGTGGACAGATGTTCTATTTGTAGAGAGCTGTGCCAGATGAAGATTACAAGCCACACTGCTGGAGGTTATTGCCCTCGCAGCTCTGCTGGCACAGCCATCCAGATACTCTTCAGCTTAAAGAAGGTGCAGACACGCATCTCACGGGTGATGGCTGGAGAGGTCACAACCTGCCTGCCCATGCTGGCCTCCTTGGCACACAGTCAGCTCTGCTGAGTGCTCCAAAGTGCATCTCCTGGCCTCTTTCGGTCAAAATTAACCAGGTTGGTCTGTCCAGTGGCAATAAGAGAGCTCTTGTCACTCTGGTTGATTGTGTCTGGCAGAGAGTGGGGAGAGGAGCCCCGACTAGCCAGGGTACAGTGGGAGCACAGGAGACAAGCTTGGGTGGCACAGCTGAATCTGCATGAGGCAATGTATTTGCAGATCTCCTATGCTGGGGTGGGAGCAGGAACCTGTCCTGCTGCTGAAGTCATGATGGGTGGCCTCTGGGCAAGGAGTTTTGGAGAGTGGTGGGGACTCAATGTCTTTGGACTGCTCATTTACCAAGGTCTTGGCACTGCATTTAGCTAGGGCCACAGGGATGCTGAAGGATTGTCAGAGGCAGTCCAATCCAAACATGGAAGCTTTTCTCATCAAGCTGTTATATTTTTACCAAATGTGTTAATGTGTGTACAGACAAAGTATGACACAATGTTGACCAAGTCTGGTGAGCTGCTTAGCTTCACTGGGCCAATATTATTTTAGCAGATGGTATTGAACTTTCTATGTAACACTATGGTCAGCTGTGACAAATGAACATGATTTTTGTATCTTAAACCCTATCCGCATTAGGACCTATCATATTTATTCTTATGACTATTCTCAGTTGAAATGTTTTAGCTTGAAAGCACCTTAAATTCCTTACAAAATCATCTATGTGACCATGACCTTAGCTATTGAGCTGGCCTATTTTCAAGCATACTAAATTTCTGGTTTCTTCCTGTGGTTCAATAATTTGCTCATTTTAAAAGAAGGCAGGTAGTGCTGTTTCAACTACAAAGCAGGAAAAATATCACTGTTGCTGATGGTGCTGTCTGGCTTTCCTTAACTCTCCAATCCAGTTTTTAATTAAGCATATATGATGCAGTCCTTCCTTACTGCCCTTGCTAGTGGAATATTTCTTTTGACTGTGTTCTTAAAGATCATGACTGTTCAGAAATGAGTCCCTATATGTGTTTTTTGAGAACTGAATAAAAAGATTTCTAAAAATAACCCCAGGTGCAAGCCTCATCCCTGAGGTTTTCTGTGAGTATTGTTTGTCCTCTGCAGGTGGTCAGCCCAGTGGAGCAGCCACCTCCCTTCTCCAAGGCACCCAGTTGTGTCCTTCTCCTCAGGAAACAAATTGCTAATATTCTGTTGTATCTAAGCTTATGTTATTTATTGGTTGTTTCCTCAGTCCCCACAGTTTCCTTCACACTCTCCAAGCAGTGAAGGAAGAGTTCAATATTCCACAGAAACATGGCATATATGTAAACTGAGAGCGCTCATGAGAATATCCATTTACTTGACTCTGTTTTCAGACCACTTCTTACTGCAGTTTTCCAGAGTTTTAGCAGCACAGTTCACAGCCATCCAAGTGAAACACCGGCAACAGAAGCAGCAAAAGAAAAAGAGGCCCAAGCAGCCCTAAGTGGGGCAGGGGTTGTCAGAGCAGGAGCAGGATTTACTGTGGCCCTGATGCTTGGTGGCATGCTGGGTCACAGCTTGAAATCTGATTTTTTGCAACCACTAGATGGCACAAAAAATGCTGTTGTAACATCAGCTTGTTCCTGGAAAATTACTTAAGTGTCGAGCTCATGCTGCAGTTAAAGGGGATTCTTATGTCCTTTTTAATCAAAAGCAAATTTTAGTGTTTCTCTTAGATGCAAAAATGTATTGGTTGGAGTCATCCTGTTGAGTGGAAATTAATCTTAGCAGTAAAATTCAGCTTGAAATAGCAAGCACTGCTGGAGTCAATGCCACTCTCAGGTGGAGGATAACAGCAGAAGATGAGGGGAAGCAAAGTCACTCTGCTAATTGCATTACAGGACCAGGCACTAAGAAAAATTATCAGTTCTCCTCCTAGTGCTAATAGCAATTCTCTTTTTAGCTTTAGGCAAATCACATGATCTGCTTCCTTTCTCTGTTTCCATATGGAAGGCAATGATTTCTTACCCTGCAGCAGTACCAGAGGAGTTAATTAATACTCATAAAGCACAGTCAGAGAGAAGAAAAACACTAATGACACCTGAAAGCAACTTGCAAGGAAGAGCTGTCCTGGTCTGTCCATCCTGCAGCTTCCAGCTATTGCTGTGACAATGTGATGGTTATAATATGATGATGGAGTATGGAAAAATTTAAAGCATACTGAAAAAATGGACTATCTTTGTTGTTGTTGTGTTTTCAGTATAATTCCTAATGGAAATTTCATGTTGAGTGAAAACAACCTAGTTGCCTCTCTCCAAAGCCCCTCTGAACCTGGTGCTGTTGGATGGTGACTTGCATGGCCAGACTCCTGCCCACAGTCCAGCTTTGCTCCAGCTGGGGGAAACTTTCAGTTCCAATTGGAAGCTTTGGTGTAGTCCCTGGTTTGGTTGTTAATTCATAATTAAAATTCCTAGTTACTTGGAGTGCTTTGCAGTCATTGTGAAAGGTAACCAACTCTGTGAAAGGAGCTGGTTCTGGGTTTCTCAGTACAAGAGAGACATGGAGCTCCTGAAGCAGGTCCAGAGGAGGGCAGCAAAGATGATCAAGGGACTGGAGTATCTCTCTTATGAGGACAGGCTGAGGAAACCTGGTCAGTCTTGTGAAGAGGCTGCTGAGAGGGAACCTCATCAATGTCTGTAAGTATCTGAAGGAAGAGTGTCAAGAAGATGGAGCTAGGATCTTCTTGCTGATACCAAACAATAGGACAAGAGGCAACAGCCAGAGACTGATGTACAGGAAAGTTCCACCTGAACACAAGGAAGAACTGTGCAAGTGACTCTGCAGTGGAACAGATTGCCCAAAGAGATTGTGGACTCTCCTTCTGAAAGCTGTCTAGACACAATCCTGAGTACCGTGCTCTAGAGGACCCTGGTTAAGCAGGGGAGTTGGACTAGACAACCTCCAGTAGTCCATTCCAACCTCACCCATTCTGTGATTCTGTAACACCTCTTGTGCATCCTCAGGAGCAAGATCTTCAGTGATTTTACCACTGAAATATGCAATCTGATTAGAAGGGCTTCTGATATGCCAGACTATAGGACATTTCTGAACACTATTAGGAGCTAAGTAAAAGGGATAGGGAATCCACTGTAAATTATTAGTGATTGGGAAAATCTCAGCACAGCAATCTTTATGACTGCTGTGGTCATGAGATGACATATTTCTTTTTACTCTTCTCTTTATTGAGTGTAGTAGGAGCGACAGAGGATTTTACAGGGTATACAGGGAACTACTTTTCATCATTTAGAAAAAAAGGGTTTAAAGGTTCAGATAAGGACAGTATTGAAAAAAGAGAATTTGGCATGATGTCCCTGAGGAAACAATGAACAATGATATTCAAGCATGCTTTATACACTGATTTCATTGCCAATGAAAAGAGACTGACTGTGTCTTCCCATAATCACAGAGGGTATTTATGGCATAAATGTAATTTTTGGTTTATCTGAAACTGAGTTTTATCAGCTGTCCTTTAGCAAACTGAGGAATCAGGCTGTGAATGAGAGAAACATGAAAACTGTCAGACCAAAACATACCCAACAAAACAAATGATTACTGATTGGCCTTGAAGAAAACGGAGAGAAACAATTTTCATAACAAAAATAAGACACTGAAGTGCTGTAACTGCAGTGCCAAACTGATTTCCAACCACTCACAAGAGTATTGGCTTTGTTTTTCCAGCGATAAATTTAGTTTTTCCGCTTGTCCCCACTGCACATTTCAGTGATGATGTTGGAGACTTTTCAATTTCCATTAAAGACTTTAAACAGTAAATAAAGTGATCTTGGCAGCCTGTGGGAGAGCTAACACAGTAGATAGAAGATGCGTAGAACAGGGTTTATACATTTTCTCTCTGAAGCCGTACTGTGGCCAGGTGACAGCAAGCACTGTACAACTTCAGGAGCACCCAGGGGTCCTTCACATGGACCAGAAAAATCAAGGAGGTATTTCATTGGCTTGTTTCCTTGCTCTGCTGCTGCTGCTGTGGTGCCCCTGTGCCTGTGTCTCCCCAGCTATGATGCATTACCCTCTGTAGGGGGGTTGTATGGCGCACCTGTCCCCTACAGCGACATGCCTACTGTGTACGTGCGGGGTGAGCAGAGCCAGCAGATGCTGTAAAACCTGCCAACCCAAGGTAGGACAGCCCTGCAGTGTTCATACACTGGGTGAGTGCTGAGAAGGCCCTTGGGTCTTCCCTAGGAACCTGCTGTGATAGAGGAGATGGGGCAAGAAGAAGACAAGAACAGGCTGGTGCTGCCCCAAGTGCTATTGCACGGTCTGTCCAGGAGTGGACTGTGAGCCAGGGGGATGCAGGTGTGCTGCTGTTTAGTTATCCCCACTGATGAATACCCCACTGTGGAAAAAAGTATCTTAGATTCCAACTTTAAATGCTGGTATTATGATCACAATCCTTTGGGGCCCATGACTTGCCCTCCCTCATAGCCAGGCCTTGCCCACATTCACTAGGTGAGTACAGTGCTCTCCTCCTGGCCAGAGACTGTGTGAGGCAGTTAGTCATCATGGCAACCTGCAGAAAGTGTTCTATTATCCCAAAAACAATGCTTTATATGGGAAATACAGTAACATGCCGAGCAACATTACTGGCTTTTAGCCCTTAGCATCGTTTTGTTCCAAATAATTAGACTTAAGATACTATTTCTTTTCTAGATACTGAAATCTTGGTATGTTGCTGCTCCTCTAAATGGATTTAGATAAATCTCAAACCATAATAAAGCAATAGCAAATTGTAGATAATTGTAGTTTAAAAAAATTATCAAGCTGAGATTGAAAGCTGGAAAAATTAAATGAAAGGGAAGAAAACCATTATAAAGAAATACAAGCTTTTGACAAACAGCTATTAGACTTAAGAGATTCCCTTATTCTTACTGCTCAGGGAATGTACTTATTTTTCCCACACAGAACATTGACAATACCTTATTTAGTAATATTTCAAGAAGCATCTGGCATTGAGTGCAATTGTTGCAATGCTCTGGCAGCATGCTACACTGTAGAGCTAACACATTAGCATATTACAGAGAGGAAAATAAATGGGAGAAGACTAAGGACATTTTCAGAGCAAGGTGTATCTCCTGATAGCTCCAGCTCCACGGAGGATTCAAGCTATAATGTCATTCTTCTGCTTTCTACTCCTCTGACTGAAAGCACAGGCATTTTTTTCCCCATTTTTTTTTTTCTGTTTTTCGTTTTGTTTTGTCTTTTGTTTTGGTGGGGTTTTTTGTTTGTTTGTTTGGGGTTTTTTGTTTGTTTTTTTTTGTTAGGTTTTTTTTTTCCATTTTGTTTTGGTTTTGGTGAAAGGGTCATCAACTTCAAGTATATTGAACATGTTGCAATGCATTACTATGTGGGAGCAGTGATGGGAATCAAGTGAGGTATGGGCACTGGTATGGTTTTCAGCACTATGCAAGTTACAAGCACAGAAACTGACCTGGATTGGATGTGTAGTAATTTCTGAATCATCTTTAATGGCATGAGTAGAACTGGATAGAGCCTAATAAGAGACCTAGGACATTTTTCTATTTGAGTTTGCTACAAAAATTGCTATGCAACTGATCTTTAAGTGAAACAGTTTTCATTAACAGGTGTCAAATACCACCCTGAGTGGTATTAATGAGATCAATGCAGAGATCAAGTAATTATGATCAATATTTCTTATTATAGGCTAAAATATCCTTTTCATAAGGGAAATAGATAAAATAGATTTTGGTTCATGGAATAATTTTTGGGTGTTATGAATTGTTTTTATTTAAAAACACTACATGAAATATTTCTAAACATACTAGTGCATTCTGGAGTTAAAAAGACAAGACTGAGAAAGTCTAAGCTGATAGAAAAATACTATGACAAATAAAATAAGTGTGAAATACTTCACAAAGTTCACTAAAGACTTTGCAATTGCTGTTTATTTTTATGGTCAAGGTGCTCAGTGTCAGTCACAGAAGACCGAAAGAGAGAGGATGGAAGTAGTGAAGAAAAGCAATGTATTTTTAAATATTCCTCAGTAAATGCCATTATTATTGGACTCTTAATCAGCATTCAGATAGGTTTTAATACACTGCATATATTGTACATGTCCATTGGGAGGTGATGTAAAATCTGTGGACTAAATTTTGTTCTCAGTGGCACTGGTGTCAATCCAGAGTAAGTCACTGGACTACATCATGGTCATTTCCAGTTTTTCAAGGAGTAATCAAATAGAAATTGGTCCAATGTTCCCTGACTCCTCTTACACTCCTTTGAATAGGAACTACTCATAAACAGATAAATGAGAACATCATGCTCACTGCATGCTCTCCACTTGTTAATAAGACAAAAAATAATACCGCAATGTTTTCCCCCATGTGCCTTCTTAGTAGACCACCTCTCAGTATGAGAATTGAAAAGTCCTGCCAGCCTTGATGATCCTGTGTTCTAAGAAAAATGAAACTGGTGAGTCTGGGGAGCAGAGGAAGTGTAACTGAGATCCAGAGCCATTTGCCACCCAAAGAAATGCCAGGGGACAAGGGAAGTGACATGAAAGTGTCTGATCATGGTTCAGCTTGAAAGTAAGGAGAGTGATGGAGAAAGATATGAAATGAGAGGCAACCGACACTGGAGGCCTCCGAGTGCCAGGAACTGGGGTAAATAAAGATTCCAGTGGCAGAAGCAGGAACTATTGTTCAAAATTCAAAACCCAGGTCCTACCCTGGCCAAACACCCAAAGTGGCTGTCTGCCTCCAAGTGCTGCTGTCCAACTTGCACCTTGCTGCGTTTAGAGTGACGCTGCATACAAAGTGAACAGACTGGGGATGCCTAAACTCTCCCTCTCCCTGCCAACCAAACACACAGGAATTTAACCTGTTTTATTTCCCAGCAAACACTCAGTCTCTCTGAGGCAGACTCACCATTGCCCTGCCATGTAAGTGAGCATGCAGTGGTGCCTAGAAAGAGTATGGTGCATATGGACACACAGGAGTGAAAGCATTCTGTCTTCAGTCTTCATAAAATGGTGCTACAGCACAGTCCAGAGGTGAATCAGGCTGTACAGAAATAGCATGACTGAGCAGTTGCAGGCAGATATGGACCCTTTTAAGGTGGATTTCATTACCACGGATATACTTCACTGTGTGTCACAGTCTGGTGATGGCAAAGCAAAGATGCTCTTAAAGCCCAGACCTGGTAGAAGGGCTTTGCATTCTTAAATGGTTGAATCAAAAAACAGAGCATAAACCACACAGGCAACATGCCTGGCATGAGGTTTATTTTTACAGTGTGACTTCAAGCACTGGAATGTTCTGAACCGGTTCCAGAAGGGTTAACTCTTTCCTGCCTCACAGCCTGGCCAGGCTGGACACCCAGCGTATCCTCATTTTCCTTATACCTCAGTTACCAAAACAGCCATGCCTTTCCTGCCTTTCCTGCCACATTGCATCTCTGTCCCATATGGGGTTCTTTAATCCAAAGTGTTTCAGTTCTCTTTCTAAAATCAATTTTGCATCTCCAGTCTAGGCAGGGACTTTGAACAATTTCTATTTGAAGAGACAAGACAGTTGAACAAGAAAGGAAGTGTTTGTTCAGGAACCGAAACAAAGACCAAAACAGCTTGCTCAAGGGCATAGAGGAGCTTTCCAGCAATGAAGGGCTTGAACACAGGTACTCGCTCTGTAGCTTTACCATAAAACACTTTCTTTGTTCAGAGAGAAGCAATAAAACATCACAGCTGTGAACTCATCATAACCTCAGTTTAAATTTTAAAAGAATGTCTTTTAAATGAAAAAAGCCCCACATAAGCATCTTCTTTAACCTCTCATTATCCATGGGCTCCATCTCTCTCTCATAAGTGACCAAGAATTAACATTTCTGTAGTTATAAGAACGCATTACTTAGTAGCATAACCCCATCTCATCCACCATCACAGATCTATACTGAGCACAGAAAATTTATTCATTAGATTTATCCTATGTTTATTAACAGCCCAGCTCAGAAAAAGAGTCAGTGACAAAAACCATCTGGAATAAACATAATGGAAAACAAACAATGTAATATATTCCATCACTCCAGCCTAATTGCAGTGTTTGGTGCAAATACAAGTGACAATTTACAAGCCAAACTCTTATTAAAGGGAAAAATGAGCTGTGCGGGGAAGCACAAATCAAAGTAACTAATCAACACAGACACCACATTCAAGGATTTAAGAGCCAAGGTATGGCAGTCTTTTATTCCTCCTTGTTTTCAATTTGAGAGACCTGCTGTGATGTTGCAGTACATTATACGTTATATACCTACTTATGCAACACTGGGGACAAGCATGTCTCTGACTTTTGTCTTATTTTTCACCAGTACAGTCTGTGACTTTCGGGTTTAAAAAGCTCTTGTAGTATCATTTAAGCTGGGAGCAAGGTAAATTGTCCAAGGCAACAGCTTTCTTTTAAGGCAACTCTCCTCTTTTAGCATATAAAAAAAGCTGGGAATTAAGGATAAAGTTAGAAAGGGTTGGAGTTAGCTAGAAGCAATGCCAATTTGATAGAATACAAGTTTTTGAGTGAAATGATTCAGCAAGAGAAAAAGGAAAGAGATCTCTCCTTCCCATGCAAGAATCTGAACAACACATGGCTGCTGTCCATGATCTGTTTCAGCTTGGAAGCTGGAACTGACTCATTAGATGCATCTGGTGTCCCCAGGGAAGCAAGAGAAAACACTGGCAGCAATGAAGAAAAGGTGGTAGAAGCCATCTGAAGCAGAAATCAGCCATGCATCCTGTCTGCATTAGAGCATCATCTTCGAGAAGAACATTGGGCACCTGCATGAAATCTGAGCCCTCCAAGACATAGCAAAGGAGTACCGTGCTACAACACACAACACTGTTAATTTAGGGAAAATAATCACATAATGTGGAAAACACCACCTCAGACCAAGAGGGAAAAAAATCAAGACTTCATTACAACAAAGGGCAACAAGCTAGAATTTCAGTGAAATCAATATAAGCAAATATGCATACAGAAGTGCGGTTGTAACTTCTATAAATGTAGAAAAATATAATTTACAAAATGGCACACTAAGAAATTGTGTTAGTGAGGAGATGCTGAAGAAGTTTTTTATAGTCTTTCTATGATAAAAAGAGAGAGTGAGAAAGGGCTACACTGAAAGGGACAAAGATGCCAAAAGACCCACATGTTGTTTTATCTGCCATAAGGAGGGAGCTGATCAGTCACCACCAACCCATGTGTGGAGTTGCCTCTCTGAACTTTCACGTCCCTTCCTTGTCTGCAAGGAGCCAAGATCCTTTCACACTGTGGAAATGGCCCTGCAGTTCAAAGGCTTTCTCTCATGAGATTGTCTTGGAAACAACATTCATCAATGAGAAGGGATTTCATATTTTTCCCTGAACTGTTATTTTTTTGGAACAGGGTCTAGTACTCCATTTCAGAGTCCAGTAGGCCCTGAAAAATAGCTTTTGTGTGGTGTTATTCTCAACAGGAAGGCTTATAAGGTGCAAGCTTTTGTCATAGCTCATGTCTATAAAAAAATATCCAAAACTTAGTTTCTGCACCTGCTGTTTTCAGAGGGAAATAAGTGTGACATCCCCTTCTCCTTGAAGAGGTGATGTCATAGATGTGACCAGAGTGGTATGTTTATTCATTTAAGAGGCAAGGTGCAAGGTTAGAGAAATACACCCCTGAGAATTTTAAAATTTCAGTACTCCATAAAGGCCAAAAATATTATTGCCAGCTAACTGTAGATCCATCTCTCCAGAGCCTCATTGCATCATCTGTATTAGTGTGTGAATCAAGATGACATAGCTGTTGCTGACCTAATTTCAAATGTGATATTCACAGCATAGATGCACTGTTGGGATGGTCTTTGGCAACATCTTCATCCAGGCATCTCTGCGTGCTGTTAACCTGAAACTATAATATTCTTCACCTAGGAAGATAAACTCATGTGCTGAGTTCATGTCTATTTTTTAAAAAAACAGTTTGATTCACCTGTCAAACCCCACAGGTATTGTGTTCATTTATGTCTTTCTTCTTCTAACTACTTTGATTTACAACTTTGGGAATCCCCAAAAGTGGTAGTTGTTTTTCTCTAATTTCCACTTAAGCTATAGAAATTTAAATAATGTTCAAAAGTGGGTATAGATAAATAAGGATGGCTACCCATTTATAGATTACAAAATTCTAGGTGTCTGTGGTGTCTGTCAATAATTATAGTGATAAAATATCTTAATTATCAGTTAATATGAATTTTTGTCCTCTTGTTATATGACCATTGGTGATCAGTCTGACTAGGGAATCTGAATTTTCTTTCCTGAACAAGGAGTGGCCATGAAGACAGAGCATTTTCTTTAAGGAGCAGAACATAGCAGCCACTGTATGGTCAATCCAACATAGTCACAGTGTCCAAATTTTCAGCTTTGCAGCTGAGGTTTATTCTGCTTGTTTGGGATACTCAGACACTTGTTTTGTTGCTCTCTTGAACCTTGGATTCCCTAGTCCAGATTTTCTCCTTTGAGGGAGGAGATTCAGAGCACATGCTAATGACTGTGAAGGTAGGTGGGAGGTTGTCCATGTACTAAGGCAGTCAGTAATCAGGGCGTGCTGGCAGTGCCCTTGCTGTTGCAACCATGTGATGCTGAATCTGGTTCCCCATTGCCACAAAAAAACTACCCAAACAGTCCTAGTACTTTCTTTTGCCTCCCAGCACTGTCACCTTTCCCCACATGCTCCATCAAAGGCTTTCAGTGCTGTCAAGGATCTGAACTACTGATAATTGCCAAAGTCAATTTGTGGTGAACACTAAAATGCTTCTCAGTGTTTTCAAGGACTTCACAGGGGCAAGGTAGCTGAGATATCGAGCTATCTCACTGAACTATCTATCAATAGCCCCTCAAGGCAGAAACTACTTGCTAGAGCATCAGCTGATAAACTGAAAGGGAGATGGCATTCAAAGAAAGAATTGTTTTGGTTATCACACAGTCTGCTTCAGTATTATTTTAGAAAAAGTTGGATGCAGATCTTACATTAATGCAATTGCAGATTTCAGAAAACATCTCAAAAACCTCAGAGGATATTTTAGAAATATAACAGAAATAACTCCCTCTGGAATATGAACACTAGAAAATTTTACTCCCTTCACCTTCCCCTTCTCCCCACCCAGCTGCATTTAAAATATCAAGTATATTAATTACTTCACTGGACTGCAGATGTTGGAAGTCACTCAAAGTTGCATCAATTGATAACTAAGGATGATGATATCTGTTGCAGCAGGTTTACAGGGAAAAGTCCATGTTCCCATTACAGCCCTCCGTTGCACCAGGTCACTTAGAGCAGCTTCCAGACTTGCTTTACATCTGCACACTGGGATGCCAATGCACTGCTTCCTTGCTGCCAAGAGTTTTTCCATTACAGGCACCACGGTACTGGTAATGAGTCTCAGCTCCCCATACTGGTCACAAGTGGATCTTTTGCTGTTTATGGTCACATGGTCAGTTTTGCTGATTGTCTTGTCAACACTTTGGTTGAGAACTTTCTGGCAGGTTTGGAGGGTTTATTTCTGACTCTGACCCTACGGGAAGACTAATCACACAGAACTATGGCAAAGATTAAAAGCTGTTTTCTTTCCCTCTTTACAAAGAACCAGTTTATTTATGGATGACCATAAAAGGACACATGCTTCCAGGATTCAGGAAAATTACCTTCAGTTTTCTATACTTTCACAGACTTCTAGTATCTCAGTTCTACAGACACTAAGTCTTGCCTCAGTCCTCACATCTGTGAGGCCAAGAGCTGGTATCCAACGAAATAAATACATATGTGCTGAAATGTTGCACCAGACCAGTAATGGATGGTAGGGCTTCACAGGGAGAAAGAGATCTTTAGATACAAGAGAAGTCTGTCACGCGTCAGAACGTAATCTTTTCATATGGCAAGGATTTATTTAGGAAAGCCACTCTCTGAGTTACGTTGCTGTCAGTAGCAGAGTACTGACTGTGGTTTTTGAAGTATTTGAACATTTGAAGTCTTTAAATGATTAGAATTGTCAGAAAGATGGTCCATCAATCAGAACTTTTCACAACTTCTCATTTGTATGTAGATTTCTAAACAGGCAAACCTGATAACGTCAAATAATACACTAAAATAGAACCCTTCAACAATTTTCCTTTTTTTTCCTTTTTTTTTTTCTTTTCTTTTCTTTTTTACTCTACAGTATTGCATACAGCAGAGATCTTAAAACTTGTGAAGTGGAACTGGAGAAAATGCCCTCTTTTGCCAAACTACTGCATTTGTTAGTCACTTTTGTTTGGTTTGGGTGAGGAAACAACCAGTTAATTAATAGCATTAGGCAGTAATTAACTGCAAGGCAATAACTAAAGCCTTCTTGCTTTGATTACACGTGGGTTACATTGGTTGTACCTGAAGAGATAGGGATTAGCCACTGAAATCCAAACAGGTGGACAGTTTGGCCCATTAGCTGTGCTGGGACATGCTGTCCCCATCAGGTCATTTCTCCATCCCAATCCTTCTTTACTCTAGGCTGAACACCAGCCATGGTGCTTATGGAGTAAAGAGAAGCTGATTTGCGATGCAAAAGGAGGAAATCCTGTATTCTGGGACAGCCTGGCATTAGGGGTTACCATATCCTGAAGAAGGGAGAAAGCAAAAGATTTCAAGAAAGGTTGGAGAAAGAGGGAAAACAAGAGGGAAAGAGCATATCCTGCATCACCACTGAGCTCTTCTAGCACCCCTCCAGCATTATAAACCCTTCAACCCCAACAACCCATTCTTTCTCAAAGGTGGAAGCAAAAGCTCCAAAGCTTGGTTGAAATAAGGCATTTCTCTTTTTTCAAGTCAGGCTGGTGCCTTGTGTAAGGACTGAGTCCATGCAATAGCATCTCTTATATCATTATAATTAACAAAGCCTTTGACAACATGTGCAATAATTAATACTTAAGACAACTAAGTCAAGTTTAAACAGTTCACATGTCACAAGCTGTCTCAGGTGATTTCTTTAAAAAGCAAACTCTTCAAGTCTGCAAGACAGAGACGGAGAAAAGAACTAGAATTTTAGACCAGTAAATTAATATCCAATAGGAAAACATTTGGATGAAATCTGTTTATATCACTTCTTTTCCTTGAAAAAAACCAACTTATCTTCTTATTTGAGATCTATTCTTTCCATTTGCATTCCTAAATTTATTCCTGATTTAAGATATTATGTTCTTAGATTCTCTACTCATCAGATTTCAAAGCTGTATCTCCTGAAAATGAAAGTTTAGAATAAAGAAGATCAAAAGATTTTGTGCAGTTGTTTCCATAGGCACTACATTATTTCCTCTGGGAAATTGTGTGAGTGGAAGATTTCAGCATGCTCACAGTATACATCAGAGTGAGGATGCAATTCACAAATGGGGCAGCTCCTTTTGCTCTTTGTTGCTTGTTTTCTTTGAGCTCACATCAGACTAGTGAAATTTGCAGTTGGTTTGTAACTTGAAAACACAAGCTGAATAAGGGGATGAAAATATCTCATAACAAATAATCCTGAAAAACATGTGGTTTATTGGTTTGCAAGCTAGGAAGTGACATCAAGCACCCAGACATGGATACTTTTCATTTAGTGCATCAGTTCTGCATAGTAAGACAGAGTGCATTCCTCTCTGTAAAATATATGCAACAAAGTATTTAAAGATGTTCAGATTCAAAGCCATAACCATCTGCTTATCACAGACATCTGTTGCTTCAAAGCAAAGGACTATATGAAAGGTTCAGAAAGCTTTAGAACTCAAAAGATGCATTTGCCAAGAGACTAATGGAACACATGAATATACATAAATTCAAAAACTATAACAAACTGCTGTTTTCTCCCCAGAGTTCAGTTGCACCAGCTAGGTATGAGAGAGTTGTGTTGCAAGGAGAAAAGCTCTTACCCATCCCTGTACTGAAAAGTAACCATTTTTTCATCCTTCAAACACTCTTGAAAAGCAACATCTTCTTCCTCCCTCATCAGAGGAGTTTGAATTTCATACCAGCCCAATTCATCTCTGACTTGCTCCTGCCAGTGCACCTTCAAGATATGATTCTTTATCACCCTGCAAACTTGTTTCTACAGAGTCTTTCCCCATTCTCGCCCAGTGAGGTGACACTCCAGTATCACTGGAAGCAGCACACTGCAGCTCTGCAGCCCTGCATGTCTATTAATTTCCTTGCTATTTTGGCAGCTGGGTCTGACTGCATGGCTGAAGTCAAGGAGGGCCTTCCCATTGCCTTCTATGAATTGTGGGTGTCTCCGTTAATGGGAATTGCCCCTCTCCCCATGAGGATCTTGCATTGCCATGGAAATGCAAGAGTAGGGCTGGGAGAGGTTGAAAGCTGTTTAAGGCAGCATCCATGTTCCTCTGAGCACCCGATGCAAGAGGTGATTGCGGTGGTGTTTCTGCACAAAGTAAAGCTGGTATTTCCCTGTGGTTCAGTGACAGATTTCCACTGTGAGGGTCAGAAGGCAGGGTTTGCATCTTTCAGACATGTGGGTCTGGAGGGAAGGGCCTGCTAAAAGTTGTTGGGAACTGGGAAAAAGTGTGAGGCAAATCAGAAGGTGCAAAGTAATAGTGAGAAGGTGCTTTTGGAAAGGCTACAGGGAATGCAAGGGGACTAGAAACTCTCTGACCAGGGAGACACTGAGAAGTCTGAGCGCATGAAGTTTTTGTGTCAGGGTAATACCATCTGTACCTGGTCAGTGGAGCTAATCCAGCTTCCATTTATTTATCACCATATCTGCATATTGGTAGCCATCAAAATGGCAGGGAGGATCTCACAGACAAGAAGAGAATTTTGGCATTTCAACACCTATTTGCAAGGCCTATTGATGCCAATAAGTACATGAACTAGATAGAGAACTAGGAAATATTTCATGACCTTACATTACAGTGTGAAGCTCAGAGAAAGCAATAAGTTCCAAATAACCATACAGAAAGTGATTATTTTAAATATGAGCATGAACATAAATATACATTTTATAAAGCAATCAAAACATTTCTTCTGCCATTTAATTTTCCTCTTTGTCACATAATCTGTGACCCCTTAGACCTCACTATAAAGCATATAGAATCCCACAGACCACAAGTTCAATACGGGGGTTACACACAACTTTTGGGTTCACTGACGTCACTTTATAAACTGCCTTTCTGCTCTTTGTTTTCCTTTGCACATTCTTTGAATTTCCCAGCCAGATTCCCATTGTCCTTGAAATCAAAGAAATCAAAGAAATCTGAGTTCTCTGTGTCGATCACAAGCAGACAACAGAAACGGTCAGTGATCAGAAAAGCAAACAGAGCCTGCCTGAGGCGTGTACAGATTCTGCTCTTTACTTGCAAGCAAAACAAGGTAAGGTATTTATTGTGCTGACATACATGCATTATTCAAAGGGACAGCAGGATAACGACATTACTAGTGTCAGGAAACTTATCTCAAGTTTAGATTATCTCAGAGTTTTTATGAGGCAAGAGAATATACAAAGTTTGCTTCAGCTAAATAAAGCCCTTTACTTACATGGCTTGCAAGAGCTTCCAGCAGCTGGAGCCTCTGACTTGCACTGCGTACAGATATTGTGCCTTGCTGAAAACCTCCTAACTCTGACACTGCAGACAGCACATAACTCACTGGTGCTTTAGATTGATAAATCCTTTAAAAATGCTCTCAGATGTTTTTTTATCAGTGGTGCGCACTGACAGTCGACTGCACAGCAGAAAGCCTGTCTGGTGTTATGAGGAAAGCGTTCCCTCTCTGCTGAGTCCAGGAAAAAAAAAAAAGAAAAAAAAAAGAAGCCCTTGACCTCAACAAGTAGAATAAATCTACTGTATCTGCTGGCTCTTTTCTGAATGCATACTTGAGCAGTAACATAAGAGCGAGCGATGGGAGCGCAGGAGCCGTGGCATGTGCGCTCTGTACCGGGAGGGTATGCGAGAGTGCTTCGAGCACAGGCACAGCGAAACGAAAACACAGCGTGTGTTTTGGGATTTTAATTTGTTCCCATATTTTAAAAATAAAACAAAGATGACAGGCTTCTCTATTTCAGTTCACGGCTCCCAAGTGGCAGTGCTCTCAAGCTCTGTCCCTCCTGCTGACGTTCCTTGTCTTCCATATGAGGTTGCTGCTGACTTTCTATTTCAAACCCTGATTTTTTGAGAATCTCTCTGTACCTCAGCCAGGAAATGCAAGCCCGACTAAATTTTAGCATTTTGGACATCAAAAATGCAATAAATCATCTGCAAGCAAAATTAGTGTTTTTCAGACTTTTTTTTCCTCCTTCAAAAGATCTGTGTGCTTCTTTCCCCCCCCGCTTCTTTCCTTTAGTCTACTTAAAGTTACTAAACTTCATAAAAACAAGCATAGCTCTTCAAACAAGTCCTCAGTAGAACAAATAGTGAGGAGAGTAAGAAAAACAAAATAATGATGTAACTTAAAATAGGTAAGTGCCAGGTTTCAGGACAAAAATTCCTTGCTCTCTTGTAAAATTACATTTTCAAGAATAAAGACAGTAGTTTAAACATAGTCATATAATTCTCAGACGATGAAGACAGAGGTTTTATGGAGAGGATAAAAAAAAAAAAACATATTAAAGGAATAGCAAAGATAAGAAAGAAAATAAAAGTCCTCACTCATTCCATTGTATTCAGTTGCAAAAGAGGGAAAAAGACAAACAAGCTTATCAAACTTTAAAATGTTGTAAATGCAATTTTCCTGTCTTATTGAAACATAAAGATAAAACCAACAAACACAAAAGCCCTCAAACCTCTTAATAAGCATTTCTAGCATAAGGAAATAATAGTTTTTAATGATGAATGATAAAATTATCTCTTTTGTCAAGTGTGTTTTTCGCCTTGTGTGACAATGGACTTGAAAAAATCCCCTGCCCATTTTATATGTGTGTTATCAAGGTTTTACTTGAACCTCAGACTTGGGTTCAGCTTTTATTGTTGCTTCCTTTTTTTTTCTTCTTTTCCTGCAACTTTATTAAGACACTAAAACACATGTACAACTTCAAAGTAATTTATTAGTAATTAAGTTGTCTCTCTCAGTTGTAGCTGACTACTAGCAGTGATATATTTTGTTGAATGAGAGAAGCCTCAGTTTCCATTTAGTTCCCATTTATATCCATTTCTTTTGTAAATACCGAAACCCTAAGTTTAAACAAATTAATATTGACTCTTTTTATCTCTACCTGCTATTTTCACCTTCCCTTTCTCCACTAACATTTTCAAAATATGAGGCACTATCAAACCATATATCTTGAATTTCAAATTATTTGCATTGTTTTGTTTGTTTTTTTTTTTTGTTTGCTTCTTTTTTAAAATTAATTAAAATACATGTTTTAAAGCTATTGCTTTAAGACCAGTGTGCGAGCAAGTGTTGCTCTTGAGATACCACAACACCTTTTCCCTGCAGTGGACCCAAGTCCCACACCGAGGACTGATTTCCATATGGGGTGCAGAGCTGCCTTGCCCAGCCATGCAGAGGTGAGCCTGTTGCACCTACCCTGCTGGACATCTTCCCTCTCTGCTAAACCATCAGCAAGGATGTGCTTGCTCCCTCTCTCCCAGTTAATTTTTTCTATTTTTAGAAAATAGCTGGGATTTTTTTACTTTTACTCATGTTTTATGATGCGGAGGCCTCATGACCTGGTTTGTAGGAGCAAGGCTTGGCACCCAGGACTGCTCGCACACGCCCAGGTTGCAGGCAGCTGTCCCTGAGCGTGGCGTGTCAGCTCCCATCCAGCTTTCTTTCTCTAACTACAAGAGCCTAAACTTCAAAAACTGGGTGGGAGCTGTGACCTGCTGCTTTATGAAGTGTCCTGAAACAAGCAGAATATATACCCAGCTTCTGAGGACCAAACCATGTTGTTTTCCATACTCACAATTGAAACACAGCACTAATTTGAGCGCTAACTAATTACTCCGAGGCGTGACTCGGTTTCTGCCCCAGGGATCTGGCTTTCAACTGAGGAAGCAACAACCCATCAGGCAGTGCCCTGCAGCCCCCCAGGCACGGACGATGCCATTTCTCCCCAGCCCATTTCGGCACACCATGGCTGTGTAAGCCCTGCAAGCCTCTGGGTGCTCCATTTTACTGTGGCTATGTGCAATCTTGTCTCATGACTGGAGGCATGTGGTCACTGCAAATGTCATCTGCTTCACTGAGTGTCGTGTATGCATTCACAACTGTTTATGTAGGAATAAAGAAAACAGCTCCCAAACTACAGGTCGCAGTTACAACTGCAATTGTGAATGTGAACGTGGAAGCTTGGCCAGGACCCCATGAGTTGTAACACAGATAGAAAAGTACGAGACACGGAGGATAAAGTCTGTCTACATCATGATCAACCAGATAAAAAAATTTTAAAATAATTTTTTTTTTTCTTCTTTTCTTCTTTTTTTTTTCGCGCCCCCCCCCCCCCCCCGAGGAAGTGTAGACCCTGATATATAAATTAATGTCTTATGTTTCACATTCATTTTTCAAACACCACCCAAGGAATTGGTTGGGCTGTGCTGCCCACAGACTGGGAGTGCAAGTAAATGTGAACTAGAGAGCTTATTTCTCAACATGGTAAACTTTCATTACCTTTAGATGGTTCATCTGGAGATAAACCCTGCCATTGATTGGCTCCATGGAGGCACAGTTCTAACTAAAGGCACCTGTATGCTTTCTAGCATCAGCCTGGGGCCAGAAGTACCGAAGTATTTTTGGTGGAGGCAACAAGGTACCCTGAATCAATCCAGTCCATTGTTACTTGGTCTGCCTCTGATGGAGGCAGGCTGCGTTCTGCGGAGCTATTTTGGGGGTGTGCATCATGGTCTCCAGTGCTCCAAGAGGTTGTATTTGCAGAGGTGCAGCGTTAGAACAGAATTACAGGGGTGATTTGGGATGGAAAGGACCTTTGGAATTCATCTCATCCAACATCTGCTCAAAGCAGTTCTAATCATCTGGCAGCTGTCTCTGCAATGATGACTCTATTATTCAGAGGTTTCCATTCCATACAGAACACCTGACCTCTGTTACCCCCAAGAACAAGAAGATGACACAGTAATTATGATCCAGAGGGATTTTGCATCCTTATTGCAGGTAATTACAAACTCTTGGTTATTACAATAGCTGATCACCCAATCATTTGATTATCCTTATTTGGCACAGGAGCAAAAAAGTAGTATCTCCTCTTACAGATAGGACCTAGGGCACAAGGATGACATTTGCCAGAGATTACAGTCTATGCAGAGTAAGAAATTGTGTGGTCATCTCTCAGGGCTGGCATTGTATGGGCTGTCAGCTCTCTGTGCATTCCTGCTATTAGTTAGCTGTTACTTATTAAGAGCCACCTTGCTATTACAGATCATTTTCTGAAGCAAGGGGCAAGGTAACATGGCACTTGTGAGAAGGCAGCTATGTAATGGGTTCCAGTGCTGTGGCTGAAAGTAGGGGAAAATGAAAAAATGCTAACAGTGCTGCTGTACATGTGGTAGGCAGCTGTACTAGGGATCATCAAATGAATGATTCTTCTTAAAAAACAGCCTTTCTGACAGTCTGGAATGGGATCCAAATTAGTAAAAGCTGGTTCTGAAAACCAGGAAAGGTCCCCATGATCTCTATTGCTGTCAGTGAGAATTCATATTGCAACGATCAAAACACTGTATGAAGGTGGGTATTGCTGTAACTTGTTTAAATTGAAGGCCTGGAAAAATACACTTAAGGCACCTGCAATCAATTTTCATTTTCAAATTCAGTTCATACATAAGGAGGGCTTGGGAAGAATTGAAAGACAAGACAGCCTTGTCTTGAAAGACAAGAATGTTTATGTTTAAACAAGTGGCTCATACGCACGGCCCTCACCCTTCAATCTCATGTCTAGATTTTGGTGAGTAATTCTGTTTTATACATGGTCTCACCATGGTTATGTACATATAAATGACATATAGCTAGAAAATGATGCATTACTTCTGAGAAAAAGGAAAAGAATATAGCATGGGTCACACATGTATGCTTGACTGGTTCTGCTTCCTTGAGTGATCCAGTTAAGCTCCTTTGCAACCCTTATGTGGATGTCCCATATTGCCAACCCCAGTTCTGGACACAATCCTGGATACCTGCTCAGGCTTGCCAAGCCAGCCAAATTTGTTTTGCAGCAATTTCTCACTTGAGGTGAGGTGCTAATGGCACTTGTTCGTGTGGTCTCAGCTAGTGTAGGGACTAGTGAATAATGGGGAAGAACTCAGGAGCTGCAAATTCCTGTTTATGTTTCAAACTACACTTTAAAAAAAGGAAGAAGTTCTGGCTCAAAACTATATTGAAGCTTATATATTCCCTTTCTGGTCCTGTGGGTGCCACTGGAAGATGACTCAGGACCTGACAGCTACCATGGCTTTATATTCACATCAAAGCTTAGCCTTAGGCCTTCTACCATACCCCATGGGGCCTGAACATTTGGTTTTGAATGGTTCACTGAGCTACATTATTTAGGAACGTCAACAACACATAACATTAAAACCCATCAAAAGCAAGTCTCACGCTCAGATAGAGATGACGTGAGCCTGCACTCAAGGAGTTGTGTGATCTTCCATTTGAGGGTCAGAAAGGTTTTTTGATTAGCTTGCCTTGCCTTTTAGGGGTCAGACAACATGGATGAAGCCTAGAGATGCTTTAAGGCAATGACAGTCACTCTCTTCCATTGTGGGATGTATCTTCAGCAAAAAGCAAAACTCATTTCAAGTACTGCTACTTCAACAGTGGTAACAAGGCAAAATAAACTCCCTAGGAATTAGAAAGCAGGCTTTCTATCAGTAGCCTGTGTCACTTACCCATCAAAAATCTTCTGCTCATGTACCTTGAACACGATTGCAAAATATTATGTTTAATCTTTCAACAGTTTAAGACAATGGTCCTTTATGCACAGATCAAATCTCACATAAGTTAAACCTGTAGCCCTTTCTTCTCTACAACCTTGGAAAAAACAATCAGAAATGAAAATCAGGACCCCAGAATATCATGTTCAAGATATGTCTGGGAATTTGAAACAGCTTTTCTCCTTGAAATCCATCCCTCTTTTCATCAGGTCTGGAGTGAGGTTGAGGCTTTTTCAGACCAAGATATGTAAAATATCAAAGTAAAATGTTCTTTTCCTCCAATGAGCTACGATCAGTCTCCTTCCTGCAAGTACAAAGCTTTCAGACATGAGGGTATCCCTGACCATCCCTCATGGGCACAGAATGAGGGAAGGCACCTCTTTAGGTAGAGAAGAAGCTACTTAGAGTGTATATAATCATTTGAAGTGCAGCCTAGTTCTCATGAAGTAAAGGGCTGCATCACTGGTACAAACAAATTGAATGGCATTTTTTTATTTAGGAAAAGGCTCCAAGATTGACAAGCAGATTGCGGGTTTGCAGAATAAGCTGTTGCTGGCACTCCCATTCCATGTAGCTTAAAACTGTTAAAGTGATTAGACTTGTCCGGATTGACTTACAAAAGTGGTGTTTTCTCTTTTTAGACAAACATCAGAAGTGTCTCAGGTCTGTTCAAGCTCAGTGTTGTTTGAGTTGTCTTCAGTTTTCTTCTCAGTCTCACTGTTTTCCCAGCTCACTTTATGCATATCATGTGTAGGGGGGATAGGAGTGTAGTAGCTGGAGCCTCTAGAGCACTGAGGATCTGGATTCCTGCTCCTACTGCTGCTGTTGACACTAATCCTGCTTTCCTTCTCGTTTTCTTTTATTCTCCTCACTCATCTCTTTAGCCTACCTCATATTTGGGCTTGAAGAGAAGTTCCTTGAAATCCTGATATATTGTCTAATCCTACCATTCAATAGAAATAATGGAGGAGAAGTATTTCCTGTCTGCTCCAGCCATGGGAGGTGCTGCTTACTGCAGAAGAGACTGCTGAGGAGAGAAGCACTGGTCATTGCAAACAGCATCACCATTCCAGTGTAAAGTTTAATCTCCCATGACCCCATCAGAGAGCTGCACACCAGGCTATTTTTCATTTTCTTACAACCCATTCAGCTCCTGCAACTAAACCTGAAGCCCCAAATGTCCAAAAGCAGTATGCTATGTCATGGCTTCAATATGGGTAGCAATAGCCCTGGGGTCGCAGGGGCTTATTCTTGTGTTTGAGATCCAGGTGCAAATGCAACCTTTTCTGCAGCAGGGACACGAACACAGGAGGAGTAAGGAGCGCTGCAGCACCTACCAGGCAAGGGCACCTAATTAAATCCTTATTTTTAAAGGCATAGCTGAAGAAATCAGTGCAGCTGTCCTTTTCCTCTGTAATCAGTCTGGGTTTAGTGCAGCAATTTGCAGATCGAGCTCAGTATTCTTCCCAGTTTATACCTTAGGCAATAAACCTGTAACTACCAGGCTCCAGGTAACACTTTGCCAGCAAACTCTGCTTCCCTGTGCACCTTATTCCCAGCTGCACAGCAATCCACCGCCCCTGGGACTGGCCCCAGTGTTCCCAGTCTGGCACCCCAGGGTGGAGGTCCATGGGCTGCTGAGCCCATTCCCTTATGAGGTATTTTCTGTTCTGTGGATACTGAGGTGTTTTGACCATCCTGCTGCTGGTCGGGGTTGCCTTTTCCCATCACCTTTCACAGACACACAAGGCTTATGCTGATAAGATCTTTTTAAGGCTACTGCACTGCTGCTGCTTCATTGCTGCTGTGCATGGCAGACGTGCTGTGGCTGGGTGCCAGCTGCCTGGAGAGGAGCTCTTTTTCATGAACAACACCACAAGCTGTGAGAACTGGTTGTCTGAAGTGGGTGTCAGCAGAAGCAGGGTACACGTATTGGTTGTAGAAACAGGGTGTGTGTATTTTTTGTAGGCTGGGTGACATGATATCTGTGCATGTGCTGAAATATGGATGATCTGAGATTGGCCATGACCTCCAGCACTGACACAATATAGGCAAACCTGGTAATTTCCTCTGTCTGATCCGAAATGGGCTTGGACTGAGGCCCCTTCCATCTGTGCCCTCAGCTGTGTGGTGGAGTGAAGAGGTGCAGTTTCTGTGCAAGCCCATGACAGGGTCCTCACTGCCAGGGCTTCCAGCACGGGATTCTCTGGCACCAGGCTGCCCTCCAGCCAGCACTCTCAGGAAGCCAAGAGGGAAATAACATCCTCAAAAGCACGAAGGGGTACACTGGACTTGCCTCCGAGGCTAGCCTCTGGCAGCTGTGCCACAGAGGGCTGCAATGTCTGTTACATCTATATAATGTTCTGAAGGGATAACTAGATAAATATTGAAGCTGTTGACGAAAGGAAGCAGTGCCAGCCACTTTTGGCCAGAAGAACAGGAGTGCATCTCATTGCCTCAGGTTGAAAAGGCTTTAGATGTCCAGAACTTGCAAAAATTAGAGGGAGGAGACGTTAGTAACAATATCTGACACATATTTGCTTCATTCATAGACAAATTAACCTTAATCATCCAATTTATAAATCAGCTTTAAGTGAAAGGGCCCCTCCTCACCCCCCACTGCTGCATATTTGGGGGATTAAGTTGTTTGGTTTTAGTGATAAATTAGAAACATCTGCTTCCGCTGACAGCCTGGAATGGAGTCGCCTACAGGAACGTGGCTGGCTGGGCTGGTCTGCTGTGTGGGGATTCAGTACCAGGGGCATGGCCCTGCCCACCTCTGGCCATGGGATCTGAAAGGATCAGGCTGCCCCCTGTCTGCACTGGGACTCAGTGGGGCAGGGGAGGTGCGTGCCTGCTCCTGGGCTCGCTCAGGATGGTTCTGGGGGAGGTAGGAGCAGTGGTGAGCATCTCCAGCAGTTTGCTCTCTGCAGAGCCTTCCTTTTAAGGGTGTCTTGGCAGTTCTTTTGTGCAAGTAAAACTGTTTCTGCTATGGGATCATCAAATCTTAATGTCAAGGAATCCAAACCTTGTGCCAGAGTCATTGCAGAGGTTGCTCAAGCGTGAGCAATGATGGCAATGAGTGGCCAGGCCATCCCTTCAGATGAATAAAATGGCCCTAACTGAGGGAACAGAGATGTTTTACAACCCTGGCGTATCCCTCCAGAAGTGATACAACTTCCTGATTGCCAAGTTGGAAATGACCAAGAGACACATCACATCAAAGTACTTCACTTGAGTGTTCAGCTTGTGCAGGAGGTATGAAAACAACCCTCCTGGCTACAAGCTGTTGTCTGTGGGAGGGGAAAGCTGGGGTCAAATCCTGCCAGATACAGCAATCCAAATATAACCTGGGCATCCCTGGAGCTGCACCCATGGCAGACCCAGTCTGGGCACCTCCTTATGGCACCCACACTAAACATTGATTTGACCTTGGTGTATTTTAGCTTTCACTGCAGAGGTTTAATACATGCCCAGCTGGGCTGCAGAAACAGATGCATTACACATACCAGTCAAACATTTTTTCCCAGCCTTTGGCAATTAAAATTCTCAGACAGAAGACCTGACTCTCAAGGACAGAGCGTGACTGCAGGAAGGGATAAGACAAGATAATGGGTGGTTTCTAACAGCTCCTGTTCCCAAGATGCCCTTCTTTTTTTTTTCCTGGATATTTTGCCCAGGTCAATTTAGGGATTATGTGCATTTAATCAAGATTTTCCTGTAATCTAACAGATCTATCAGAGCAAGAAACTCCTGGCAGGTTCAGAGCAGGCTCTCAGATCAGGTGTACAGAGCAGGTCCTACAAGCTGGGCACCTCCTGGTAGTGCAGGAGCACTGTTCAGGTGTGACACAGGGCAAAGTGTATTTATTTCTACCTGAGAAACTCCAGGCACAGAAATATTGAATCAGGACTGAGGTTTGCAGCCTGTCAGCATGCAAACCTAGGCAGTCCTGCAGAGGAAACTCAATTCTCCTTAAAAAGCTGAAGGATTCTGCAATGCAGCCTCTGAAACCCCATTCCAATGTAAAGCAGCATCATCCATCTGTAAAGCTTAAAACAGACAGAAATGCAGCCCCTCCACTAGAGAAACAAATAAATACTCATTGCACAGCCATGGAGGTCCATGAAGCCTCTGCAGCACAGCCCTCCTGAGACCTCAAGGACCAACCATGGCCAGAGAGTACCTGTTTTCCCTGGGGCTGCAGGAGGGAGGGGAGAATGATCTTTACATTCCCAAGAGGGACACTCGGACACATGATGAAGTTGATGATGATGAAGTTGAATCAGTACAGGGAATGCTTTTTCTTTATTTTCTTTTTCCTTTACCCAAGACAGGGGGAGAAGTGAAAACTCCTTTCAGGAGAGGAGCAGGAGCTGATATCCAATAACCAGGCCTTTATGCAAGCTGTTTTGTTGGAGCATAGAGCAGCCTGTTTCCACTCCCAAAATCACTGCCTCTCCCAGGATGGCACATCAACCACCATGACTTTGAGGAGGAATGGCTGCCAGCAAACCCCCCTCGGAAGCCCCCTGTGAGGGAGTGATAAAGGGCAGCCTGTGGATAAACACATAGGCAGGAGGTGGGAAGGAACAGAGACCAGGAAAATGGAAGGTCTATTAAAAGATGTGTGGGACTGGGAGCGTGGCTAACGCAGGGCTATGACCAAAGGCTGTCCTCAGGTTTAGGGGCCTAAAAAATGACAGTCTCTGGAAGACTGCACATGTGTGCAGAGATGGAGCTTATAAATAATTAAATGAGCCAATAGCTCTGTAAAATAAATACCAACATGGTGTCAGGGTGGATGCAAAGAGTAATCTAGATATTTCTCTGCACTTCCACTGTTTAGTGACAGTGAAAAAGAATTTGAAAGAGCAGTCTGGGAAGTGTTAGGGAGGTGGGTTCAACCCCCAGGTGCATTGAAAGGCAGCAGACTGGTGCTGTGGAGGAACATCAGTGCAGGGCTAGCAAGGCTGGCGTAACATCAAGTTTTTATAGACTGCTGAAAAGGGAAAAGACTTTGGGTCTTGAGTCGTAACTGCTAGTGAGAATAGCAGATGCATGTTCCAGCACAGCGAGAGTTCCCCTCCAAGAAAAAGGAGAGTTTTCCTGGAGAAATCCAGAAAAAGTTCAGACTTCTCTCTTTTTTTCCAAGGAGTAGAAAAACCAAGGGTTGTCCCTCTCTCAGCAGCTCACAGATCAGTTCCCTCTGTGCTGTGGTGATGGGACTCCCACACTGGCCCAAATCCAGCTACAAGGCCCATTGGATCAATGGAAAGAGGTGGGATGAGCAGGCTGGACACATCTTTTCAGCTCTGCCCTTTGAGCTCTTCTTGGTTTTGTAGCAATGTCACTCCCTGTTTATATTGCATATTTTAAAAAGTACATCTCAGGTCCCACCTCAGCTATTAATACCCTCTCCACTCTCATTTTTTCCTGAAAGAAAAATATCTTTATTGAAGAATGTAGTTAAAAATGAGAGAAATAAAACAGAGCACATGAATTGCAATACATGTGAGAAAGCCATTCCCTTACCAAACAGTTCCTTCCCCAGCTTTAACCTTGGACTCTTGCCAGATGATCCTGTTTGTTGCAGGATGTCTGATTTTGGGTTTGGGGTCTTTCCAAAGGGGAAGGGGAGAGTGTGAGCTGAAAATGGGATGGGTGGCCTGATGGTGTCCAAACACAGTCAACTATTTCTATTAAATCTTGTTTGAGATTTGGCCTCCCCTTCTGTAGCCTGCACCCCCTTTGGGTCTGAGAGACGCGATACTCGCACGGATGAGGAAGACAAACCCAGTAGACAGACTGAAGATGAGCCAATACGTTTACGCCAGCACAACATATGGACTATCACATCTCTCAGCCTAGGAAAGATTGTTCCCCATAGATTTCTGCTAGGTTTGCCCAGACTAAGTGAAACACAACAGCCAGTGAGATTTTTCCCCTCTTTCCCTCTGGATTATTTTATAACCACATCCCTGTCACTGCCAGGATATTTTTCCCATTATGCATAGCCTATTCTTCCCCTTTAAAAGTGGTCCTCATTATCATCTGTGATAAGAATTAGTTTTATACTAAATAGTTCTGTCCTTCCCAATACATACACCTCACAGAAATGTGTAGATGGTTTGATCATATGGTTCTATCCCCCCACTAAGGCTTAGTGAAAATGTAAAGTGTCTTTGAAGACTTGAATCAGGTGCTTTGCTGTTCTGTCTTCATTGCTTTGAGATATCCCATCTGCATCCAACATCAGGTGAGGCTAGACAACCAGGAACAGATTCACACTGCTTTTCCAAAATGAAAACTGAATCCTAATTTACGGAGAGCATGAACAATTTATTTCAGCATTGGGAAATCAGGGTAATCTAGATTCCTTCTTCAGCCCAAAAGAGAAACTACTCAACTGATCTGCACCTCTTACTCTAGAGGCTGGGAGCAGAACTGAATACCCTTTGCTGACAGTTGCAGCCCAACGTCTGTAACTAAACTGTAAATCTGCCCAGTAATTATCTCACTTGCAGCCTTTGTTTTTCAGGTGGGACCATGAAGATGAGGTCTAGATTGCTTTGCCAAGGCAATCATACAATTGCGTTGCTGTCGACTAACATAGAAGTCACTTCAGCAGTGAAAATGGAGTTTTTCCTGTCTTACATCAGTGACAAACAACTTCTGGGAATTAGAAACACTGTATTTTTATTTTTTTTTTTAAATAACCTTTATCTGTATAAAAAGTTGCAGTCTCAGGATTTTCACTCTGGTGTGAGGTTAAATTTGTCTCGTCAATCTAAGTTGTCATTTTATCCTTTGCAATGTGTCCCTTTGGTAACATGGATGTTATTTGATGATGCAATGACAGTATATGTAATGTTGATGTAGCATCTGTTTAAGGACTCTGGAAATTAGACTTACCAGTGCATGGGACAGACCTGTGAATGGACATGTCACAGAGAATTAAGGATGTAAGTCAGCTTTGTGAATGGGACAGATGAGCTTCTGCTGCAAGAACTCAAACCCAGCCCTCAGAAATGTGGATTTCCATCTACCTTCTCACCTTGTCACTGTGACTGAACTGTGAATAAATGCAACAGTGAAGTGTGAAGATGATGGAAGGAATGAAATAATAAAACACTACGTTCTTTGTTTGTACAATTCTCTGTCATTGCTGTTGAGCCAAAAGCAGTCCCTGTGTCTGAGATATTCAATTTCAGAAACCTTCCTGTCTCCTGTGTCAGTAAGCAATATGGAGTAGGACCAGCTTTTACCACCTTTACTCCCACCAACCCATCAGACTGGCGGAGTATTGTGGGGGAATGACAAGGAATAGGCAACCACTGGGAGAGGGAAATACACTTCCCAGTCCCTACTCCACGTAGTCCTCACCCAGGTGACACCTGAGGGAGGTGTCCCTAGCTCTACTTTTCCAGAGTTCAGCAAGAGTGGTGAAACCACCAGGGCTTCCCACTTGGCACAAATTTAAGCCAGGTGCAGCTTAAAAGTGAACCAGGATTTTAGTCTTTCCTCTGTGACAGTGGGCAGGCATATCAGCTCCTCCACTTCCAGTTTTGATTTTCTGCACTCTTTCCGCTGCCCACCCTGCTCAGTGTTTCTTTACTCTTAAATGTATTTCCTACAGCATGACCCACAGGGACAGAGCATCAGGGGAATTGACAGCCCTACGTTCTCAGCAGGGTAAATCTGCTCCAGTAGCACAGCTGAAGCTCTCCCAAGTCAGGTGAAAGAGGGCGCAGGCACTACAGGAAGAAGGGATTTTCTACCTCTTGAGCCATAGGACGCAATAGTTGTGTGATTTCTGCAGCAGGTTGCTGTTATTGAATTTCCATAGCTTGTACTGATCCAAGGGCTGTGGGTAATGCTGCGCTCACACCCATATTTTCCTAAAACTTCAGCCTGAAAATCTTCATAATTTCCTTGAAAATGAGTGGGTTAGAGAAATTAGCCACCACTGCGAGTATCAGGTTTTGGTCAGCTGGCACGCAGGCAATCCTTGCCTCAGCCTCGCCTGGGTAATGGTAACCAGAGTCCCAGGGGAAAAAAGGGAGCAAAAAACCACTAATCCATTTACACTTTCACCTACCCAGACCAAACTTGTGATTCATCACTTGCACTTGGCATTTCATTTGTATTTAACAAACCCACATTCTCTCCCAGCCTACACATACTCACAAAGCACACTGCTGGTAGCAGAAGCACAAAAAGTTAAAAGACCCTGAAAAAACCCAACCAAACAGAAGAAATATGCCAGCAAAATACCAAATGGATATATTTGTACAGGTTTAATAAGTTAAATGCAGGAGCTTAGCTTTGCAATAGAACAGCCCTGAAGCAAAATGATTTATTTGGTGTTTTTTTTTTTTTTTTTTTTTTTTTCAAAACAAGTTTCTATGAAACCATAGCAACAACAGTTCAAGTGAAGATTCGGAATGATGATGGAATCATTCACAAGCAAAAAAACCCAAATAATCTGTGTTTTGGCTTGGTGGAATGTAAGATTAACACTAGATAGAGAGAAATATTTCAAAATATTTTAGGCAATTGAAACACCCTAAACCCTGTGAAAGGTAGACATTTAAAACTACTTTTTCCCAGAAAATTACACCTCTGATTTTCAAAACTATCTGTCTTCTAACTTTCTGTTGGGAATGTTATGTGCATAAATTATTACTCCTCTCTTACAAGACAAGATACATAAATAGATTTCACCCAGACTCTACTACAGTCTATTTCTAATAAAATAACATGTGTTCCAGCAAAAATACTCATTTTTCTGAAAGATGTCTCTGTTTTGTTCCTTTCTCCTAATGCATTTCAGGGAAGTCAGTTCAGGAAAGTAGAATCAGTTACAACTTACCTTCACACTCGAGTAGATGACAGAGGATCTTTCAGGAAAAGCAACATGCTCCGTTTGGGTAGTGTAAGAGTTGTAAATTCAAGCCAACAGGTAATTTTTGGTGATTCAAAATCCTTTAAAACAAGTCTAAATGTTGTAATGGCAAATAAGGTACGTTTTGAAAAGGTATCTGAGGCTTGATGCTCTTGCGTAGAGTTTTGTAACTGTCTGTCTCAGCTAAATAAGCTCTTGCTTCTTTCCTCGGCCATTTGCCAGCTTTTCTAATTCAAAGCAACTGTGAGCTTGCTGTAAAACTCTTTCTGGAAGGGGCTCAGTGTATACCATGGAGCAGGGAGCAAGCATGTGCTCCAGACTGACGTGGTATATGACAGAGTCCTAACAGGACATGGGGCACATCCTCCCCGAGGTAATGTTATATCATCTTTGGAAAGCTTGATAGGCAATGCTGTCTCCTTCTTGGTAAAAGCACAGAGAAGAGGAAAAAATCATGCTGATTCTGGCACGTAGTCCCCTCAGCATGGGATTTGGGAGGAGCAGCATCTGCCTCAAAGTGCAGGAAGGAGCAACAGCCTCAAACACATAAAGTGCTCAGAGCTCCCAAAGGAGCCTGGACCCCAAATCAGCCAAAAGATGGTTTGAGGCTTTGGGGACAGGTCCAGGGATTTCCTTCAGGGCTTCCTCTGCTAGGATAATGTGAGGTGCCCCTATCATGGGGACACCCAGGATGAGGGTCATTGCTAAACACAACCACAAACATCTTGACTTTGGAGAGTTTCGAACTTGGGGTTTTGGATAGTTTCAAAATACACTCATGGCAACGATCCTATCTTCTCAGACGCTGCCAAGCTTTAAATAACAGAGCCATGGTTTTCAAAGGCATCCACTTAGTGGGCATGGCTCTGTTCTCCTTTGCTCAAATAGTGAAGCATGTAAAATGTGGTTCATAAGGAGAGGTGGCTATGCCCATGTCAAATTCCTCCTTTTTGCAAAGAACTTATTTCAGCCAATTATGGTTGACACACGTGGTGTGCATTTATGAACCTATGGAAAAGTTTCCCTTTGGCAAATATGAGTTTTTTTCTGCAGAGT
Organism: Margarornis squamiger; assembly: GCA_035222235.1. NCBI lineage: Eukaryota > Metazoa > Chordata > Aves > Passeriformes > Furnariidae > Margarornis > Margarornis squamiger. The sequence continues at coordinate 59,306,180 of JAWWTY010000123.1, forward strand.
AGCTAAAAGAAAGCAAAAAAAAGGGTGCCAAATGATAAAAATATTGTGATTTGGGAAGTCTCAGTCTCTGAGCTTCCCCATGGGTAACATAACAAACTTTTGTTTAAGAAATGAGGCCCCTGAACAACCCAGCTTAGACCATACCTCAAATAATTCAGCACTTTATCCAACGGACTTCCTGATGCTAAGGTCACATAAGGTTTATTGTGGTTGCTGCTAAGTGACTTTGGTTTTGTCAGCCATATTTTCTTGTAAAACTAATGGAAGTGAAGATGGAATAATTAGGCTGAAAATTTCAAAGGTGTTTTGATGCCCCTAAAAGAGGAAATGAGTCTTCTGTGAACAAACAAGTCAGTGTCAGGATGCCACTTGGGACATGGCTAAGAAAGATCTGGTTCATTTGAATGTTCTAATTTCCATGACACTGAAATATTAAGTATTTCATATTTTAAATTGAGAATTGAAAAACAATCCTGTGCATTCAAAAATATAAAGTACTGCCCATAGCTGGGAGAAAGGGTTTAAGGAAAATCAAACATCTTTTTTTCCTTCTAATGGAGTTTCATTCCAGTGCTGAATGGTAATAAACAGGATAGAGAAAACTCTTTTACAAAACCATATGGTACTGTGAAGAATTCAGTATATGATTTTATAGGTCTCAATTTTCCCCCAAATTATTTCTATCAGAGTGTTTTTATTTTGCTCTATGGATCTGCTGGTAAGCTTAGTTGCTGGTGGGCAACAGTGAAAATAGAAATACCATCCTATCATGTCACTTAAATGTATCTAAGTGATTTCTGTATCTGAAGTTTTACTTAGTGATTAGGCATATCTTTTTAGGTACTGTTGCCTCTGAAACCTTGTACCTGTATGCCTGTGGGAATTAAAGAGAATTTCAAAGATTACCCAGAGAGTGTTGCCCTCATTCTCTCAGTTGATCTATTTCTGCTTCTGTTTAAGGAAGCATGAGGTGGTGCTTCCTCTTCCTGATGAGCCTTTCTTGGGGAAGTAGCGAATGTTGCCCCTTACATGGGAAAACCCCCCATGTTTTCTAACAGTCTGTGGAAAAGACTTGTAGGAATTATGAAGCTGGGCTCTGCCACAGTTTCATACCTAGCCCTGAGCTAGGAATCTTCCTCTCTGCCATTTATTTACCTGCCTTATAGGAATGCGGCTAAGGCTAAATAGCCATAGGTGAAGTCGTAAATAAGATTAATCACACTAATTTTATAGTAGTAATAATTAAAATCAAATATTTCTTCTAAGCTTGTTAATGTTTTATGCCCTTTGAGGCTAGCTGAGTAGTTTTCTATGGTCCACAAGACAAAGTAAAAGAACCAGCTGTCAGTTCTGCTCTTAGGTTATAGGGAAGGAGGATTAAGGGGGAAGATGAAGCTAAAGCTTTGTCAGAGGGACAGGGATATGAGCTCCAATGCAGCAAAAGTCTTACAAGGAGGAAGCTGAATCTATTTCATTTGCTTACCAGGCTTTTCAGATTTGAGGTAGGAGACAAGGGTAAAAGCAAAGGAAAAATTAAAAAGTGATCTGCAAGCCTTGGAGGGTTAAGGATTCAACAGAAAAGAAGAATCTTTTGCAAGAAAGTTTTATGTTTATAGAGTGGTTCACTGGTGGCCATGATAGGCTCAATTTTAATCCCTCTAAAGTTACAGTTCGAGGTAGCTATTTCATATCTTAGCACTTCACCAGAACATTGATTTTCTTGCTTTTGGCTTTGTCTAGACACAGCTGAGGTAGGATTGAGCTGCTGGCTGCAGCACTGTACTGGGAACTGCTCCTTGGCATTCAAGTCCTCCCAGGTACAGCTGAACAACTAACATAGGGGTTAGGAAAAAAGGAATCATTCATCTCGGAGAAATTTCAAAGGTGGAAGAAAATGCCTCTTGGCTCACCTGTGAGTGCAAGTCTTCACATGGTCCTGTGCATGTGGACATTAGCTGCATAACAGATTGCTACATCTTGACAAAAAACATGAACGTTTGTAAGAGGTGCATGAGAGTACATGTGCTCTAAGGAATACAGTTGTCACACCCTCAACGAACTGCGATGTTTAATCCTCTCAGGTGGCAGGCAGCTGAGACTTTTTCCTGGTGACATCTTTAAGTCCATTCTCTGACCAAAATGTTTTAAGACTCAGCAGGTTTTAATCAGTATCAAGGATGTTTCCAACACAAGTATCTGAACTAGAAATCAAACAAAATCCTTCATTTGCAGTGAACCACTGAGAAGTTGTTTTGTTGGCAGTAAGCAGTTATGATTTTGTGGCATTAAAAAGAGAAGTGTCCTTTGATGCTTGGATTTGGGATTTTCCTGTGTTATGGCTGAATGCATTTAAGTCCATATAGTCCTCAGTTCAATTGCCAAGATGTCAATGTAAATGCTTAGGATCCATCTTGCCTCAATATTGAGAGAATGAGCAGGTTTATAAGGCACAGTGAACTTTAGGAGGTCACAAAGCTGTGAAAAGCCAGAAGCCTAATTCTTCTCTCATACAAGAGACTGGATTCATCCAGGTAAACAAAAATATGTCAATGTCCAGTGGCCCCAAATGAGAAGAAAAGGCAGTTATTACATAGAAATCAGATGTCAAAACACTTGGAATTTTTTCCTTAGTTCAATGAGGGTTTTTTGGGTGGTGTGTGTATGGGTTTTTTGTTTGGTTGTTTTGCTTTGTTTTGTTTATTATTTGGTTTGGTTTCGTTCACTAGCTCCTGGCATTTGCAGCATAACAGCAGAGGGAGGGATGGGAGGTCTGCTTTTAAGGGGCCCTTCTTTGATGACAAGTCATGACTCATTTTAAGGGGTGCTGATTTTTGATTGATAAGAAGCTCAATATGCCCTGGCAGTGTGTGCTTGCAGCCCAGAAAGCCTGTGTGGCCAGCAGTTCTACGGAGGTGTTTCTGCCCCTCGCTCTGCTCTGCTCTTGTGACACCCCCCTGGAGCTCTCCATCCAGCTCTGGGGCCCACAACACAGGAAGAAGGTGGATCTGCTGGAGTGAGAGCAGAGGAAGGCCACGAAGCTGTTTAAAGGACTGGAGCACCTCTCCTAAGATGGCAGGCTGAGAGAGTTGGGATTGTTTGGTCTGGAGAAGAGAAGGGTCAGGGGAGACCTTATAGCTCCTTCCAGTACCTATAGGAGCTACAAGAGAGCTGGAGAGGGACTTTTTACAAGGACATGTAGTAATAGGATAAAGTGGAACGGCCTTCAACAGGCAGAGAGTAGGTTTGGATTAGATATTAAGAAGAATTCTTTACTGAGAAGGTGGCGAGGCACTGGAACAGGTTGCCTCATCCCTGGAAGTGTTCAAGACCAGGTGGGATGGGGCTTTGAGCAACCTGAGTGGGCGGCATCCCTGCCCATGGTAGGGGGATTTGAGCTAGATGATCTTTAAGGTCCCTTTCAACCCAGACAATTCTATGAATCTATGATTCCCAGTTAGTGCACCCATCTGGAGACATCCAATAAGTGAATGGCTGAAAGATGGGGACACATTGATTAAAACCAACTCATGTCCAGATGACTGTGCAGGTGCTGGGGCTGCACACCTCAGGGGGGCACCTGGGTACTAGGACTAACTCCACAAGCATTTTTTATCTATATGAGATGCAAAGTGCAATTCCAACAAGGCCTGTGACTTTTCAAATCAGTATAATTTATTCCAAGCCTAAATTTGCTAGAAAACACAGTCCAAATCTCATTTACCCAATGAGATTACCTACCTTAAGACACCTCTGCTCTCCACCTCCATTCAATCATTAGTCACCAATGCAAAGCTAGCATGCTGGGTTTAAATCTTATCTGCTTGGAACAGCTTGGAACAACTTCGGTATACTTACTGTTTTGAAATCAAATGTTTTTTGTGGCAAACAGTACTGCACATTACATTTCTTACCCTCCAGTGAGTCAGATCACCCCAGTGTTAGGGCTTGGACTCTTAATGGGGCAGAGCATTGCAGCTCCATTGCCTCCACTACACATTTGAAATTAAAATTCTAGTTGGAGTTTCACTTCACATGCCTACACTTCCACATAAATGAGGGTTTTTCTGGCACCACTCACCCCTCCCCACCCCCTTTGCCTTCAACAGCACACTTTTTGAGCAGGAGTCTTAAATACCAGAGCCCAGACTTGCAAAGATGTTTTGATAACTCAGTCCATCACTGGAAACCAGTGAGATTCACATGGCTCCTGAAATGAGTGGAGGCTGTTATAAGCTAACAATATCTGCCAAAAGCAATGCTTTGTATAGATCTTATAGCTCATTTTCTCTCAGTCTGTTTTCCCAAAGGCACAGAGAGTAACCATTGTATCAAATGCAGACCAAAGGATCTCTTCTCTGAAAGCTAGACATCTGTGTTTCTCAGAAAGTGTCAGGGTAATATCACTGAGTTCAGGCCCTTCCTCAATGTTAAAACAAGGTCTATCTTCATGTTACCTTGAGTGGGATTTGGAATCTCACATGGCCTCCTTCACAGGAATAGACATTTCACTAAATACCCAAGTTGTTATTTCTTCCAAATCTACACAAACCGTTTATGATGGAAATGGAAATAAAATCCATATCTGTCAGTTCATGTCCCTTTATGAGCAGAATTATTGTTTTCATCTCATATGTGGTTTTAGAGATGTACCCTCCAGAGCCACCACAGCTTCCTCTGCATGAGGTCTCCACTTACCACACTCCTTTATTTTAGTAAAGAGGAAATAAGCTGCCAGTTTATCTTCTATTCATATTAGCTAGATGGAATGAAAACATACTTGCTATTCAAGATAGTGTAGCAATAATGGCTTACATTTATTTCTCTTCTGCCAAGTGCAGTAGAGCAGTAACTAAAGATAAGCCTGAAAGTAACAGAGACTGATTAAAAATTAGCGCACATACTGATTTGGGAGGATTGGTCAACCAAATACTTCCAACATTCTGAACAGTTTTCCCTTCCTAGGTGCAGCGAGTTTGTACAAGAGAGAAAGCAAGCTCTGCTGGCCCTGGAGTGCAGCACGTGGAGTTCTCATTGGTGCTCTGCTGACACCAGTGAAGTTCCCACAGCCCTGCTGCTACTGACATGCTGCAGGCAGGAATCTGCCGGCACTACCCACCAAAATATTAAATCTTACGCTTTAATTCAGTTATTACAATGCAGACCTGCGGACACTGGAGACCACGAAGAGAGAACATGGCAGCAGCAGTACTCAAGCACTCCTATGCTCCCTCAGTCCCTTGCCCAGGACTAAAGGGTGCATTACAAAGGTCATGCTTTTCACAAGCCCCTCATTTAAAGTCCTTATGAAGAAGAAAGCAGAAACCATGCACAAAAGTGAACAACATTTCTCTGCTTTCACACATCAGTCTCAACTTACTTTAAATGTTGACACAAATCTATTCAGCATTACAGATACAAACTACTTATTTTTGTTCTCTTCTATTTCAACAGGATAGGCCAAGAAAGGACTCTTATCCCATTTCTTACTCCACAGGGCTATGCATAGTGCTCTTTGAGTCAAAAAGAAAACATTATCAGCTTGAACTACTTTTGAGTTTCCTTATTTTGTTTGTTCAAAGACAAAGTCACCCGATTCACTCTGCTTGGGTTATCTGGAAGCAGTCTGCAATGTGCTAGCTGAGTGCTTTGACCTTTAGCATATTCTGGAGTTGATTGGTTTGGCCATCCATCTTCTTCACTTGTTGAAACCCTCACTTAGCAAAGAAAGGCCAACAGCCAAGTCTGCGTGAAAAATGTGGTGCAAAAGGAATCAATTAAGAGCAAGGCATATTTCATTGTGTTTCCCATAGACACTGAAGATTATGTAGAATTTGAAAAGTTGCCTGAGGTGCCTGGACCTCACAATTGCTGACAAATTATGACTATATTACACTATTTTGATAAATCTTTTTGGGAAAAACAATAATCTTATGTGATCCCATCACCCCTGTACAAAGCAGTTAATATTCCTGTTTCTTACAATGATCTAATTTCTACTGTTGATCTCTCCAGTTTCTTTCTGACTACCTTGCCAACTCTAATTTAACACAGCTAAAACCAAACTCTGTATTTTCCCTGTCTAATCTCCTGTAACTATCACTTTTTCCCCAGGAATATTCCCAGGAAAATGAAGAGGGGAAAAAAAGATAGAGATGAACAAGCGTTAGGAATTTAATCACAGCTTTCAGGCAGGGTTCTCCAGAGTATGCCCACTCTGCTGTGCCATGTACACATTCAGACTTGCCACATTCCCAGCTCCAAACTCCTGAACAAATGCAGGGGTCAGTGCTATGTTTGTTTTACCACTAATACTGCTAGTGCTAGGCATGGGTACCAAAGCAGCCTTAGGCTTCTAGATATGCCCTTTCCAAACAAGGACACCAAGCACAGGGCTAAAGAGCAACTAAAGCTCCCATTTGCTCACTGACCCTTGGATCCACAACTTCTCCACTGCAGTGTGACACAGAGGGGTAGAGGATGTCCTTTGGGCAGAGTAGCCCATAGCCTGATGGTCAGGGCACCCTCCTGAGCAGCAAGAGGTCTAGACCAGAACTCCCTCAGGCTCAGGGTAGATTTTAACCTGCATGTAAAACTCCCCTGGACAAATGCTGTTTATAAAAGGCTGTTGAGTCCAGGGATGTGAAGGGCTGCATCTATTCTAATCATATTTTACAAGGAAAGAGTCCTTCAAATATAAAGGAAGTGCAGAGAATATCACAAACCTTTCAAAAATGGGGTTTATGAAAGTGGTTCAAGCTCTGTTGGCCTTGAACATAGGTGAAAAAACTCAATGTAAAAGAAATTCAAACAACAAAAAAGTAAATTTTTAAGTATATATGCATAACAATTTGTGCTGAAATTTTGGCAGTTCTGTCCAGACAGAAATATGGCATTTGGATGAGTCTCAGCACAGTTACCCAGTCTCAAAACTTATTATTAATTTCTAGCACTTAGTCACTAAAGTAGAAAAGAATTGGATAAGAAAAGGCCAGGGCAGGAATTGTACTGAATAACCAGGAAGACAAGTACATTAAAAAATAGACATTTATTTTACCTGCTGAGAGTGGCTTGAATGAATGATGAAACCAAAGAAGTCCCTTACCTGAAGAAGGGCAACTTTTCTGCATAATTCAGGAAATGTCCTACCTTCCAACCCACCAGTGTGGCCCTTGGTCGGTGCTTCTCTCAGGCAGAAAGGGCAGCTGCCAAGTGCAGCTCGGGGATCATGCCATGAGACAGCCAGCCAGCCAGTCTTTAGTGCTATCTTCAGAACCCAGCAAATATCAGCCTTGCACACAAGGCACCATATGGTTCTCCCTGACTGCACATACAGCTGGCTTGGGTTTGAAGAAAGCATTATCTGACACCTTCCTGCAAATGATTTGAGGGTTACTCCAGGATAAAATGGCAATTGCTCATGAACACCAAGCAGTACATATGGATACGCATGTATATTCATTTCTGCTGTTCCTTCTCTGGCTGTCTGATAGACTTTCTTTCCGGCTGCTAAACTGCTATCAGAGGGTAGCATGTCTTTTTTTAAATGTTCTTTAATTTAATGGAAAGAGGATTCTTTTAATTTTTAATTGACACCATCCCCCAAAGCTAAGACAAAACTAATGCAGGGAGGTTGAAGCTTCATTAATTACAGATGGCCCCATTGTACAGCAGTGGAGCAGGATGCAGCCTGCTCTACCAGCAGAAACCTAACTAAAAGGATTCAGCATTAAAAAAAACTCATTTATTCTCAGTCCTTTTGGAAAGTCTGGAAAGATCCATGCCATTAAATTTCTGTTAATAAAACTTTATTGTCTATGGATGCCTTTCCAAGTGAGTAGACTGCTGGCTCTATGCATTTCCTGACCTATACAAATTCTATGACACTAATGGTAAGAAAATATAGCTGCTAACTTTCTGAAATGAAACTTCTGATTAAGAACAAGCAAATCACTGATGTCACAATTAGTTTGACTACCTAAACCTGATGAGGTAGTGTAACAGCAGTGACCACAATGAGCAATTTATCTCAAAAAGCTGGAACATTTTTTTTTGTTAGCAGAAAAATCTGTCTTCGTGCATTCAGAGATGTACCAGAAAGACCAGAAGTTTAAGTTAGCAACTTCAGCAGGCACAGCTGAAGGTTTTAATGCTTATTCTAAATCTTCAAATCATGTTGCTATAGTGGAGACCTACTGCTACCTTCATGCAACCGAGTATTGTTCCTAGCAGAAGACTTGGGATCAGGTCATGGTGGCCCATGAATGTATGGGTTTTAAATAGACAGGCATTGGGGAACAAGCTATTACAGGGCGCAATCCAAAATAGAGACTGACCTTATCTAGCAGTTCCCTGCTGCCAAAATGGGGTGTCTGCCCCCCAGCACCCTCACCTGTGTTCCCACTGCTGGTCCTTCCACTTGCTGGATATCTCTGTGGGCAGATTCAGCACGTTTATCTCGCACAAACTCACCCAGCAAGAAGTTACATTTTTCTGCTGTCAAATTAACAAGGTGAAAGAGTCACTGAAAGGCCCAGAGTGCATCAAAAGCAGTGCAAAGAGCCATGACCCAGAGCAGGGATGGAGGGGCTCCCTACAGCAGGATATATAGGCCACTGGCCTTGGAGGTGCCCATCTGTGACAGAAATCAGGTTAGACCTGGGTGGCTGAATATGTTGCCACTTGCTGGCATCACCACCCTCTTCTCTGCAGGCTGCCTAGCCCAGAGCAAGTGGCAGTGACCTATGCCATGGGCTGTACAAGATGCTGCAGTTTATGGCACGGTCCAGTTTTCAGAAATGTGGCTGGAGGCAGTGATACTGCAACCACTGCTGAGACAGGGAGCGCACAAAGTTTCCTGGATAGTGGGATTTGATTTAGGTTTGAAAATGTTTTTCACTGAATTAGAAAAACAGAGACCAGAATATATAGGTCTTCATTCTGGTTCTTATTGGAGTGCCTCAAGCAGAAGATACTTAAATATTACATCCTCTTCCCATGGTGTTGTGGCTCTCAGCATCCCTTTCTGTGGGAGTGATGGAGGCTGCCCAGCCTGGCTGCAGGGGCATTGCACTCTCATAGCAAAACCTGGTGCCTGGGTAAAGCAAAGCATGGTGCAGATGGAGGAAACAGCAGCGGGGAGCAGTCCAAAACTGGCTGGTGGGATGATGTGGTTTCAGCCAGGCCACGGGAACAACAGTCCACATGCGTGGCCAAATGGCGTTAGGGGAAAAGGGAGCAGGAAGGGGAGGAGAAGAGTGTTAACGTTCTCCTTGCTGTTGCCAGGGACAAGTGCCTCTCCAGCTTCACTGCCCAGGGATGGGAGACGGCCAGAGGCTGGGACCTCCCTTCTCTGTCCTTGCCCAGCCCTCCAGCTCAGCCTTCACTGCTTGGAAATGAAAGTACAAATGTAATGTGAAGAGCAGCAAGGAATTTGGAAAATCATGGAACACAGCAGAAGCTGGAGTGGTAATAAGCCCAGAAAGCTGCAAAGCCCATCATGGCCATGCCCTGTTCCTGTCTAAGGCAGGGGGCTGTTTAACTAACTCACCAGAGCAAAGAGGAGAGCCTGCAGCCTTAGATGAACAAACTTACCTGTGTTTGGATATGGAAGTCTAAAAGGAAAATTCCAGTCTTATGTACCCTTATTTTTTTAGTCTTGTGTGTGTGTGTGCTTCCTAATCCATTGCTAATTCAGTCCATCTATAATGAATAAACAGATCAGTATTCTGGAATGTGTTTTTAATTACAGTGTTGTTTCTCTTTAATGATGAAAAATGAGGATGTCCTTTCTCTGTCCAATGTGACCTGTTTTCTATAGGGTTTCTATTTTAAAAGTTTCCAAATATCTTTCTTTTCTTGTTCCAAAATGTCCCTGTTCTCCACCCCTTATATTTCCTGTACAGCATTTTAACTCCATAGTAACTAATTGAGCTGTGAATATATTATCCTCACAGATATGAGAGAGACCTTTAATTTCCATAGTGCTGTTTTCCAAAGTTTCTTGAAGTTTCCCAAGTGACTCCAGCCAAACAACTCAGAAGTAATAGTGCTGCAAGGCAAAAGAATTACATCATTAGGAATTGCTAAGAAATCATGGGCTCAATGTCTTTTTGCACTAATGTATCTTTGTGCCTCTCTGCAGCATTTAAACGGGCTCATTAAGGATTGCTCTGCTAGCACAGAAGTACCTGAGTGGACTCACACATAAAAGGCTTATCTTTGAGACACACAATTACTTTGGTTCCCAAATGGCCCCAAATGCAGAGAGCATAACCATGGCTTTAATGATCATTCTTTGACACCTTCTCTGTCACTAAAAGCCTGTCCTTAGAGTTAGAATGGAGCACCTGAAAACTGGAATGATTTTCGTAGGGTATTTTGATATTTTTAAGCATCCCTGGACAGGATGTTCCCTTGCCCACATCTGGCTGCTGGTGAAGTCAGCAGGGAGAATCCCACCAACATCAGGGGCATGTGAGCTGGAAGGCAGAAGTGCATCCCACTGTGCACAGGTGTATATCCCACCTCGGACTTGCTCAGCCATCCGGATCCAGCAGCAGAGCATGTGGCACTCCACAGCACTTTCCCAAAGGCAAAGTCCATGATAGTGAGGAACAGGCTACTCCCATCCCCAGGTACCCTCCTGATGCCAGTGTTGAGTGTAAGCAGCATTGGTAACTTTTAGAGGTGTTAAAAGTATCAAATGGGTTTGAACATCACTTGCGAAGAAAGAGCTAAATTTTTCCTCATAAATCCTAGGTTAAAATTAGTATTTTTTCCTCTCCAACATGACATAAGGCCATGATTATAGCCCAGTGTACCAAGGAACTTTATACATAGTCACACCAAGAAAGAGAGTCTGGCTTAATCTTTCCACTTGTATAGCAACACATACACAAGGAGATAACTCTCTTACCACTTCTCTCTATTTCCCACATAAGCTAAACTATTCTTTCCATCTCTGTGCTAGAATTTGTGTGTGTGTATGGGTTTTACCCACAAAAAATGAATCTGCTATGTTCAAACGCTCCCATTTGACACCTTTCAGTAGTGGGTTAAAAAATCTAGATAATGGTTTTGCAGCTTATGGATTGTTTTGATTTGGTTGCCAATTGGGAGAACAATTGGGCGAAGCTGCTTTGAAATAATTTCCTTATCTCTTTTTTTTCTTTAAAACAAAAAGCAGAATTGAAAATGGAGGAGGATGGAAGAGCTGCTTTGAGTTGGACAGATACATTATTTTCTTGAATACTGATATTAAAAGGCAATAAAACAAAACAAGATTTGACTGTCATGAAGTGTAGGAGACAACTCCTTTCTCTGCTTCAGAGTATATGACTCCATCCCTCCCTCCAGGAAAATATCCTGATGTTCAGCTGTGAGAATATCCTTGGGTGGATCCTCTGAGTCTTGCTGACATAAGTACAGCTTTGCAGACTAGGTGAAGAGAATATTAGTTTATCATTGAGAGGGTGAGGACACTCCCCAGTGATGGGGGAGGCTCCAGATACCAGTGACTCTCCCTGTGATTCAAAGGAAGATCTCAGCATGAGTTCATGGATTCACATCTGCTGCTTCAAAATTATTTTATTTCAAGAACAAGTGATTTGTTCCCCTGCTCCCTGCTCAAAGAAAAGGCATAGCAAACAGAATACTCCGCTAAGCTGTATTCCAGATAATCTGTCTCTTAGTTTATTGGCTACTTTTAAACTTTTAGAAAAAAACCCCAACAACAACAACAACAAAAGTGTGACATAAAAGCAACAGTCGCTGTTGTCACAGCTGGATTCCATGGTGACAAATGATGGCAGGAGTGCTCCCAAGTCACCCACCCACGGAGTAGAGTGTCGGCTGCTGAGCACTGAGGGGGAGGCTCCTCTGGAGCAGATGTGTTGCATCGGGGAAGGGAAGATCTGCGTTGTTGTGCTCAGGGCAGGGGGTGTGGAGATGTGAAGGTGTGGGGGCTGCGGGGATATGAGGAGGTGATAGCCTCCCCCTGACACGGAAACCCCGGGCAGCTCCGCAGCCCCACAGGCACATCTGCTCTGTGTGCCTGAGGCTGAGTCTGGTTCCCTCTGCACCCTCAGTCCCCACAGCACCCATCCAACCATGTCATTATGAATGAATTAAACCCAACCCCATTAGAAAACAAACCCAACAAAACCAAAACAAACAAAACCCAAACAACAACAAATAAGCAAGCAAACAAAACCAGCAGGAAAGTGGTCGTGCTTGCAGGAGCTTGTTTGCTGCCCCAGACGAGCAGGGTTTAGGAGCACGTCTGGGCTCTGTCCTTAGGGAGCCTCTGGCGTTCCCTGTGCTCCTTCACTGCCCAGACGCAGAGAAATCCTTACAAAGGGGTGAAATGAAAAGTCCTCCCGCACTGCTATGCAGGGCGAGCAAGGTAAATCAGAGGGAACGCTTTATCCCTAAGGCCGGTGAAAAGCCCTTCCATCCCGGAGGCGAGAGGCGCCCAGCCCCAGAAAGCCCAAAGCTCTCTCGTTTTCTGCCTCTTATTGCCCTCTGGTGGCACTTGTGAAAATGCCACACGGTTGTTTTTGTCATTGGCACTGCCTTCATTCCCCCATTGCTTCTGTTTATGCTCTTCTTTTACAATTTGCCTTCAGTGTGTTTCACTGCGTCGCCAGCTTGAGCTGCCTCAGACGGGTGATGCCAAAACATAATTGCTTGGCTACCAAGCTCTTCTAAAAGCTCCTCCTTCGTCAATAGGGATATTGGTACTGATGTTTCACCCACCTAACCTGCCCAGGGTGGGCACTCCTGCAAATACAACAAGTTGCATCAGCTCGGGATATGCCCTTCTTGCTTTAACACACCCTTTAGGGCACTTTTTGAGCAGCATGTCCTGGTGGGCAGGCTTCAATGTTCGCATCACCCTGTATACAAGCTGAAAACACTATTTGGTTTATACTCCAATGGCATGATTTTATCCAAGCAAAGCTTTTTTTCTGAGGTCAGGACTATAGTGAACTGTTTTCTCCAGTACATCAATGAAAAGGGATGGAGCTGATCTGCCCTATAACAAGCTTACAGTTTCTGGGCATAACTTTTGTGTGTTTGAAAGGACCAAAACTAGGAGTCAGCTTCACTAAAAAAAGATGCAAGCATCTTTTATTAGGGATGTAACTTAAAGGTTAGAGATCTTTCATACAAAACAAAATAATGAACCCTCTTCATCTGTACTTGGTCTGAATTTGGAAAACATCCACTATTTTTAGCAAAAGTGAATTTGGGAAATACCCCTCAAAACCAGACTGCCCACACAGCTGGTGTGGGGTTGCTGTAGGAAGGATGGATGCAGGGTGAGGCTGCAGACCCACTGTGTGTGGTGGCAATGGCTGGCTGTGAAAGAGGAGAGCTAGAGCCTCCCAGTCTCATAGTCCACCTCCGTGCCATGCAGAGCATGAGCTCTTTTGCCTCCTGTTACAAAAGGTATCTTGGCTGTAAAATACTCATCTCACAAGTTGTCCCCTGAGGCCATGACTTGGCCAGCTGAAATCTGAGTGTGGTGTTGGTTTTGATCTCTCTGCACATAATGTTGCTCCTGCTGGAGAGGGTACAAGGCCTCCAGCAAGTAATTTTGATGAGACCTTGTCTCTTCAGCAAAGGAAACTTCAGTGCTAACTGTGCTAAAGATCATGAAAAGCAGTGACCCAAGTAAACCAGCTGGCATGGGGATCCCTTCTTTTTGCAACCAGAGAGCAGCTGGCAGTCAAGCTACTTTGATTCACCAACACTATCTTCTGCTTTTATGGCTGAGTAGCAGATCTGGTCTGTAAATAACACAAGATGGAAGAGCATAAAAAGAATGATTTACACCTGGGTTTCCAGTCTGAACCATTCAACCAACCCAGCTGTTCCAAAACTTAGGGGTGCTCTTTCACAGAGGTTTAAAAAGAACTGTTGCATTCTCTGAATCAGAGTTCGGAGCTAACAACAAACAAACTAGCAAACCAACCAACCCAACAGAAAAGCAGAGCTCAGATCTGAGCCCTGCTTTATGTCAGCACAGAAGTGAGACAAGAGCAAAGCCAAGCTGGCATTTCAGAGTCTCCTGCCGCTGGCAATATTTTCTACACTTACAGGCCTTTGGGACTGCCTCAGGTCAGAAAACCACATTACTCTGTCCTTTTATTAGGAAGCTTTCAGCCCCTGGGGCTGTGTGGAGGAGACAGAAAGGACCAGGGAGCTCGCAAATGCCTGCAAGGATCTAGAGGCATCTGCAGGGCTGAGAGAAGGAAGCAAGTAAAAGCTGCAGAGGAAGGAAAAGAGGCATCTTAAAAGGGATTTATTGTGCAGAGAAAGCAGCAGAGCTAAACTGAATCCTCTGATGAAGTAAGAGACGAAAAGGTACATTCATCCATAGTCCTTAACAGTGGAAATTAGTCTGGGAAATTAATTCCTCATTATAGAAATGGATATGACAACAGAATGAGCTTTGAGAATTCGTCTTAGTGAGAATGCTGTGGCTGAAGGATGATGTTGAGCATGCCTTCAGATGCTCAAGCACTGGTTGGCCATGTCCCAGTGCCTTGCATGTGCATAACAGGACAGGGCCTTTGTCTTTTGGGCATCTGCCTGAGGCTGGCAGTTTTATCTGATGAACCGTAGAGCTGGATTCAAAGTTTGGAACTGGGGAATTTTAAACAGCATTGCCTAGAAGATACCTAGAAGATACCTTTTTCTTTTTTTTTTTTTCTTTTTTTTTTTTTTTTTAGAAAAACAAGGTAGGAAGAAAGCCAGGGTCTTCCCTTTGTTTTCCAAGCCCTTGCCCTCAAAGGAGTACATTCTTCTCTCATTTTGTTAGCATCTCCATTTATTTTTTTGAGATCTGAGATGTTAATCCCCACTGGTATTTTCAATAGCAGCTGTGTGGCACACCTCTGTCCTGCTGATGAAGGCTAACATGTAATTTGGCTTGTCATTTCCCTCCAAGAATGGTCGTAGTGTTTCACAGAGTTTTCTATTTATTTTTGGCTATACAGTTATGTGAATTCAGTACTTGTTCAAGGTCCCTGCAAGCACCTGAAAATCTCTTGAGTGGGATCAAATATGCATTTTACTTCAGTAATATCAAGCTCCTAGCACTCTGTTGCAGTTTCTTCTTAAAAAAATTTGAATTAGTAGCATAATATAGAAAATTCAATAATCAACTTATTTTTGGAAGTGGAATTCCAGGTTGCTATTATATCTAATAACTTAAAAAAAACCTGCAATGATTTGACCTCAAGATACATGAGTGAAAAAAAAAAAGTCTTTAAATGCAGAACAAGACTGTTATCTGCTTTTTGGGATGAAAATAGAAAGATGGAAGAAGCAATATGGTTATCAGTTTACTGCCCATTTGCAATAACTGAAACGCCATTTTTAAGCTATAAAATGCTGGTGCTGTGAAGCTGAGCAGCACTCTCCTTACACTATAAATAAGGTGAATTAAGAGCTGCTGTGGTTATTTCCATGTAGACCTCACTCATGGGCAGGCACAGGGAAAGTAAACACAAAGGCTTGGGGAGGGAAGGTGGGATTGAGCTGCAGAAGAGAGAGGAAGCAGATGCAGAACAGAGTTGTTTTCACTGGTGTGCAGGATTAAAGCAGCCATACGCAGGCTGGGGAATTGAGTGCTGATGTGCCCATCACAGCACCCAAACACTTAATAGCCATTAATCTATTTTTCCTCAGGACAGCTCCTGTAAAAGTGCAGTGCTACTATCCTTATCTTACAAATGAGTGACAGAGGGAAGTAGTTTCACCTGAATAGTCCAGCTGCTCCCCATCACTCCCCCTATGAACATCTTGGTGCAGGTCTGTGGGGGGATGGCTGGTGTGGCATCCTACAACCCCTAGGAAAAGGGGAGGGAGGTGAGGGGGGCTGAGCACCTGACCGGATGGGCACAGACAACATTGTGGGATTTAGTAGGATTACAGTCTTCTTAGGTTTGAGCCACCCTGCACTGCTTGGAGATCTCTAGGACCACCAAGTGGGTGACATGAATATCACAGCACTCAGCCTGAGCTGTGATTATGTCCAGATTTATGCCAGTTTCTTCTTTTTTTTTTGTTTTGGCCTGTCAGTCAGGTTTTCTGAAGTTCCACAACAGTACAACTATTGTATGATATTTCTCTGAAACAACAGTGAAAAGTAGCATTTTTGAATATGTACTATCTTAGCATTTAGATTAAAATAGTGACGGAATTAATTAGCACATGTAGAAGTCATTCAGTTAAAAGGTATTAAAAATACATCCCAAACACATCCTCTATACATCCCTGAAATGGTTTTTAATTATAGTGAAAGCAGTGTTCCAATACCTTTAATTTTTGCAGCTGACAGGCTACTTTATGTTCAAAATAAGTAAATCAGGACTAGAACAGCTTTGCACAGAGGTAAGAGCTCAGATTTTACAGCAACAGCCCGAGGTGAGTGGCATGATTGCAGACACCCTGCATCTGCAGAGCTAAACACAGCTCAGAGCCTCAGAAAATTTAAGGATGTTGTTTTTATTGTGAATCATTCTTCTGTTTAACCTTTGAAGTGAATGTTATTCCAGCAAAAAGGCAGGTATTTGTCAGAAAAGGTGTCCAATTTTCAGCAGTAGATGTGCAAACCTGTGCTGCGCATTTCATTTTTGTAACAAGAGCTTATAGTAACTGCTTTGGGTGGACATGCCCAGAATATGTGATCAAACTGGTTGCAGACCCAATTCAAAAGTGATTTGCGTCATTCTTTTTTCTCTCTCACTCATCTGGTCATTTGGAAAGCTTTCATTTGCACATTTACAAGTAGTTTAAGGTTTTTTCTTATCTAGGATCTCCCCAAACCAGATCTGATTATTGCTACTTATATTTGATTTAGACTATGATTATAACAAGAGCACTTCCAAACATGCAAAATTCATGAATTCAGCTATTCCCAGCCCCAAATGATAAAATGTTAAATACAATATATGTGAGAGTCTTCATTTCCTTCTAGCTTTTGAATCTTTCATATGAAATCAGCCCATATTTTCAAGCTTTTCTGTATAGCCAGGAGTGCTAAAGGCTTTCTCTCCTCCAGACCAATTTGTTCTCAGTTTTTCAAGCACAAATGCACACCATAAAGAATAGGCCAGTCAAAAAGTTGCTAGAAATCTTTGTGAACCATCTGCAATCTCCAAGTAGTGCAGGAAAATAACCCTATAAAAACTGTTACTAAATAACAGCAGATTAGAAGCTATGTAAAAATATTCACATCCCAAAGCCAAACACACTAAACTCACTGTTTGGGCAAAGAAATTTTTGGCACCTTTACTGAAAAGCAGCTTTGCTACATCAGAAAAAGAAAGAGAAAAAAAAAGGAAACTAATTTCCTCATTGGATTCTTTCCTGTTTGTTGGAAAATTATATGAGGATGTGCCTTGCAGGTGTTACAGCTAAAGCTTCAGTAAATTAAACAAACTGTTGGGTTAAAGCAAATTCATTCTGCAAAAACAGGAATCACAGTGGTTTCTGCTTTTGTCTCACAAACCCAAAATGGGAGCACAAAAAATATTGTCTCAGACTCCCAAAATGGGAGCCCAATGCATTCTCACATGAAAACTTGGAAATGCTGCATTCCACAGAAAGATGTGAGCTGGACTATGGCACAAGGATGGACACACACACACACACACAAAATACCCCAATTTATTTTTTGCTACTCCAACCTGGCTTTCAATATGAACATAATTTACGGGGACTGAGGATAAGCTTTAAAACAGACAGGCTGTTGAATCCTGAGACATTTCCACCCACTCTGTTTTCACTGCATAAATCAAAGCCTGCCTTTGTTCAGCTGCAGTATTGTAGCAATGTCTAGGAGTTCAGAGCAGTGATTGAGTTATCTTTGAGCTAGCTGCCCTGCAAAAAATAAAGAGGAAAATCCTCTGGAGTGTAAAGTTCATGTGCCATGTGTCTGGTTCAACAGGCATCATCCAGAGCTGCGGGCATGGCTGGACCCCTGTTATACCAAAACAAAACTGGACCACCTGCGGCTCAAGCAAGAGAAGCATCAGTCAACAAACAGCTTACTCATCAGTAAATTATAGTGGCTATACATAAACTGTAGATAAAAAAAGTCTGTGGAAAAAAGTCTATGGGAAAAAGTGGGCATCTATGCAGCACAGAAGAGCACTAAAATGAGGGCTCTGCAAACATGAAGCAAGTCTTTTGGCTTGTAACTGGCTGGTTGGACAGCTGGCGCTTCTCAGGGAGCATTGCAGCAGGATCAAGGTTTTGTGCAGCAGGCAAAACACCAGCCATGCAGTTATGATGGGAGGATCTTCCTCCTTTCCTTGATGAACAGGAGAAGCTGCCTCGGGAAAATACAAACATGTTTGAGTGACTGAGACTGTCTGCATTGCAAGGGGTGCAGGGCTCTTCAGGGCCCCCCTTGCTGCTCAGGAGGTTTATCTGGGGATAAACCAGATCTCTGAGGGAGGGCAAGTAATCCAATAACTGTAAGATGAATTACATGATGAACTACGACAGTTAGTATGTTTATAGTATATGTACTTCTATTGTAGCTAAATTAATTGAGGTAGCTGTATGATACGAGCAGAGGTCTCAGGAATTAACCTAATCATTCAGATGTGACCTCTCTCTCTAATGCTCAGAAATTAGCAATACATCATTTGTTCTTCTAAGATCTTTGGTATCTTAATCTCTGTCAGTGCTTACAAAAGCAATTGTATTTGTGCAAAATAAGCAAAAGGGATGGATAACACTAATCAGATCAGAATTGTGGGAGTATCACTTGACTCTTAAGAGATTTTGATTTAAAGAATGAAAGGCTCTTCTCTTCCTCTCTTTCCTCCTCCCTAAAATTCAGCAGCTTCTCAGACCTGCCAGCACAACTGCATGTGCAAGCTAGTTCTCAAAATGACATGCATTAGAAAAGTTCATAGTGCAATTCTTGGGGATTCCTGAGCAGGGCCAGAAGTTGGACTCAATGATCTTGATGGGTCCCTTCCACCTCAGTGTACTCTATATTTCCATGATTCTAGTGCTAAAAGTCACCCACCCCCATTCTCTTGCCAGGAGATCTGAGGATGAACAGCCACCCTGCAGCTGGACTCAGCTCCAGCCTGGGCACTGTGCCTCACCTTTGGGAGTCACAGACACTGCTCTGCTGCTCTGCATGGTGCAGGGCACAGCACAGGCTCCTCACTGGCAGCAGTGCTGGAACCAACCCATGTCTCTGGGAGTGCACACCTCATGCAGACACAACCATGCGGCTGGGAGGTGGCTAGACATGTGGTTGTGTAGCAAACCCATGTTGGTCTGGTCTGAGGACATCATCTGGTGATAGGTGGCAGGGTGGACAGGGAAGGTCAGGTGTTCTAGAGTCATGACAACACAATAAGTTGCATTCTCTCTCCAGGGAAGTCTATGAAGTCGAAAATAGGTATTTCCCAAAGGGCCTGCTTATTAGCAGGGCTCTTGGAGCAGGTCTCTGGGAAACCCAGACTGGTGCATGAGAAATGTTCACCTGTCTCAAGAAAGCATGTGGAGGGAGGAGTCACTACAGAGTGATCATCGGGTGTGAGGTGAGTGTGTGTGTGCACAGCTGAAGGTGGGCACCACTCACTCCTCAGGCGCCATGTGCCCAAGCCCAGCTCAGTGAAAGGGCTCAGTGTGGGACACTGGTCTGTATAAACCTCTTTGTGCTGGTGTTGGTCTGACATGGTCCCAGTGCTGGGCCAGGTTCTCCTGATGCAAAGAGGAGAGGCTGAAATATTTGGGGTCCTGAAGAATGATACTGTCTTGTCCAGGAATGAATATGTGCCCAAACTATGGCAGAAAATGAAAAAAAAAATCTGCTTTTCTATGCACTGGAATTTTCCTGAGCTAGAGATCTTAGTCTGGTTTTATAACCAAGCAGATATCAGTAACCTACATCTCACTAAAGAAAGGATTTATCTTCTCCTTTAAAAGGTTCTCTATATTTTTATCCAGGGGCTAAAGTAGGCAGAAGGAAAACACTGAAGATAGCAAGAGAGAGAAAAGGCAATTCTGGAAAAGTGCTACAAGAGCTTTTCCTCAGCTCAAATCTGCTTTTATTCTCTGCCCTTTTGCTTCTGCACCCAGTTGCCTGACTCTGTCTCTCTTCAGTGTATTTCACCAGAAATAAAAGCTGTCACAATATTTCCTCTCCAAGTGCCACTGTGTGTTAGGTTTCAGCTCCTGACAGGTGTATGAAATACCAGCTCCATCAGATGCATGTGAACACGGAAACTTTAAAATGGCTCCGTGAGTCATGGGCCCACTTTGCCTTGCTGTGTCACTGAACAGGTGTCCTTTCAAAGGTTCGCTTTGGAAAGGACAGACTGATCCTGGTGGTGACATACTTAAAACTGCTGAGTGATGCTTTCAGGAGCCAGGCAGGGAATGTTGCTCCCAACGTGCCTCTGCAGGGCAGGGGATGGGGCTGGAGCTCCTCCTTCAAAAACTGTGTCAAATCACAGGTATCTTGGCTGAACTTTATTTTAAAATACTTTAATCCCTTTCTTGGGGGCAAAGTCAAATCTTCCTTCCCTGGCTTTGATCTCAGCTCCTGATGCTGTGTTTCTGGAGGATTATCTGGGAAACAGGAGCAAAGGGGGGGAGATTCTGTCCCTGCAGTGGGGAGCTGGAGCAATCTGGGTTTTCTCTTGAGCATGTGCCCTGCAGCCCTGCAATGCTTTCCTGCATTTGTTGCTTTCTGTGTCCATAAAATCTTTTTACTCTTGCATGAAATGTAATGTTAACAAAAATTATTACTTTTGATTAGCAGGAACCCACAGAATTTTGGCTGTTTTGCTGGGAATGGTCATATGTCAATCTGCTGGTACCACAATTTCTCCATCTTGGTCCATTTCATTTTCTGTTTTAACATTATCATTTAATTTCACTTGAGGATTTTTTTTTTAAACAACAAATTATATTTAAAGGCTGAAACACTTACTGAAAGGTCTTTAATTCTAACTGATACATCATTCCTGCCACAGAGGAGCTGTGGCAGAGGTGTCATAAATGTCGATGGCCAACATCAGAAAGGACCCAGAGCTCACTGCAGGACGGTGGACTTTGTCCTTGGTTTCAGCAAAACCCACCTAGCCTGATGCTCATCTGCTTTTGGCATGCAGCACACTACCAAAACATATATCTGGGGCCTTTTCCTAAGATTGCCATTTTTGCCTGTGGTTCTGTAGTGACCGAAGACGCTGTAACGCAAGGGCAGCCACCGGGGCAGGGCGGGACGGGGCTGTCTCTCTCTGTCCACCAGGAGATGGCAGTGGATATGCTGAGTCTGGGGCTTTTTCCCCTTTATTTCTTTTACTGTCTTCCTGAAAGAGAACGGGTCTTTTGAGGACAACAGAGCTGTAACACTTTCATTCCTGTCCAATTTTTTTTTTTCAGTGCATGCATTTACATCCCTACCACACCTCCCCCTGCAGCACAATGTCCCCTGCACGCCACACCAGCTATTCACCTTTCCAAGGCCAGTGGATCACCCCTACAGACAGGCACACAGCACTGTCACCGACAATGAACACCAGTATTGGAGGGTGAAAAAGAAGAGGGGGTGACCCATTTTGGAGCTGGCAGACAGCACATGCACAGGCTGCTGCACCTGGTGCACAGCCTTGATCCCAGTGGTTTTCTGCCCATGCTTGCTTTAAAGAAAAACACGTCCTTGTGGCAAAATGAATTGACATTTAGCTTCTAGATTTCATCCCTGACGTTTTCAGCTGGCCAGAGGATGGCAGGAGACACATCTCCTTGCCTGTGTCAAGCCTGTGTGCCTTTGGGCCATATAACTCATAGTGCTGCAAGTCTCCTGCTAAGGACTCTGACATTTTCTGCTGCAATGACTTCCATCAGAGGGCTTCCAAAAAGGGTACATTAACATATGAAGTCCAATAGATTTTGGGAGGACAGAACGAGACAATAGCTCAGAAAGGGTCAGTTTTCTGCATCTGCCCCTCCAGCAACACTCATGGAGCAAAGTCCTTGTGTTCTCCCTTCCCTCACCATTTTGGAATGGACCCTCAGGAGTTTTGTGCCTTCTGCACTTGTAGGCTGTTCAATGAATTGCAAATGGATTCAAACACCACAGCTGAAAAGGTGGACTTTTTGGGGTTTTTTTTTGGGGGTATTGCCATAAATAAAGAGACTCCAACACCCTGTTTCACACAGTGCTCCAAGAACATTCTCAGGGACACCTGAAATGCCCCAGTTTTTCATTTCTCCTATCAAAACATTTTTCTAAATAATTACAGAGTGTTAAAAATGGATTGCCATACCCAGGGGAATTTGTTCTTTGTTTGCCAGGAACAAATAGGCCAAGAGAATGTGCGCTCAGCATCACGAGTGGTGTTTGAAGGAAAGAGCAAAGTCAAAAGCCTGTAGACATCACCAGAGATGCTCTTTTTTCAAAGTGAATTTTTATTACACGTTGTGAGGGTTTCAGGAAAAAAACTCCTGCACATTGT
The DNA here is from genome assembly GCA_035222235.1 of Margarornis squamiger. NCBI lineage: Eukaryota > Metazoa > Chordata > Aves > Passeriformes > Furnariidae > Margarornis > Margarornis squamiger. The sequence continues at coordinate 59,328,691 of JAWWTY010000123.1, forward strand.
GGTCCTAGGGCATGGGGCATAAGGAGGAATCTCCTCATCTGAGAGCAATGCACATGCTGCTGTTGACACAGAGGTATTTTTATTATTCTTTCTGAAAGTGACCTCTTCAAAACTATTCCTTTGCTTCTTAAGATGTTGCTTCCAAAAAAGCATTGTGTTTTGATTATAACAGTCATGTTTATAGTGGTTTGCACTTCAGTGACATTACTGTGCCTCCTCTGATAATCCCTGAGACCTGTGCAAACACAAACCTGGAAATCCTGCTGCCAACAGTACCTCTGCAAATTGTTCTCCACTTTCAGAGAGTCCTTCTTGAGTTATGTGTGCCTGAACAATCTGTTTGCTATTGTAATGTGATGCCAGGTGGCAGGAAGATGAGAGATGGACTCAGCACACCTAGTTTCCCCTTGGAAAAATGAAAAACTGGCCTAAGACTGCCTTCCTCCCTCCCCCCAGCCCCCTTACACCCCCTTACATGGGATGGTTCTGTGCAGAGCTGAGAGATGGACTAGCTGATCCTTGTGGATCACTTCCAACTCAGCATATTCTGTGGTTCTGTGAGAGGTCCAGGACATGCTGATTTCCCTGTGGGTTTGCCAGGCTGAACCTTCCCACCCGCACGCAATGGGTAGGGCTTGCTGGAGCTGGGAGCTGTCTGGGGGCTCTACAAGAAGAAAGGCAATGCAGTAGTTGTTCAGCAAGACTCAAAAGAAACATGAAATACTTAAGCAGTAGAGAACCAAACAGACCCCTTTGGGGTGAGCTTTGCTGTTGTCACGTTCACTTCCCAGCTCCGTCGCAGTCGTGCCCCGGGCAGCAAAGAGCACGTGGCTGTGAGACAGCCCCCTCACTCCTTGTTCCAGCTGGAAGTCCACGTATCTCCTTAATGCTTCCCCTCTCCTGCCGAGGGCACTCCTCCCCCCAGAGGAGGGTTTGACAGGGGCCTGAGGACATGCTGTGTGGACAGCAGGACAGTGCACTCAGACAATTCCCTCTCGGAAGCACTGCGGTGGGGCGCATGCCCAGCCTTCTCGTGATGCTCACCCCATGCACATGCCAAGGCCACTTTGCACAGTCCTCTTATTACTCCTGCTTCCTCTACCCTGTGAGGTCAATGTATTGACTATGTACATTGAGAAACAGGAGAATTTTCAATGGTAGAGTCATAGAATTGTTAAGGTTCGAAAAGACCTTTAAGATCATTGAGTCCAGCAAGGTATGTGACTTGGTAAGAGAGCTGGCTATGGACCCCAAAGTTGCTCATGGTATGAAAAAAGTGGAGTCAAACCCACCCACTTACTTTGTATCCTCAGCAGAGAGCAAGGCAGGCCTCTCCCATCCTCCAGCCCTCACCCTATGCGTGCATTTCTTTTATAAATTATTTCTGAATGTCTTACATTCAGGTTAAGGGGCTTCTGAAATATCTGTGCACACATTAATCTGTATCTAGTACGTATGTATACACATACAGGGACTCCAGGGACAAGTGCTTTCCACCACTTCCATCAACCCTCTCCCCTCCAGTCTCTCTGGTAGTTTGTTACTTTTGCTTGCTGTTCCTTGTCTTAAATTAAACTGTAAGCCTGTCCTCGCAGGAGATGTCTTTTATTGTGGGTTGTTGAAAGGGGTTTTGCAGAGAAACTGGAGCAGCAGATAGAGCTCTCCAGGCACTACTGAAATAATAATGAAGTAGTTTCACCAAGGTTGGACCAGTGAGTGTTGTCGGCTGGGTCTGAATTCTGCTTGTCCCTGAAAATTGCTTAGGTAATAAGATAGCTGCTTTAAAATTGCTGGGGGTATCCCACAGGATTCTGCTTTGACTCTGATTTCCATTTGCAGCACATGTTCTGCCATTTGGCCAGCACCATCCACCCGTGTGAGCTAATTTAAGGTTGCTAAACAGATGACACAGAACATACATCTTTTATATTTGATCTCTGCACTGGTGAGTTATCTGACTGATGGTTAATCTCAACTTGTAATAGGATTTGCCTACACATCTCCAAGTGTGAGATATTGGTCTTCTTTAAATGGCATCTCAGGGGGAAGCAAGCCTGAGGGAAAGGTGGGAGTGTTAATTCGTACTTTTTTGGCTTCTTGTTTTTGTAGATCTGATCCGGTGCTGTGTGCCTCTATGGGGAACAACAGGGTCATCAACCCGAGTAGCTCCCTGTCAGAGGGGGCAGCATCTGCCAGCTCCATGGTCATCCCTGCACACCAGCAGGGTTAGGAGCTGGCCACCCACAGCTGGCACAGGGCTGGTTGGGCTCAGCACCTGTCTGGGTCGGTGGCTGCTCTACACCTGTCCTGAGCACAGTGCTGAGCTCAGTGGCTGGCCAGTCCTGTGATTCACTTTCTGCTTTCATTTGTATACATCAGAGTGTTGACTTGGTAACTGTCTAGTCTGGGGCTTTTTTGTGCCTGTACCCACTTCATCAAGGACAGTATTCTACAAGCCAGCTTTTGGGCACTGCTATGTTCTGCCCTCAGGGCAAGACCCCGATTTCCAACACAGTGTGCCTGCTCTATGTCCCAGTCTGCCAGCTGTTGGTCTGCCTGGCCATTCTTCTGCATTTTCTCCACTTAGTCCCTTTGTTTCTGCCTGGCCCCTCTCAGAGGTACAGCAGGAACAGCCCAGGGACCACACTCTGCAAGGAGTATGCTCAGAGCATCCCACCTTTACCCGCCCTAAGGTAGGAAAAGGTGTCCGCTGACCACCCCAGAGGAAGAAAGGCTTCTTATGCTGGCAGGTGGCACAGGTTGGTCCTGGCAGAATGGGCAGAGGAGCGAGCTGGCAAGCGCTGGAGGCACCCCCTGAGCCCCTCCCAGCACATCTGCTGGGAGGCAAGAGCGCTACAATACCCTGGAAACCACCAAAACTCAGTGCTTCTGATTGTGTGAAAATTTGCACTGACACTTCAATTCTGTGGTCACATAGTCCTTGACTGACATCTGCAAGTGAAGGACTACAAAAAGAAGCTATGAACATGGATGTCCCCAACAAAGATCTCACTCACACAGACAAAACCTTCTCCTCATCCTGCAGCAACAGCAAAGCTCGCAGACAGCACTGGATAGTGCCTTGGAAAGATGCTGTGTGCTCTAGTCGATGTGGGTTTGAGGTAGGTGTCAATTCCAGGTTTAGAAGGGTTGTCCAAGTTTTTAACAGCATAACATCATGCCAGCATGAAATTTGAGATTTCTTGCTCTTTTCTGGTGGAAATCAGCAATAACTTCTGATGTGCTGGATAAGGGCCAGACAGTGCCAGTAACAGGCGTGGTGAGGTCTGTGTCCCTCACACCTCTCCTGAAGTGCTCCCCACTTTGGTCATAGGGTAAGATGCCAGCCGCAGCAGGGCTCTCGTCCTGGCTTCTTGTCATGGCAGTTCCCAGGGGCTGGACGCCTGTTGTCCATTAACTAACCTGTGCTATGGAAAAAAGGTCACCTGTGCAACCTGGAGAGAGGAAAAAACCTACCAAAAATGCACTGAGTTGTCTGTGCCACGTTTCAAACCAGAGCTGATCCAGTTGTCCGTGGATTTGTGTTTCTGCACCGGGCAGGGTCACCCCACAGGGTGAAATGCTGGTACAAACGATGCCATTGTGCTACACATAAGAGATTTATTAGCAAGCTCCATGTTGCAAGGCCTCAATCTGCCTGCCTTCTGATCCTTTCTGAATATGCTGTCAAGACAGTTGATCTCAAATTTAGTGCTGTGTCTTTTAGGTTTGCTTTGGTGTAGCATGACATTCAGGATTCCTTTACAGGCAACTGTGAAAAGCAGGGAAATCTATGTGAAATGCTTCCTACTGGAGTCACCATCTGGCCAATATTCATCTTGTTTAGTGAAATACCAAGATATCCATAGAACGCAGGTGTTAATGCAGATCATAAGGCACAAGTGACCGCAGTAATAAACCAACATGCAATGAAACGTAATTAACGCACCTGGTGCTTGGGTTTGAAAAGAATTTCAGTGCCTTTTTATTTTCCCTGCACACTGATGTGCATTTTAATAGCTGGAACGTCAACCATCACTTCACAACCAACCTTTAATTATATTAATTCCCTTAAAAAGTGAACTATAATGTTTGGTAGTAAATAATATTTCATAGTTTAGTCGGGGTGGGGAGTGGAGTGGAAGCACACATGAAACTATATGCTGTGTAGTAACATTTTTGTGGCATGAAAAAACTATTGTCCTTTTTCTGTCAGTCTGGTTCTGCTGCTGGCAAAGGTTTGTTTTCAGTCGTGTAAACCTTGTTGGTATGTTCCAAGTGCCTCTGAACCAGCTGGAACAAGTGAGAAGATCCCAGGCAAGAAACAAAATGATTAAGCTTTCTATCACTAGATTTCACAGTGTGTTTTTCATCTCACCTCTGACCTGCATCAGCAATGAATGCCTTTCTGTAAGGTAAAAATCCCCCAGGATGACATATGTTCCAAGCAGAACAAAAAATCCCGACTCAACACCAGAAATACAGATTTAGTGTGTGTGTGTGTTTGTGGGTTACAGAAAATCACATTATTTTCAATGTCCTCTCAGAACAGAGATCAGACCTGACCTCATTAGTCAGCTGGCAAATCCCAAACAGACAGAGTATTTGCGGGGAAAGGGAGAGGTCGAAAAGTCAAAGACAGGGGTCATGGGCAATTTTTATTTTTGCATGAATATTTCTCAAGGGTGGTCTGAAGGATGTGAGGAACATAAATCTGCAAGGATACTTGTACACCGACAGGGAGGGATGGTCCCACCAAGTGACTTCCCAATCCGGTGCTATTTGATAGGGACTCAGAGTGTGCCAGCTCCCCAGAGTGATGTCTGCTGCTGACTCACTTGCATTGCTCAATCCCTTTCCCCAGATTTAACATGGATGCAGATCACACTGTGTTTTACCACCACTGGTCAGTGTTAAGCCACTGGGAATGAACCACTGACAGGCTGGGGCCACAGGCAAGGCTCAGCCACCACCAGCCAGTCATGGATGGGTTTCTCCACCAAGGACTCTGGCTACATTTTCACCTTCAGCAGTGGAGCATCCCTGTCAAGTAGACTCTGGCTTCCAGTCAGTGAGGACAGGCTGCTGAGGGTCACTGCCAGGTGACAGAATACCCTGTTGCCACACAGCTGAGGGTACCTCAAGGACCTCTGCAGTGTCCCCATCTTCCACAAGACAAAGGAAACTGGGAGAGGGACATGTTGCTGCATTTTATTGTGCTCAGACACAGACAAATGAAGGAATGCCTTCTGACCCCAGATTCTCTTACTGCATCTTTGTAATGTTGCTTTCTTGGCAAGCCCTGGGAGAAGGGCACAGCCAGCAGTGAGATGGGAGCATGGGGAGTGACCAGTGAGGCTGTTCACCTGGCTGAGCAGGGCTGCAAAAGGGCCAATGGGGATGTTACCCCCAGCCTCGCCTGTTCCAGCATCCCTTTAGTCCCATCAATGATCTCACTCAATTTTAGGAAACAAACCACTTAGCGATGCCCTCGATGCATTCTAACCTCTCTTACGAGCACCAGAGCCTACTAGCAGTTCTCCTCAGGCACTGGACTTTATTCTTAAGTTAGTAACCTCATAACAGAGTACCCGCAGCAAACAAGACACATGCAACCCTCAAAGCAAACCCTCGCTGAGAGAACAGTGCTGTGAGCAGTGCTAACGAGAACCCCGGCATGCATAAGGACTTAGGCAAAATCACCAATCTAATTTTTTACTTCTTGACCTAAGTCAGCTTTTGAACCCAGGACTGCAGAGGTGAAAGGTTAATGTATTAAGCTGTCTGCTCTTCAATTAGTCCCTAAATCCTGGGCACATTTACAAACTATTGGAAGATTTTAAATATCAACTGATTTATGAGATGCCTATTCTAAGTTCAGATTGCCTTTACAGATGGTCGCCATACAGGGCAATAAGGATAATTACTATACAGATTTACTGTCAGGATGGAAATTTTAATTTCCAAAATAATGTACACCTGTATATCCTGACACTGTGTCCAAGCTGAGCATCTGAAATATTAAACCCCAATGTCCCTTTATTTCCTTCATGCCTTGGGAAAGATACTGGCTGTACTGAGCACAGGCTACGAGCCTGATAGACAAAGGCACCGAAATCCTTCCACGATGGCAGCAATGCAAATAACTTGTTGAAAATAAAGCAATACATTGTTGCAGCATCAAGGATTTATCTCAGATAATACTGTACAAATATACCCTTTGGAGGAAGCTTATTGTCTTTTAAGGAAGACCTTGACATCAGAGAGTTGTAAGGATGTGTGCCAGAAGTTATGGGAGTAGGCAGGTTAGAATGTTTGCAAGTGGACTTTCTGCATCGATTAGAAACCTGAAGTCTCAGGTACACAGATTTTTTAATTGCCTTTTAGTATGTTAAAAATCCTCTGGTGCCCTGAGAAGCCCCCTGAAGCCCCCACTGCTGCCAGGAGTAACTAAGAGCCAGGCCCAATAGTCCAGGAAAAGCCACAGTGCCATCACCACAAACACTGAAGAAATGGCCAGGGGAGCTCTTCTCTTCCAGGGAAAGTAATCATAGAATCATAGAATTGTTTAGGTTGGAAAAGACCTTTAACATCATCAAGTTAACCCAGCACAGCCAAGTCCACCACTAAACCATGTCCCTAAGTGCCACATTTACTGTCTTTGAAATACCTCCAGGGATGGTCACGCCACCACTTCTCTAGGCAGCCTGTTCCAATGCTTGACAACCATTTTGGTGAAAAAAATTTTCCTAATGACCAATCTAAACCTTCCCTGGCCCAGCTGGAATCGGCTGCTAATCTATTAGCTCAGCTGAAAAAGGGACTGGATTGTAGGCTGAAGGCTGACACCCCAGTCAGTAAAGGGAACCCAAAAGCTGCTTGTGACAAAGAGGGCCACTTGCCAATGAGACTCAATCCCCAAGAGTTTTTACTGGTAGAACGCCAGTTACCTGGCTGCCAGACAATGGACGTGAATCACACCCAGTGATCATGATTCATGGTTGCTCACTAGGCTGAGCTTCCTCAGGTATTCCGATATCAAAGAGAGGCAGCAATTTTCAACATCTTCCCGTTCAAGTGGGATCAAACCAGCCACGCAGAAGGGAAGAGCCTGTGTGCAGCCATGGCCTCTGGCTCCTCAGAGCAGCTGTGCACTGTTGCAGGGGAGACCTGTCCAAAAAGATGCCAGAAAAACTTTGTTCATGTGGCCTTTACAGATATCCATCAAATCAGTTGCTATTGTTGAATATGCTCTTTGTTCAAAAGGTGTAATGCCTGGGAAGGACTTTCATTCATCACTGTTTGAAGAACAAGGAATAGCTCGTTCCTTTTTTTTTTCTCAGCAGACCCAGTCCTTTATGCAGAAATATTGTATTATTTGTACGTGGAAGAGAGAGGGTAAGGAGCGAGAAGGAAAAATTGCCAGGATCCCAGCACTATCAATTGCTGTCAGCTCTGCTCTGGGAATAGTGTGTAGCTGTTAATTGCTGCTGCAGATCCAGCAGATGGTGGGTAAGACATTGTATTTAATGGAGCCCCTCAAAAAAGAGTGGCATCTGTTTGTTTAATTTCTTGGCAACAGAATGGCAGATTTGAAAAACAAACAAACCAAATTGGACATTTAGCTATGAATGTCCTCCTAACAGATATAAATGTTTTAAGATAAATAGGTCAAATTAAGGAAAATATCAATTGGCACATTTGAGAAGTAAGCCAAACTTTTAGATATTGGCTCTTTTAAAGATTAGATTTTCAACATGCGGCAATTAAACTCTTTAAAGAGGCTTTTAAATGAAACATTGACACTATCCTTTTGACTATGAATTTGTCTAAGTGTTTGTAGGACTGTTACAAACACTAATTCAGAAATTAATCCATTTTTCTTGTCTCTTTTTCTCTGACACATCCCTTGAGATTAAAATATGATCTGCAGATCTAGACCCTTTAGCCGTGTGCATCTCCTCCATCTAAAATCAGCAACAGAAAACAAGGCAGAAAGCACCTGCAGTCCCTCACTTTAACAGCTGGAATGAGCAACTCTGAGGAGCTGTTGCTGTGGCTGTTGCTGTCATAGGTCCAGTATTAATGCAACTGCCCACGTCCCTGGAAATTCATTGCAGCAGAAATTGCCATAGCAGAGTGTGCCATGGATCCATCTATAGTAGGGTATTATATTGTCTCTTACAGTGATCAAAGCTGGACGTTTTACACAAGAATGTGAATGCCCTGGGTCTTTACTGTCTATGCAGTTCTGCACCATGGGAAAGCCTTCCTACCCACACTTGGTGAGCACACAGCCTCCCAAAGCATCAGTGTCGTTGACTATGCATATCTCCCCCAGGTACTTTTTTTCTGGGAAGTCTTCTGCACAATTTGCCAGATTTTAAACATGTTTCATACTTGTCCCTGTTTTAAAGCAGAGTTTGAATAGGATGCTTAAGCTGAGTAACACCCCACATGGCCTCTCGTTTCCAGCTGCTGACACAAAAAAATGCTGCTGCTCATTTTTTCCTACAAGCTAACTCTCATCCATGTTCATCGCTGCAGGCTAGACAGAGTCTACCCCATCCATGCCAGAAAGTTGTTCCCTTGGACTTTTTTCCGGATCACAGCTGCTGCGAGGCCGCGCCACCCGGGCATGTGTCTGTGTGGCTGTGCTGGGACCAGGCTCTGGCAGGACTGCTGGGCAGAAACCCACAGCCCGCAGCTGCCGACATTGCTGCACCGCTCAAGGGTGTCCGCCCTGGCATGTGTTGCTGGTGGCTCTGTGTTGGCTGAAGTTATGCTGTGGTTTTTTTTTTCAGGGTCTGATTTCAGTGCAGGCAGTAGAAATGCATGTGCTGTTCCCCCGACAGCAGGTCTGGGCATAGGGGTGCAAAAATCTGTGCATCCCTCAGAAGAGCTTTCTGAGGCAAGTGCCAGTTGACTGCCACTGCAATTTTTCCAGGTGAAAAAGCCCAGGGTAAAGATTCAGTTTAATCTGTGTGGCTCTGTACCACTGGTGCAGGCTGACTTTGGGTCACAAAGGGTATCAGACTTCTCCCAAAGTTTTCTTGAGCACTGAGAGTGTGCTATACCCTGTTGCTGAGCCACTGGAATCTTACTGGACACATAATCCCCTTCTCAGGCTATCCCCAGCCCTCCTCTAGCAGGTATTTGTTTGTCCTATTCCACATGAACATGAATGAGGAAATAAACCACTCTTAGTATTTTACTGTGGTGACTGCGCTCTTCAGGGAAACATGTACCTAAATATAGTCACAGGGTATAGTCAACCAATATTTTTACAACTCTTAATTAAGGACACCTCAGATAAATATTTAACTTTATTTATTTATTTATTTATTTATTTATTGCCATTGAGGGCATAGCTTTGTGAACATTACAGCTGTTAAAATACATCTATACCCCTTGATAATGTCTGGTCAGCTATGATGGAACAAAACAGCTTCCCTATCTGTGAACAGGGCATAGAAACATGCAGATAATGGCAATGTACAATTTCTCTCCCTCACAGAGATAAAAACAAGAGCTATCCAGTCTTACTATTACGATTTCAGCATCTTATATTCTCATGTCAGCAGAAGCCTAAGAGTGTTAAAAATACGATGGTGTTCTTATTTCAGATGAGAGCTTTTTCTGATTAAAATTTTTATCAGGTGAATGGAAAATTAAATGTCTATGTGATAGGACATTACGTAAGGTCTGTTCTTTTTTCTCTGGCTTACTCTTAATAGAACCTGTATTAAACTGCTTTTTCAAGATTTGCTGTTAGAAGCTGTGCTAGGAAGACACTTCCCCATACTCTACCAACTGAGTTGATACGTGATTTCACAAATGAGGTCAGTACCATCTTGATCAAATAGAGCCACTCCTCTGACAAGAAAAGCATCCTGTAGTGAATCAGGACATATGGAACAGACCCAATTCTATTGAAACTAAAATAAGCATGGGAAGGTCTCAAAAGAGATAATTTAAATGCCTCTCATGGCTCTCACCACATATCACATGCCTGGCCTATAAAAGGTTAGGCTGGAAAAATCTACTATTTTACCTACCTTGCAAAAAGAAAAAAAAAAATCCAAACCAAACACCTCTGCAACATTCTTAATTAAAAGATAAGGAAATGTTCCTCCTAAATACTCACACCTTGCACTTATCTATGACATTTCTGCTAAGGAGCTGAAAAAAGCAGACGAGGAGTGTTATCTGCACTGGTTCAGCCTGTGCCAGATGAGGAACGTAACTCAGTTGTCTGCTGCAAAGCCTCTACCCAGCCCGAGGCCCCCAGCCTGGCGTGCCGGGACGGGCTGCTCCCGCACACCCGGCTCCTGCGGCACATCGCCTCTGCCTGCGAGGGCTGGATGCCCTCCTCGCTGTTTTCATGATTGCGGGGAAATGTTACATGCTGAAAATCCTCCCATCACCCTTTATTTTCCATAGCTCTTCTGCGTAAAGAATGCAGCCATTGGAATCTGCTTTTATGGTTAGCTTAGAAAATACCGGCAGTGGGTATTTAAAAAAAGACTTGGACATGTCTGTCCCTTCATGTCCATCCTGTAGCACTGCTGTCCAGCATGACTGATTAACCTTGTGATATAAATACAGGTTCTCACAGGCAAATACTTATTGGAGTGCGAATGACAAAATCTCAAGTGCCAAATATAACCCGTGCATCACCACGGAGATGGGAACAGGTAGGCAATTTTTCTGACAAACTGTCTAAGATCTACACTTTCCCAGCCAGCCTTCCTTCTATTTTCTACCTCAGCTTCAGTAGACTCATCTTCTAATTTTTCCCTGATGATGCCCTTTGCAGCACTTGTGCCTTCCCTGTGCTGGCAGCCATCCCTTTATAGAGCTCTCTGTGCTCATTCACAAAAGTCAGCTGGGTAGAGAGGCCCCATTTCCTATTTTAGGGCACATTCCTGTTTTAATGCTTTTGGTGAGGCTTATGTTTTCACCAAGAATGAGACACCATTGCTTTATGTTTTGTTTTTTGTTTGTTAGTTAGTTTGTTTGGGTTTTTTTAATAATTTTTATTTTAGTTATCCTTCATTGCCCTATTGAAAGGGAAAACCAGGCCCCAAGACCCTCTATTGTTCTTGAAGATGTCTTTAATATATGGTCATTTATTACCTCCTTTTAGGTGATTCTTTTCTTTTATAGACAGGGTATTTTGATATTTCATTCTTCTCAAGGGAAGAACAAATAAACAAATAATATTATTGCATTTGCTGTACTTCTTTTTTCTTACAAGACAGTTGTTTTTTCCCCAAACTGGCTTGAATTATTTTCAGTGCAGGTTGAAATTAATACTGAATGCTAGCTTCTTTTTTGTATCACTCTGAGATTATCTCCTGTCATGACTTCTCACTTTTCTGCTTTTGAAGTGCTCCTTACAGCAGAACCATAACACAGTGCAGCACAAGAGTAAAGAACAGCATCACGTTTTCCCCCAAGGATGGCAAGGCCATGCCATGATGGAGCAGGCTGCTGGACTACAGGGCTGACCTCCTGTACCGATTGCAGCATCACCTGGAGATGTTTTTCAGGCAAAAGCAATCTGCTTCCTAAAACATTAAGCCTGCCCTCCACCTCAGCAGCTGCAATTTTGAGGTCTGTGGCTGCAGTGGGAAGGATGTAACAGAGGAATTGCAGCCAGAGGAAAGGCTGTGAGTGTCACACATGGTACTAGAGATCACTGGCATGTGACTAGCAACAGGCTCGGCAACAGCAGAGAAAGAAAACCTGTTAAAATATTGTAAAAATGCGTCTGTGTTATGGGGAAGAACAACAGAAATATAGACAGGGGATCAAAATGTGTTCCGTCATATGCAGGAAAATAAAAGTAACTTCCAAGAGGATTAGTGTTTCTATACAGAGTCATTGAAATCAGTATCCTCAAAGCTCTTTGCCATCTCTGAAGTCCAAGTCTTCAAACTGGTTTAACACACTGTCAGGGCACAGAAAACCCCAGCCAGCCAAAGAAAACCCAAACCCCTGAGCCCACTATTCGTTTGTCAGCACTTCACAGAAGCACTACTGAAATGAGGTTCAGCAGTCATGAGCTTTGCAATCTTTTTAAAAAATATGTTTTTATTGCACTTGAAATAAAAAGGAGTTGGTATATGAAAATCAAAGTACTGCATGCCTCAAAAGATAACAGAAGTTTATTACACTATAAAGGCTTTCAGCATATGTGAATGCTTATTTTATCTGAACACATTAGCATAGTTATTAGTCATTCTAAATGATTAAATTTCCTTCTCATCCACCTAATCTGCATTATAAATGAATATACTTAAGAGAAATGCACTTTGTTGATGAAGCACTGACTTGGCAGTCAGGAGACAGGATTTGTTTCTGGGCCTGACTTATGACCTCTTGAGTTGTCCCAAGCTGGTCACTGTGCCTTGAAATGCCTCAGCACCTCAGACTGCCCAGTAATATTGACCCATCTGAACAAACACATCAATATCCAATCAATATCTATCAATATCCTAACAATATTTTAAACTGCTTCACAGTGTTTCGGTATTTATTGTCATAGGAAACCCTGTTAATGAAAAGGGACAACTATCAGACTGTGGATATTGATGTACTTTGGTATCCATGGAGTGACCTTAAACCACTGCATCTTAAAAACTGCTACTCTCAAGATTTATTTATTTTTTTTTTAATTTTGAATGAAAAAAGGCAGAGATCCCCCTTACAGCAGTGGCAGCTCCTGTGACTTAGGCACTGCCTCCAGCTGGCTGGCTAACCATTTCTTTTCTTCAGCAATTGCTAGGAAGGAGTTAACTCGTAGTGTGTTTGAATGGAAACCAAATAAAAATTAGTTTTGAACTGTTTATTTGGTTATGCTCTTGAACAAAGACCATGTTGTGCTCCTCAGTCCTCTCCTTCCTACCTTTCGAGTATTGTGTCCTGCTGCAGTGGCAATCTGTGGGAGCCTGGAGGGGAGCGTGGCTGCACAAAGGTAATGCGATTGTCTTTTTCCCAGGAGGGATGGGACGGTCTCTAGATGTGCCTGTACTCCTCAGGGAGTCCATAAGCACTGGTCACAAACCACACATGAAGGCAAAAAGAGTAGTCAAGTACCCCATGGCTCCTTGTGCGGAGGGGCTGGTGCTGGGAGCTCTGGGTGCCCTTCCCAAGTGAGCAGGTAACTGCTTGCTCCTCACATGTCCCCATTAGGGTAAGCCTGCATTTTCATTTTGGTTTTGGTGAGCCTCAGAAAGTTGACTCTTGGTCTCCTTTGCATGTTATTTACCACTTGGGTCCATACATATTGCTCCTTTTTGTTACGGCCAAACCAAACCTGTACTAGTACATTCAATAGCAAATGAAGTCCTTTGTGACCTTGATACGAAGGGCTGAGAAAGGACTGTGGTAGTTAGCTTAGTAGGGTGGGGCTGGCACCATTAAATAATTGAATTCTCCTGTGGGTCAATAGCATAGAGAATGAAAAAAATCTCACTGGATGATTGTGTAAGGATCACCTCTGATTTAGTCATATTTCCATGAAGCCTCGCTCCAGTGAAGTAATGCTCCAGGACTTCTTCAGGCATTGAACAGAGATTTGTGTTTTACTGAGATAAAGCAGGATGTCATCTGTGAAAAGAGCAATTTATGTCCTTTGTCATGGATTGTGATGCCTCGAATCTCTGGAGACTTTCTGATAGCTATTGCTAGCGGTTCAGTGGACAGAGCAATCAGAGGAGGTGACAAAGGACACACTTGCCTTCTGCCTCTCTGAGGAAAAAGTCATTCAAATAAAGGAGTTTCCGAGAGTCATTCAAACAAATGAATGCACACCCTCTGGCTTTCTGCGGGCTTAATGAACCCTATTCACCAGAAGCACAGCCTTGTTGTCAAGCTTCTGTCTTTGGAGGCAGAAGTAGAATGCTGAAGACAATTCCATCAGATTTGTTTTCTCCGAAGGAGTGGAGACACAATTTTCCACCCTTGCCCGGGACTGTGGGATCTGCACAATCCCAGGCAAGCAGCGACCTACTTGCTCTGCTATCTCAGGCTTTGCTTTTCTTCCTGGGATTCTGCTCTGATTTCAAACAAACATTTGCTTCTCTACTGGAAAATGGGTTTCACACAGTCCTCAGGCAATCATGATTTCAGCAGAGCCTGTCTGCTTCTTCCTCTGCCTTGTATTATATATGAGGGCAGCAATTTTGTGCATGAAATTATTTCAAGAGCTGGCAAGTTCCAGAAGTGCCTAAATTGCTATGTGCATATGAAGCCATATCACACAACTTTGGTTAGTTTTGCTTGGTAGGTTGCTTGGGTTTTTTAAGTGTACATTCCCCTCCCTAGGATAAAAGACAGGGAAGCAAAGAGGCTACTCAGCTTCGGGCACTGAGTTGCCCACAGTGCCTTTGATATACAGCACCCTTGCCTCTATGTGCAGTCATGTGCTCATATAACTCTCCCTAACTGTGAGAAATAAAAAGGAAAATGTTAAATTTTGTAATATATATCACAATCATTTTTGAAGAGCAAGAGAGAAACTATCGGTCTATTGATAAATGTGGCCCTTAAATAGTCAACTAGGATTATCCATTTATGTGAATAATAAAAATCTCTTAGGCAGATAGTGAAAGAAGGGTAAAACTTTATAATGAGGTATATATTCTTCAGCACAGATGATGACTGAAGGCCTTGGAGTTTGAAGAAATGACAATTCATCTAAGTTTTGTATTTTTATTTTTTTTAAGCTCTCCATTTTGGGGATTTCATGGAATAATTGAGTTTTCTACTGTTGGACCAAGAGTCTGATATATGCATGACTTAAAAGAAAGAGATTATTAAATATCTCACCATTTAATATCTAGATAATTTTGTCCTATAAAATCCTGTGCAGCAAGTAATTTAAATTGGTACCCTATTTATGGCAGACAAAACTGCTCACAACCATCTGCTTCATGGTTTTAATAGATGAAGTGTTAACTGCATGTTGCATAAAATTCATTGCGACTAGGTTAATTAAATGGCTGTGCTTCACTTCCTGCACTCTGGTAATAAGATGACAACCTCATCTGAATTTATTAACCCTTGCCACTTTCCGTACTGTTTTCACCCATTCAACCACCTTTGGTCAACAATAACGAAATAAATCACAATAACAGGAGACATAACCATATTGGCTAACAAAATAGATATTGATTAGCATCTTAAAAAGCAAATATGTCAATCTAGTCCGATGTTATTTTTGCAAAGGTCATCAAGATCTGCTGGACTATTAGAAACGTGAGTAAATGATGATGCAGTAGGTTATTGGAAAACACCCCAAATCTAATCTTTGGTGCTAAACAGCCTAAATGATGGCTTCACCATGAGAAGCTAGAGAGACCTTTGAAGTCTTCAGCTTTCTATTCTAGCAAGCAGACCTTAAATACCCTTCTGCAGCAAAGGCCCTTACAGAGGGTTCAGAGCCAAACTTCTCTCTCTCCAGTCAGAGAATTTCTGCCCTCTCCAAAGAGGGAGCATGGGGTAAAATTGCTCCATCTGCCTCCACGCCCTGGCCAACCTGGCATTGGGTCAAACCTTAGTGATACCAGGTGCAAAGATTCTTCTTAGCTGTGGCCACAGCAATAAAAACTAATTGCAGGAGGGACGGGTTGGTATGTGGTGAGGAAGGACCTGACAGAACCATCTCCAGGTACCAGTTCCTGGATCCAGCCTCTTCTCCATCACTTACACTCTTCAGATATTTAGAAAAGTTGATTTTAGGCAAGGACACACAAAGCACTCTTGTTGGCTTTATTGAGATTTGCCACAGGGATCAACCCTATGCATCAAAGCCATAGTCATTCATCCCCCTCTTGCTCTTCAGAATACAGGCATTGAAAACTTTTTAAATTACTTCTGGTTGTTCCCATTGATCCCATAGTTGTACATGGCTGTATGTTTTCCTCTCTGGTTTGTCACCTGGATACTGCTTCGGGAAACAGATCCTCTGTCATGTTCAGTCCCCAGGTCTAAGCAGGCTCCAGACACTGTCTTTGGGGGTATTTTTATGTGGTCTAGTGAGGGAAGTCATATGGCTGCCTCCTTCTATGCATCAAAGTGTGGTATGCGATCCAGCTCCAGTTCAGAAGTTCAGCTGCACTGAACTGGTTCAACCTGTCTTGCGTGTTATTGTGCCAGCACTGGGGTTTGCCTTCCAGCAATGTAGATATGGCTTGTTTTATAAACACAACAGGGAAATTTTCATTTATACTGAGGGTTGTAGTTAGAAATAAGTTCATAGAATAAATCAGATTTTTTAACTGCATACAAAAGAAAAAATATCTTTCTCAACTTATTCCAGTAGTCAAGAGGCTGCCAAACTTTTCTCCTTCTGCTCCCAAACCCAGCTCCCAGACTTTGTCCCTGCTCCAGCCATGAAGCAAAACAGCAGAATGAAAACAACTTGCCCTGTACAGTGTCACCTGTCCTGGGAACCAGGACACCAGCAGATCAACTGATTCACTTCCCGGATGCTGTGAGTCTGAGCCTGATGTCAGCAGGCAGTGCAACCAGATTTACCAAAAAACCCCTGTCCAGACTGGTGCATTCAGTTCCCAGAGCAGACTGGAAGAGGAGCTATGGCAAAGCTCCAGCAGGCAGAGGGCAGAATGGATGGCGTACCTGGAATTTAATGAAATTGTTACTGCAGCCATGAGCTACCTGTGACTAGGAATGGAGATGACATAGCTAACCACTGGACACTATCTCTGAATTTTCACACTTCCAAACATTGTTTTTTGCCTGATTATTCTTATCACTGAACAAGTTACTCAAAAATAGTAAATGAAAGCCTATTTATCAAATTACCTTTATAAACCTGAAGTTCCCTGAAAGTATTTATTCAAATAAATGTTGTTTGATTTTGATTTCTGCTTAAAGCAACTCTTGTATACAAGGAAGTAACATTTCAGGCAAATACTATTCATGTGCTTTAAAGAACCCACCATGAAACTGCTGTAGTTCCCAGAGCACTTTTCTTTCATGGGACTCCCTACACAGTTACTCTACACAGCGCTCAAAACATAGGGCAAGTGCACCACGTTCTTATGCAAAATGGGTAAGTTAAACAGATGGTGTCATGCTAACCCAGATTTAACCTTAAAGGTTGAAATTCAGTTCTCGGTGGAAGACCCATGTGTGGGCTGAAGCTGCTGTAAGCCCTATTCCAAGAGCATATGTAAGAAATGGCCTCTGTGGGTTTCTGTGATTCTCCTGCATGAGAGGTGGATGGTGTTCTCCGTGATTGTTTCCTCACACCATTGTGCACACAGACAAAATGTCCCATTTCACTCCTCTGTGGGGGCACTTTGTTGGTTATGACAGATAATGCACACCCTTTCCAGTTAAACATTAACATCTCTGTACATTTTCAAAACAAAGTATTGAAGTATTTTCCAGCCCACAAGACAACCAGTCGGTTCACTGGGGTACAGCCTCACATCTTCAGCAGGCTGTGGACAAAGGGCTTCTTTCGACAGTTTTGCACACCACAACAGTTAAATTATAATACCTCATTATCATGTCTTTTCCTTCTCAAACCAGACACAATATTCTAGATGATCTGTGTTTTGCACCTCCCAGCACTGCCGGCGAGTTCAATACAGCAGGATGAAAGTTTTAGTGGAAAGAAAGCAGGAAATGAGATGCTCGATCTAGAGGCAGGAGCTAGACCTGGAGTGTTCCTGCTCTAGAAATGACAGACATGTGATATGAACTGATCCAGGAGCACATGGAAGCTCTGTGTACCCTAGTAACATCTTGATCCTATAATTTCATGTCCTGGAGGTAACGGCATTTACCTAACTCTTCCCTTTGTGGCCTCATGTCCACAGGAGGGTACCCAGGGCAGGGTGATTAGACCACAGCCAGGCCCTCTGGTTGGGTGAGGAGAGGGCAGCTTCCCCCTTTGCTGTGCTGCACACAGCAGCAGCAGAGACAACAGAGTGAACCAAGCAGTCTTAATTCACCTAGAAAGGAGTAACTAAGAATTTTATATCTCTGGAGCACAAACAGTGGGTGATCAGGGCATTCATCAAAACCTCAGCAGACTGCTTCAAGTCCCTGGTCTGCACCAGGCTAGCAGAAAATATAGACAAAATTCCCCTTAAGTCTTCATCTGTCCACAGGCTCTGGGTAAATTGCAACACTAGGGTGTCATGAACCTGAAGGTAAAGAAGATGGAAAGAAAATGAAAATGAGAGAGATCTGAACCTGTTAAAATGAGAGATGTGGAGAGACCATCTGGCCAGTCCCCTCTTCCCTGCATTACCCAGCCAGCCAGCCCCAGTGCCTGCTGTCTGCAGTGATGCAGCAGCACTCAGCTGTATGAAGACCTTTAGGTATGGAGGGCAAAATCTCAGGCAATGTGCACACAGAGCTTCTGGTGAAAGATAAGTGTGAGTACCGTGAGAGATCAGTGAGGCACGGCAGAAGCAAGTTGTGGCCAGAACACTGACCTAGACCTCGTCTCTATGACATCTTCTATTTAAGGAAAATAGAACAGCTTTATGCACCACCCTCCCCCCTGTACCCACTGTGCTTGTAGGTGGATTGCTCCTGCTTGTTTTTCAGGTCAGCTGGCCGCTCTCATAGCTACAACAAACTCTGCCCAGCTCTCCTGTGCCCCCTCAGAATCTCATCGGTGCTGGGGTGGCAGGCTCCCTGCTGTTGGCAGCCTTCTCTCCCACCAGCCGGCTCAGCTGTTTGAAAGACAACCTGATCTTCTGTTTATACTTAACAAAATGAGAAGTGTTGAGTACCTGTGTGAAGCAAAAAATAACACAGCTTTAACTCTGGAATGGCCACAGCTTCTTCAAAAGGCAAATGATGTAACAGCCTTTCATGTGGCAAGGAGACAGGTGATTTGGCAGCTGAGGCTCTGTGCCAACAATTAAGTGCTGATGGAAGTGATGGCATATAAAACCCCCACCACTGACAACAAAAATAAAACAAGCCAGAGCAATTACTGTCACTGCTGTTTCTTTTAGTCTCTTCTTCCTGTGGAAAACAAATCTTTAACTCTTCCAACATCACCAAAAGTAGAAACCCAGGGAACTGCTATTCACATCTACCACATGTGGTACTGCTCTCCCTGTGCTCTTACAGCTGAGATGCTGTGACAGGTTTAGAGCTCCCTGGGGATAATTTAGGAACATTGCATATAGGCATGGTTAATATGATGTTTAATGTATCGATATAGTGGAATTAATAGAAGATTTTCTGGATTAAAAAACAAGAAACAAAAGGTACCAAGTGGTATTTTGGAAGACAGAGATGTAGTGATAGGACAAAGGTGTGATAGCTTTTAACTGAAAGAGGACAGGGGGACAGGTCTAGGTTAAACATTAGGATGCAATTCTTTACTGTGAGGGCAGTCAGACACTCTAACAGGTTGCCGGGAGAAGTTGTGGATGCCCCATACCTGTAAGTCTTCTAGGCCAGGCTG
>JAWWTY010000123.1:59353164-59400220 GCA_035222235.1 Margarornis squamiger
ATTAGTAAGCCTGAGATGTAGGGTTTTGGTGAAAAACAAGAGGCTTGTAGTGTTTTGGCTGCTGATAAAGATGCATGTATTGATAGCTGGGGTGAAAAGCAGAAGAATGCACTTATTTCTTCTGCATGTCAGTATCTTCAAACACAGTAAGCCACATGCACCCTTCTCTCCTTATGTAGATGCTGGTTCACCATGTTTAATTCCAGCGGAAGTGGATCTGACGTGGGCGGTCAGCCCCCTCCTTTACCAATGGCTTATGGAATTCACGTCCTGCACGAGAGTGGATATTTGCCCAACAAAACTCACAGTAATACTGCAGGCAAGTGACATTGGCACAAAAGAAAGGAGCAAACTTCCCACCGCACCGCGCACCCTGGCATTCGTCACACATCTGGTCATCCAACACGTATGGCTTTACCTCCACCTGTTGGAGTGAAACAGGAACAATTCCAGTTAACAACTGTTTCTACTTGAAGTTATGCAAAGGGTATTCATTTTTCTCTGGTTTTACAAAGCCACAAAACCCAAACCAGAAGTCTGAAATCAGTCATATTAAAGCTTTATCTAACTAATCAGTTATTACTCGTTATCAATTATCAGCTACAGACCCAACCATACTGCAGAACACTTCAAGGCAGATCCTTAGAAGTACACTGCCTATGAAAGAAATACCTACATCAGAAACTTCCTTTAATTTATTTTAGGAGACTGTTCTTTGCAAATGATAATATGGACGTATGTGTAGAAAAAAAACCAAACCAAAGGTCTCCCAACTACTCTCATCAGCTCCCAAATGCACCTCAACGTGACGACAATTCTATACTGTTTAGCAAAAAACCCCCTGAAAATATGAGACTGCAGCCCTTTAATGTAGAACCTCGTTTAAAAAACAAATGTCTCTGCATGTACTGCTTTTCTGTGCAAATTAAAAGTACTTCCTTCAAGCTGTAAGACAGATTTTTTTAGCAGTGCTTTTGTCAGTAAATTCACTCCCTATTTTTAATATATGGTCAAATTTGGACCTACCAATTTTGATAATCTATTACTTTTTCTTTTTGTGGCTTAGAGCCCTACAGAAATTTGTATTCAACGTATTTCCAAAAATATTTTTTAAAAGACCACTTTGCAAGTCTGCACTGCTACAAACACCTGTCTTATACAGCTTCTCTCTCCCAAACTCATCTGACTGCCAGAGTGGAAAAGTGGCAGGAGTCCAGTGGTAAATTTGCATTCTGTCTTTGCATAACTGAACTGTTACAGGCTGCAATCAGACAGGAAGAAGAACTTCATAATAAAACCCAAAATGGATTGACTCGATCATTAAGGAATGTATTGTTGCCTTCCACATTTTCCTCACTGCAGCAAGAGATTTTTTTTCCTTAGATACTCATACCTAAGAAGAACACTACATTTAGAAATCGACTGTATGTTCTATACTCAGGGAGAATATGTTTGAAATATTAAGAACCTTTAAATGCTACTTTTTTTCATTGTATCTCCAGAGGAAAAAATTTACACATACAGCTTCCCATCCCGAAGTCTGACAGCCAAATAGTCTTCACGCTCGCAGCTTCCCAAGTAGAGGCCATATTAGAAATGTCAAACAGAGTGTGCTTTTTCCAGTAATCTATATTCAGTACGAGCTCTACTTCTTATTTCACTAAAACGACCTGCCTTAGCACAAATTACACTCAAACTTTCCCATAAACAGGTACCTTATGCAGTAACTGTGTTCGTGGTTCAGAATTACTGAAAGCATGAAGCAGCATATATTTCAAGCTTCAGTGCACTAACGCATCAAGATTGGTATGAAGATGATTTAGACTATATTAGAGAAACACTTTGGGGAATGGAAGTATTACATGAAGTGGATGCAGACTGCTCGAATACGAAAGTTAACAATATTTTAAGGAACTCCTTGGAGTTGAAACTCCAAACGAGTTTCAAAGAAATATTTGGAGCTGTGCTTTCATATATGATAAAACAGGATGAGGAGCACTTTTCTGAAGAAAAACATCTGTTAGAGAAACTAAATATATCTACACATCAAAAGAAGTTGAGAGGCTACAGAGTACTTAGGTAAGGAAGAAGTCAAGATCACAGACAATGTTTGTCAAGTGACTATGACACTAAGATTTCCAATTACGGTAGGAAAAGGTATATGCAGGGAAAAAAAGGTATAAATTCTTTGAACTGAAGTTCAGAAGCATAAACAGGAGAACTACAAAATTTAGCAGTGAAGACTTTTACACAGACAAAAGTGGTTATGAAAACAATGTGAAAGGACAGCAGAACTTCAGAAACTGGATATCACTGGTATCGAAAGGGTATGCTGAGGTAAAGGGTAGAACAGCCTGCCTTTGAGGACTTTAGTGAAATATATATTGTATTACCTTCCTGGCCAGCATACATAAACATCTTGGGTGAAGGGAGTACTTAAAGCAGGAATGTCTTCCTCATTTACAAAACCAGTAGTTTACAGATTTATACAAATTGTTTGCTCCTCTATAATATAGCAATAATACTGATTTCAGAATACTTTCAGAGCCTGAAAAGACAATAGTGTAAAAACTCCATGGAGGAAAAATATACTAACTATACTTGGTGGGTTTGTTTGGGTTTTGTTGTTGTTGTTGTTGTTGTTGTTTGGTTGGTTGGTTTTTCCGTATTGTGATTGAAGAAATCATTTCAGTAGTGTTTTTCTCAGTGTTTTTCTCAATGAAGTCTCAATGGATATGTCAAATGCTGTTCTTCTCGTATCTAGATAGTATTTGGGGTAGATTTTGTGTGGGTTTTTTTTTCCCTTCTGCCCAAGCTCCAAGAGGCCTGCAGTCCATTCCCCCCATAAGAATTGCAGTGTCGTATCACACATCAACACATTACATCCCGTTCTCTGCCAACAGCAAGCATTGCCATTTCAGATGCTTGCGTGGCATCCCAAGAGCCCTTAAGATCTCTTCTGAGCTATGATAAAAACCTCAAAACAACAAAAAAGCGTATGTTGAAGTGCAGCCTTCAAAGTCAGGTTCATGCCTTCCTTTCTCTCATGAGATGGCACTGCCAGTCAACCATACACTTCTCTAATGCAAAGGACACTCCCATAGGAAGAGGAAGACCAAGATAAAAGTGTCCCCTAGTTTACAAGATTTAAGTCCATGTCTCCCACTTTTGAGGGAGAATTAGTGTGGATGTGACCCAACTGTCTACATCTCAATTTTAAAATTAGGTGACTTCACAGCCAAATGCCCTTTAGATAGTTACTGAAACACACTAAACAATACTCAATTCTGAAGCTAAATGATCCGTTTAGCATTGCTTGGAAGGAGTTATGGATTCTGGTCCTTACTCCCATTTTTTCCAAGTACTCAGATGCAAGATGATTAACAGTTTTATTTCCCCTGACACAGCCAAAGTATCAAGGCCATTTTTTCTGTTACATAACTATGCAAAAGGTAGAGCTATTAGTCAATGTCATTTGCAAGACACAAGGACAGCAATCCCACAACCAAAATGTAGCCCTCACATCTTAATGTGAAGGCTATTTCAGAACCCACATCCAGACCCATTTATCCTCTGGGAAAGGCCATGTTTGGGGATTTCAGCTCACAAGGCAAGCATTATTTGAGACACACATGTAAAAGCTGTATTTTCCTGCCTGTTTGAAAGGAAAGAAGCACATACTGCCTCCCTAGAGCAGACTTCAGTTAACTGTACTACTTTTTCCCATGTCTTTGATCTGTAGAGGAGACTGGACCTTGAACTACTTTACTTACTCAGGCCTTCCTCCTATAAGCACTTTTTTTTTTTGAAGAACACCTATTAATGACAGACTACCTCTTTAGTTCTTGACATCAAAATCAGTGACCTTTAAAACTGACATGATTTAGATGCCGATTTTCTTTGGTATTCTTATACTTCTAATTAGGAGTAATGACGTCAACTAGTCTTCTTAATATGTAAGTTAGTTTTGCTTTAGCTAGCAATAAGCATCTGTTGCAAACAGAAATGTGCACTGGTAAGTACTAAGAAGATGCTCAGAAAGAATAAGACATTTTGTATTTTAGGTGTTGAGCTTGATCAACTTTCTGAGCACTGACAATTATGGCTGAAATTAAAGGCAGCTGCAAATATAAAGCTAATCTGAAGCCAATAATTAGATTTTCCAACGAATGATGGAGGAATTATCACAGTATTTGGTTTCATTAGAACAAGGGAGAGAAAAGAGATTTTCAAGCCCTTTGCCCATACACAACAAAATCAGGAACTCCAGAATGGAAAGAACATATGGTCCAACATATGTCAAAGGAACAAACTGCTGCTCTGTGGAAAGCATGTTGTTCGTTTGGGGGCATTCACGGCACGCTTTGAAAGTAGTAGAGTTACATGAATGCTGAAAAAGATGTGGAAGCTGGCACGAAAGCCAATCAAATGCTATGTTACCACATTCTGAGAAGTTTCTTTATAGGTTGTCTTTTTTTAAAAAAATTCTGTATAACTTACTCGTTTATCAATATCGCCATGCTGAAGTTGAACAAACCGAGCACTGATGGCAGCAATGTAACTCTGCTGATTGGAAAAAGCAACACGTCCAGCACCTTTTGGGTATTTCAGCTCAGGGTCAGTATCAATTCCTGCGTAACAAACTCCACCATAGAGACGGTCCATGATCATAGCCAATTCCACTGTTAAGAAATGAAAGAGTGTTCATTTAAACTGTTTTTACAGTACCAAATTAATATGCGCCTGTTTAAAAATACTAAAAAAGTTAAAGTTAATTATTAATTTTCCAACAGCCAATATCATGGTAATAACAAGATAAAAAATATCAAATAAGCTATTTAATAGCTTATTCATGCTATGGGTATATACATCCAAGGAACAACAGAATTGTAACTCTTTGATAATCTAGAACTGGAATTCCAGGGCAGTTTTCTTTAGGGGATTACAGCAAAAGACTTTTTGGGCAGGCATGGAATGTAAGATGTATAAAATAGATCCACATGCCACAAATTCCTTGGTACATGTTCTCTGGCTGTCCTAATGCTCTATGTCCTACTTGAATTTAAAGATGTAGTTAGTATCTTTTCATCAGGCATCTCTACAGTGCTATGCTTACCATGGATACTGAAGTTCAGAGAAAACAAAATTTTATATTTATAATCTGATTACAAGATTATACTGAAATCAGTTTTGAAATTAATTCAGGTGAAACCCACTGTTTTTTCAGAATTAGTATCCTCTGTATTAAGGTATAAAGGTGTCAGCAGTAAATGATGTTCCATTTGTTTGAAGAGTCTCCTAAAAGTTTTACTGCTTTTGTGAAGTCATTATTCTTATTTCACAATGCCATAAAAGTTTCATTTTCACATGTATATGGCATTTGAAAGCTAAGCATAAAAATGCATCCTTTAAACTTATCACAGACATTCAGCACAGTAATCTAGAGCACTGAACTGAATTTAAAGGAGAATTAATCTGCAGTTGGAACATACTGTGTTTATGTTCATTTACAGAGCTTGTACCACAGTTGAAAGCAGAGTCTTAAATGCAAAATAACAGAAAGGCTGCGGCATTGCAGGTCCAAGAGAGAAAAAAATTTAAAATCCTTTATATCCCAAATTTGTACTACTACTTGTTGGTTTTCCTACACCTTCCATCTAAAAGGTCATAATGAAAAAACCTCATTACAAACTACAAAAAACTAACAAAGTCCAGGAGTCATTCTAATAAGAAATAGGATTTGAACCACCGTATGTTATGTTTCTTCTTCCAACATTCATTGCTAACTACTTACTAGAAAGTCACCTAAAACACTGTAAAGGGCTACTGCAGCCAATTTCAAAGTACATACTGTCCAGGTTGCAGGTCAATCATTCCACTGCTGCAAAAACGTTTTTTTTCCCTTTGCACCTCTGGCAATTGTCTACAAAGAGTCCTGCAATCTCATATAGTGTTGTGTCACAAAGACTGTGTTAGCTCTCTGAATTTCTTTTTTTTTTCTCTATTCCTACTCATTTAAGTACTCCATCACCTGTGTTTTTGAGTGTACCAAGAGTAACTGCAACCTGACAGCAGTAGAAAAGTAGCTAATGCACAATGACAACCAGGTACAAATACAGCTCCACATAGTCATGGAGCAGGGCAGAGATGTTCTTCCAGCATTATTTTAAAAACAATCTCTTCGTTTTATGCCTTTTGTGACATAGTTTACATTACAGTTTTGTTAATATGATTAAATTTTTTTCTACAGCTTTAGACAGGTAACAGTTTCCAGTGAATCTCAGGGATGAACTGTGATTTATGGCCAAAGCCAGACAAAAATAGTTAGTAGAGAAATGTAAGAATACACAAATATTGTACTGCAGTTATAACTATCATGACAGTGTTCTTTTTTTATACGTATAAAGCTGCATCTATCCATGCAGAAAATATGCATGGTTCAAATTATTTCCAGTAATTTCCTACTTTTAAAAATTAACACAGATTATACTCACCAGCCCTCAGTGGTCTAGGGACTCCTCCAACAAAAATTGTTTTTCGAGGATCAAGTGGCTGTGAACCATCCATCACAAAGTCACTATCACTTAGATTCCAGGGACGTATCTGAACCTATTAAATTGGGAAACAAAATAGTATTCTACTTTAAGTTTCACTACAACATGGATATATGTTCATCAGTCTATAAAACTGTCAAACAGTCATGACCTCATTAGCCTAGCAAGTCTAGGTGCTCTGTTTTAATCCTATTAATTCAAAACACTACAATTTTAAAATAATCCAAGTGTTCCAGATGTTGAGCTCTGCCAACAGTAGTTTGCGTTTGATTATTTTCATCGTCATGATTTCCAATACAGCTTTAGCCAGATGGCAGCTATAGCCTGCAGGCCATCCGCTGTGTACTTACTGGCTTGTCCTTGATAGTAGGGCTGGAAACACAGAGATAGAGCTTTCCATCTTCTTCAATGCAGGCGTCAATCAGAGCCTGAACTGAACTCTCTTCTTGGAACAGGAGGAATGCATAACCTGGAAAAAAAACCAAACCAACTGATATTTTTTCTCTTATCTTTATTTTATGTAATCATTCCTGCCAGTGACTTTTCTGTACCAAAGGAAAAGTCAAACCAATTCCTTCTTATCAATCATCTTCTTTAACTACATACTACCTTCCCATAATTAAACAGAATCTCTATCTGTAAATAATTGTCAGAAGAGACTAACAACCAAATAAAAGCAAACATGTCTGCTGTAGCATGTACTGAAGTCTAGGCTGAACAAAATTCATTGGCTGCAATGAACATTATACAATGAAAATCCGACTTGGCACAAAGGACTAATCTCTATTCTAGAGATTAGATCAAAGTACTTTATTACATAAGTGACCCAGCAAACCTTCCAAACACTACAAAAATAGGAATTAAAATGCCTATTTAATGCTACAGTAAAAACAGTCAGACAAGTGAAGAACCTCACATTAGAATATTTTACCAGTTACATTATGATATATACTAAATCTGTTACTTTATAAATACCCAATAGCACAATTAGGGTTGTATTCTAAAACAAACTTTTACAGGACCATAAATCACATTTCTTTCTGAGATTACTACCAAGTACGGAATTTTCACACAAACTTATGTTTTACTACTTGGATGGAAAAGTAAATGCTGAAGCAACTGCTCTAGAGCGCGCTTGGGAAAAGAGAACATGGGTACTTCACCAAGCCTTTTGGAAATGATGCTGTATTTCTGAAAGAAACTACTTAACCACCAGCCATTTTCTATTACAAACAAACACTGTAAGTCACCAAGGTGAAGACGGTAGGGTGCATCCTGAAGACCATTAAAGAATCAGTGCTTTACCCACATAAGATTTGAGAAATAAATGCACAAATTATTTTAAATGTATGGGAGCAAAAGTAGAATTTAAAAAGACATGTAAGGCCTGTACTGGTCTTTCTAATAACTTGTACCTTGTTTCTTATCCCTCATACCACAGTCCCATCACAGCTACCTACAAGAGACACATGACAGGGGTTTATATGTTCTTTATTTTTATGTAAATCTTATTTAGTTTCTTAAATATATCACAGGGAATCTTTGGGTTTGGGCTGAAGTATTTCCTTGTGAAGTTTATTCTTCATTGCGTAACAATATTTTTTTAGTGACAACTTGTTTAACTTAAACTTAATTAGTAATTATTTAGATTCAAAATCCATTTTACTGAGGATATCTTACTATTTATCTTAGAATTTAAAATCCAGCATCACCCATGCAAAACTCACTCTGAATGAGGGCATGTACAGACCAGCATGGGTGAGATCAGACCCATGTAACTGTCCTTACTTGGATGGAAGCCAGGCACACACGTTCCTGTTTGAATGGAGAGCTCAGTACAAGAATGATGGGAGTGAAAAAACTGGTTTAATCAAATGAAGTGTTAATCGCACATGATACTGACTAAGGGATCAGACATACAAAGTAAGATTTTGCCAGATGCTGATTTTCCATCGGTTCTTATCCTAATGCAAAATCAAGGGTACTGCACCTAGCTCCTGATACGTAAGGCTGGTCAGTGCCTCCGTATGATCTACCACTCGTATGTCTGCAGCTTGATATGCTTAACTGCAGCAGTTTATAAAAAGATAGAAAACTCAAGTACAAGACTTAATGAGGAATGCTTAGGATTATTACAGATTTCACAGAATATTCTGAGTTAGAAGGGACCCACGAGGATCATCGAGTCCAGCTTTTGAGTGAATGGCCCATATGTGGATCAAACCAAAACTCTGGTGTTATTAACACTATGCTCTAACGAACCGAGCTAATCCCAGGGTTATTACACCACACCTGAAATAAAAAGGAAAGCAGTAGTAAAACTCAGTGTTAATACTGCTTTCTCTACCTCATCTGCAAAACATGCACTTGTGTCTGGGTTTAGCCCACTTAATTTAAAGCCTCAGACATGCTTGTGTCAATGAGCTCAGCTGTACTACTGCCCCTCTGAAGACACAGAGAAAGCTAGGGTATAGCCTGTACTATCAAACAGGCCTGTCTGTAGTTTTGCTCCACAGCTCTAGACCTTCAGGGATTTACAATACATTTTATCTGGTGCCCTAAGTCTAGCCTGGAGGAAAATAACCACCTTATCTTAAGAAAACTGGCCTGAGAAGATAATTCTCTCAGGTCCCACATGCAGCCTGGATCATTAGGCCAAAGCCAATGGTATGAGGTTCAACAAGGCCAAATGCTGGCTCCTGCACTTGGGTCACAACATCCCCATGCAGTGCTACAGGCTGGGGGAAGTGCCTGGAAAGCTGCCTGCTGGAAAATGACCTGCAGGTGCTGTTTGAGCATGAGCCAGCAGTGTGCCCAGGTGGTCAAGGAGACCAGTGGCATCCCGGCTATCAGAAACAGTGTGGCAGGTAGGACCAGGTCCATGATTGTCCCTCTGTACTTGACATCTCAAGGTTTGTGTCCAGTTCTGGGGCCCTCATTGCAAAAAAGACACTGAGATGCTGGAATAAGTCCAGAGAAGGGCAACAGAACTGATGAAGGGTCTGGAGCACAAGTCTGATAAGGAGTGGCTGAGGGAGCTGGGGGTGTCTAGCCTGGAGAAAAGGAGGCTCAGAAGGGACCTTACTGCTCTCTACACCTACCTGACAGGAGATCGTAGTGAGGGGGGAGAATTGTCTTTTCTCCCAGTTAACAAATGATAAGAGGAAACACACTCAAGTTGTGCCAGGGGAGGTTTAGACTGGGCATTATGAAAAATTCCTTCACTGAAAGAGTGGACAAGAATTGGAACATGCTGTCCAGGGAAGTGATGGTGTTGCCTCAAGTCACCATACCCACAGGTGTTCAAAATACATGTAGTGTGGTGTTTAGGCACAGAGTTATGGCAGCGCTATGTTAACAGTTTGGACTGCAAAGCTACTCTAATAGTTTTCTTTGAAGGAATCTTCTTTGGCTCATATGTACACCAATAGTAGGAGCTCATGATCAGGCATTACATACCAAGAAACAGAAATTGTATGTTTTATCCATATTTCACAAGCTAAAAAGTATTAGATGAAACAGTTTTATAAAAATCTGCTGTTCATGTGCACCTTTACAAAAATTATACCTCCTAGGGTAGTTGAGGTTTAGGTAACCCTGTTAGTGTTTATCACTTGACTAAATTCCTCTGCATAACACTGGAACTATCACTAATACTCCTCTTTTCAAAGGCAATGAGTGTGGGAAACTTTGATAATACTCATCCTTAGAAAATTACTTCAAATAATAAGCAAATCTTTCTGGAGATAACTAGCTTTAGAGGTACATTCCCTCAGATGTAAAGATACTACACTGGTTATAGTCACAAGCTAACATTTCTCCTAATAAAACAAGACCAAGAAATTATTTTTTTCTTTTTTTTTTTTAAATTTGGTCAGCCCTTGAAATAGAAAGTCCATCAGATAAGTTTGAAGAGTCCTAGCTGTACTACCAAATTAAACCTTTTCCATTTTTTGGATTTATTATATAAAGAATGAACCAAAAGCAAAGCATTCTAGACTAGATGCATGCTAACATGATGTTCTGAGCAAGAAAAAAAATTTCTTTATTTCACAGTAATATGGAAATTTAGCAGAAGGAGAAAGGAAAACTTCTGCTATACATACTCTGTGTAGAAATCAAAGCAGAGCTTTAAGTTCTACCAACCTTCAGCTAACTCTTATCACTAGTGGCTTAGAGGAGTCAAGAAAATCAGTGCAAGCCAGCATGGCACTGCCCATGCCAGTCACTATAGTGGTATTTTGTTTTGGGGTTGGTTCCTCTAGTGTCCTACAGACTCCACAGCCTCAGTGCAGTGCAATTCTTGCCTAGAGAATGCTGTACAATAGCTAAAATCGGAAAGAATCTGCAAACTGCAGGTTAATACAGACAATGGATCTACACATGATGATGGGATTAGTTCAAATTTGTGAAGGACACATTTCACCAATTCCTGCTTAAAGAGATCTCATCACCACATTAATTAAATCTTTAAAAGAAATCTTTCAGTTTTCAATTTAGTCACCTTTGGTGGAGAATTAAATCCAAAATACACTTAAAGTGAAAAAAATGTGGTGTTGCATCACATTTGTGATAACTTTGTATCTAGTCTTTTAGGTATCCTCAGTTTGGGTAAATGAATCAAGTTTGATGTGCTTTTGTTACAGTGACCTGAACAGCCCTCTATACTGCACTGGCTGTACCGGTCAGATTCCCATTGATTAAAGGAAGCTTAGACACTAATCACATATGAAGACACCTTCAGTTACTTGCCTGAATCCAGAGTTTGATCCTACCCAGTGTGATCAAATTAGCTGGTAACAAGTTTAACAGAACTTGTACTGACCTGGGGTTTTGCGTCTTAAACTAGAAACAGAACATTTTCAATCTAATTTTTTCGGTCAGCTCTGAATTGGTAGTTAAGAACCTTGGGAAAAAAAAGCTACTGCACAACTGCTGTGATAGAAGGCAGTAGAAACAAGCCACTAGAAAAGGCTGGGGCCACTGTTCTGTTTAAATCAGATTATCCTCTGTTTGATACAGACTAAAATAGTACAAAGGACACAAACAACTGGACATATTTTTAAAGGCCTTCCTTGGATTTGCATATGCTCATGGCACCACTTATTTTCAGAGCTTCATTATCACAAGGAGGAGTCCTCAACCCAGCAAGTTACTTTGGACATGTGTATTGTTTCATAAATAAGTGTATTTGCCAACTACGCAGTAACATGAGTTATGATAAACAGTTGCAAGTCAGAAAGGAAGGAATTCTCCATTACAGCTGGCAGATCATAGACTTTGTACTTTGAGCTCAATGGAATCTTTTTTCAGAAGAGAGCTTTCCTGTAAGATCAGTGTGAAGTTTTAGAAATTCCTGTTTTCTTTGGGTCTAATTTTGTGGTGAACCAATACAAAACATAATTAGTTAAGAACAAGCAGTTGGTGTTTCTCAGGAGGCAGCCAGTCTTAATGGATTAAGACACTTTTTGCACTCCTTTCAGCAAGGAACACTTATTATGAACTTGGCCTCCCCTCAGGACCTTTTGTAAGCAGAGAGCCTGGAAGGAACTGCAGCAGGGAAAACTGAACAACAGTAAAAAACCAAAAAACAGGCTGTATCTCTTCATTTCTGTGAATCAGTCCAGAACGGAATAATTCTGAAACGTCTTTGGAAAGTAATACTATGGCAAATCTCTAACGAGACTGAAAAAAGAAAAATATATACACTGAACTGATTCCATGGGGAGTGACAAATTACAAACTGGAGATTGAAAATAATAAAAGACATTAATACCTTGAGCTAATACAGTATGTATTTCTTGACTGGTAATTACTGGTTGATCTCAAAGCTTTATTTTGTCTATCCTTAGCTGTTTTAGACATCTTATTACATATATTTATACATGGTTCTTGCCTGTACACACAAGTAGTACTAAAGACAAATGTTTAAGAAATTCCTCTACAAAATAATCACGGGTTGTATGTATTGCACTGAAGATATATATATATATATATATATATATGCAGTAATAGCTGGCAGTTAAATGTCTCCAGAGTATTTACAAATAGAAACCTACACTGTATTTCAAATGTGTTAGGCTACATTACAAAAAACATCGAGTAATGCAGCAAACTGAAAATCAGACTAAAGTTTTAAGACTGAAGAACAGTCAATGCTATTAAATTTAAACAGTCAGTTAATCATGGGAAATCAACACTTAGTTTTCAAGTTTTTCCTGAATTAATTAGATCAACACACTGCAGTTCTTCCATTTGTATTCTTTGCCTTTAAGAAACTCTGCTTACAATATAGATTTATTTTAATCTTTTTCTTACAGCGGTAACTATAAATAACCCAACTGTATCAAAAAGCTATATTAAATGAGGAAGCCTAGAAATATATCCTTAAGATGTTCAGATGCTGAGACAGGACTATCTCCTTGGAAACGAATGCCAGAATCCATTCCTTCCAGGTAAGAATATATTACATCTTCCATCTTCTATATATTCATCACAGACTCTGTGAGATGCATCTTCCTTAAAGAGTTCCTCAGGAATTTCGGTAACTTATGAAGAGAGATGCATTCCCTAAGATAATCAAATTAAACTTGACAGTAATTTTGTGTGTCAGGCTAACAATCAAAAAAGCCAAAGTCTTTGTTTGTCTTAGAATTTTCATGTAGCATTCATAAATGCAATTCAGATACTTTCAATTCCATTTCCCACTCCTTAGAGGACCCATTTGGGACAATAATCTTGTCTCTTCCCCAACATAAATGCTCAGACAAATGAAGAATCAGTTTACAAAGGAACTATACCTACACTTTTGTCACTTCCATTGAAGGAATGAATTGCTGCAGTCTCTACAAAAATCAATAATCTCTGCACTGCTTTCATATCTGGATTAGACTGCAGTATTTATTTTATATGTAACAACACATGATTGTACATGTACAGAGATATGCTACACAATTTGATTACTTCATCTACAGAATGGTTTTTCCAACACTTTGTGATATGAAGTCTATTCTAACAGCTACACTAGAAACAGTTAAATATCAATATTTAATCATTTATCGAGAAAGATTAGTGCCTCAATAGGAATGTTACATCCTAAAAGTGAAAGCAGTGTAACATTTGATTATCTGGATCAGGTACCCAAATGCATCCTTCTGAATCATGTCTTTAACTTCCTAGGAAAATTTTTATCTAAGATTTAGTCTTAACAAATTTGACCGAATTTCAGTTTTGGAAACTACATAGAAATGTAAATACAGAACTGTGTATGTATGACACATACAGCTACATAATACTGATCTGATCAGGCATAATACCAAAACAACAGGTTTTAGACTTGGTATATAAAGGAACGACATCTGAACCTGCATTGAAATGACAGATTAACTGTTCATAGGGAAGGTAAATTATACCCTTTGGAAAAAGATGAGACAGTTTCCGAGAGTAAGACTTGCATTCAGTGGCTGGTTAAAATCTTCCAACCCTCTTACCTTTTGGTGGAAAATAGGACTTGCTCTCTGCTTTGTGAGGCCAGTCTACTACCAAGGGCCCAAATCGTCTGAAGCTAGCAGTAATTTCATCTAAAAACAGGCAAAATAGTTGCAATTAAAATAAATTATGTAACTCAATGAAAAAGCACTATCAAGCAAACACCATTGCTTCTAGGAAAGGTTGATATTTTGCAGAAAAGAATAAAATTTACAACTTTCATGAACAAAAAACTTAAATACACACATCTCCCAAAGTGTTATTATTTACACAATGGTATTTCTGGTGATTTTAAGCTTACATTTTGTTTTTTATTACTTAATAACAGCAGCATTTCAGAAGCATATAGGCAACTAAAGGCAGTGGTGAAAACTTGTGTAGGGCTTCCCTTAATTCAGAATCTGGTTTGAATGCAATCAGTTCAGTATTTAGTGATTTAGTACAATTCAGAGCTCTGTAAGTAGATATTCATATACCAAGTGCCACCACAATTAACATGTTAGCAGTTTACAGCAGATACTGTGAATGTATCAGACACAGAAACTTAAAATTGTCTATTTGGAGGTGCTTCTAACATAACCAAGAATAGTCCTGTTACAAGGTCTACTGTGCTCCTTGCACAACTTTGTGATGTCTATCCTTCCTGTCAGTGACTGGAAGAGCCTTGGCCATGAGGAAAAAATACCTTAAGCTATACAAAAGTAGTAACTCAAATACAAACATGCTCCATTTCTTTCAGTCATATCTGCCATCAGCATATAAGCAGGCAGGAAAGAAAGAAAATGCATTTCCATGTGTCTTTGTTTAGCATTTGTATGAAAGGCAACTGTGCTGAAGTGCATTAAAATAAATCCCTTAGTACATTGTAGGAGAGCATCTCAATGAAGACAGAACCAAAATACGGTCCTTCCATGTCTGAAAGTTAATTAAACACAGTCAGCTTATTTGGTTTGCAAGTTACTCTAGGCTTACAATGAACCTCATAAAGGGACTTCTGTTTACCTTACAAAGCTAGCATGCAATTTACATTTATCTGTGCAGGAGAAACCGAATATTAAACAGCATGATTACTTCAAGTCAGCGCTATGGTACAAAGCAATTCCAACTGCACCGCTTAACAGTCTGAGCTTCTGTGGTACACCCTATGTTCAATGCATCAAGCTGCTCTGCCACTTGACCTTCCCCTGCCTTAGTGCTTCTGCGTCTGAACAGGAATAACATTAACCTTTCTATAGCACTGCTGAGACCTTCAGGTAGTAGTAAAATAGAATATGAAATTCATTTACAAAAGGAAGCTTTCTATGAACACAGAATAAAGCAGGCATAGAGGATGGCTAAGATGTATTTGAAAGGAATATGCAAGATAATCAGGAGCACAAATTCCATGCATCATATGCAACCCTACAATCTGCAAGCACAGAATCAGAAACTGAACTATCTCAAAATCAGAAGAGATGATATTAAGTTCAACACACCCATTAACTCTCATAAAGATCATATAGTTGTAGCCTTTTGCACCATAACATTATTTTGCTGAGTGGATTATTTCTACTACTTCATTCAGGTTTTTCCAGATCTCTTTGTCTCTGCCTCCAAACTTAGTTTGCTCAGTTTTCAGGCAGCTCACCTTCATCAATATCTGGTGGAAGACCTCCAACAAACACTTTCCGAGAAAAACGCTCAATTCTTTCTCCATTCTGATGAGCTGAATAGCAGGTAGGTGAATTCAAGACTCCAACCTGATCACTATGACCATCGTCCAGCAAACCATCATCTATTGGGAAGAGGGAAGAACGGCCTTAAAAAGAAAAGATAATAATATACATTAATTTCGTGACAGTATATGGTTATGTAATTTTAGGGAATGGGGAAATAGCAGTCTGGAGAGTCAAAATGAAAATACCAAGATATTAGAAAAGCACATATTAGTTTAAAGAAAAATTAAGAAAATGAAGAATGTATTACACTTCAGAAAGGAATTTCAAGATTGCAAGCTGACATCACTCTAAGTATAATACTTCATACTACATTATATTGTAGTTACTCTGCTACACCTAGTAGGAAAGTGGTAATTTGGTTTTAAATAAAGGGTTTTATGAAGAGAAAAATGTTATGGGTTGCTTAATTGAGTTTCATTAGTCTGCCTTTAGTTTAGCTTCAAATTAAACTGGTAACTTTCTCCATCTGAATGACTACTGCATGTATAAAAACCTTACATTTTAATTGAACAAGGGGAAACAGAAAAATCATGGTGAAACAAAATAGATAGCCCACATGATCATTTCTTCTGAAAGGCAATTTTCTGTTTCTCACTCATTTTAAAAATAATTATTAATTAATTCAACTACTTTCCAAAAACAAGCAAGAAAACCAAATCCTAGTACGCTTTTGGGAAGCAACCTAGTTTTCCATCTCAAATAGCCCAGATTCCTCCACTGCAAATTCATAGGAAGAACCAGCGGGTCCCTGACAGCTGAGTCTGCAGTACCTTAGCTGTGAGCAATACTGCAGTCTCTTAATTCTTCTCCCCACTCAGGGGAATGCTACCAGAAAAGCCTGGTAGGAACACTTGCAGACTCAGTGCTGAACAGCTAGGGGTGATAGTAGTGTGGAAGCCTTTAATTTCCAGAAGACCACATGAGAATCAGGTGCTTAAAGACAAGGCTGGAGAACAGACAGCAACCATCATGACCAAAAACCTGTTATGGTAATGCCTATTGACCCTGATGTGGTGCCTCATTAAAAAAACCTGAATGAAAACACAAGATGATATAAAACAACAAAACATCGTAAAATGTCATCAGGAGCACAAAAGAAAAGCAGGACCACAGGACTGTACCAAGTAACAAAGACTGTTAATACATCATTTTTATGGTGGTATATCTATGTCTTCAGAAGGCATCCAATGGAGATGAGTACAGCAAATGCAGAAAGCTGCAGCAGGCTCCTCCCTTCCTCTAAGATTGGGGATATGCATGTTTGGGAATGACTAGCAGGGAGCAAGTGATAGCATCCTTGCTTGCTATCATAAGCTGCATTCAACAGCTCGGAACAGGTCAGCAGAGTGCCTTTAAAAGGCAAAGCACGTGGCTGGTGCTCAGTAGCGCAAAAAAGTAAGGAAGCAAAGGAGAAACAAAGTTAACACAGCTGTAAGAAGCAGCCAGGCAGATTCTTCTTGTAAATCAACTGTTTAGACATAAGAGGAGTAAGGTCATGCTATGCAGCATGCTGAATAATGTGGATATGAATTTCAGTTATGAAGGCTAGTAAGAATGATCAGATCTTAGAGATGTATATGAACATGTGGTAAGATCTGGTCGCACAACCAAGAAAGGGGGATACAACAACAAATTTCTGCATTACTAATGTGAATGATGGGGAAGATAGAGCTGTTATCATAGTGACAATGACAGAAAAAAGTGGATAATGGAAGAAAGAAGACTCACATTGCAGGAACCTGCACGAAACTGCAGAGTGGAAATCTTAAGACTTTTCTCTAGTATATGAGAGTTATTCCTAACATCTTAAATCTAAAATGACTATAATTTAGCTTGGTTCATAAGAAGTACTTCTTAGATAATTCCAACTTACAATAAAGACAAATATATGGGGGAAAAAGTAGTCAAAGAACAATACTCAGAATAATTTATTTTCTACCCACGACCAGTGTTAAAATCTAAGAACGAGAATTATTCTTTACAAATAAAACCATCAGAACACACTCTGAAGTGATACCAGAGAACTCAGTTTTACTTTAGTGTGGGTAAAGGTTTGCCAAAAACACTGCAGCTTCTCAAAGCGCTAAGATGACATGGAGGACAAGAGATCAACACTTTTAGAGTAATATAGTCTGTGTAACTCCCATTACGTTCTTCTCCACCCTCTTCACTTTTAAATGAAGTCTCTCAGATAATGAAAGCAAAAAAGTAATTTGCTTTCACATTATAATAGGCTTTCATATTTCTCCTGATGACTGTGAATAAAAAGGATAAACCCTTCTAAACACTTGTTTCTTTTTGTTTTATGACAAAGTAAGCTGAATGTGCTGGGAATTGTCAAAATGACTGTACTGTTACATCCTCTGGCCATGATCTACAAGATTATTCCTCTCTATGTTATGACTACCAAGCAATCAGTTATGAACCAATGCAGATATCAAGACAGACACATGAACTGATGCGTTATGTAGTGAATATTGGAAGCTACCAAAGATCTTGTTTTTTCTGCACATTTTACATGGTCTTTACAACAACTATAGGTCACGTCCTAGTGTAATAAAAACAGTACAGCTTTTCAAAGATCAGTGAGCATGTATTGGCTTATCCTACAAAGATCTGTTTACGACTTCTAAGAGCAGTCTACTAGATTTCTTGCTAAGTTCATGAAAGGCTTTTTAGTTTTTGCTCTGTACACTACTGCTTCTACAGAAGCACAAGGAGATGAGTTAGAAGGACAGCTAGTAAACTGTATACTTTTAAAGGGGGTAATGACTGCAAGCAGTAGCCATTAGCATGACCTAAATTATGATTAGAATTACAGTTTTTAACTGATTAAAGGATTTGTAAATGAAACTCTTAAGAGATCAATAATCATAACAATCCAGACTGCATTCCTCCTTCCCTCACACCCTCCATCTTTCCCAAACTAAGACAACACACAGACAAGCATTTATAATCAGCAATCTGGATTAATTAATCATAATGATCAGTAACAGATCAGAATTAATTGTACTGTAACAAACAGAAGTGAATTACCTCGTCTTCGCCCATAACTCCTTGCTGCATGCAAACAAAGGACAAATTGTAAAATGTCAAATAACTGTATCATGCCCACATACTAAAATATTTAAGATACAAAGAACTATGTGGGTAAGCAGTAAGCAAAAAAATCTGCATTGGTACTTGGTAATGGTACCAAGTAGAGGAGACTGCATTAAACTGGAGTCTTACTTAAGATACTATATTTTACTACTAAATTTACAACCAGCTGTAACGAACATTTGTTCAAATATTTTAACCTGTCTTTAAACTTGATCTTAATTTCATGTTAATTATGGATGAATAAATTATGAGAACTCTGCAGTTTATCCTCAAAAAGGTGATTTGTATCTTACACAAATGCCTAAATAACACACACAGGGTATTGAAATTTCAGAAAGGAAAATATTGCTTTAAAAAGCATGTATCAAGAGTTAAATTCATCACAGAAACATCCTGGTCCATGGAACAGTTTGTACAGTCCTTTGCAGTGACAATGCAAATGCTGTAAGCCGTGACCTTCCTTTTTCATGAAAAGACCGAGCAGAAAATTAACCGCAAGGTTTTGTTTGAAACAAAAGACTCCTTGTGGTAGCAAACAAAATCAGGGCACAAGTCACAAGAAATAGCATTGTATCAAAAACACTGCACAAAGGCAAAGCAACACTTTCTGACAAACTGCAAGTAAATACAAGATTTTCCTAACTTTTGAGTTTTGCAAGATTCTTAAAGAGATCATGCTTATAAACCCCAGTTCAGAAAACCATTCTGATTGCTTCTCCGACTTATGAGTAGGAAACTAAAAATAGACAGATTACTAATTCAGAAACTATTAAGCTGTGTGTAACTTCTTAGTTAGATTTCCACAAAGTATTTTCTATTCCTGTTTCACAGCCTTCGTATCTGAGAGAAATTAATCATTACACATTATAGTTAAGTATCCAAATGGATAATGCTACTATAAACCACAATGTTATAGCAACGTTTGTGAACAGACTGCTGTGTCTTGGCATTATTTCTGATTTGACTAGGCATCTATACATACATCTCTCCAAAAAAGAAATTGTTGTTCTGGGCCACTGAAGTACACAGTTTCAAAATCAGTGATTCATAAGTCATTCACTGTTGTGTTCTCATATTATGAAGTACGTATAACCTGGTACCTACTATTTGATCAGGGGGTTTCAAAAATTTTAGTAGGTATAATAATTCTTTTTCTTCGTTATCTTGATTCCTTCCTACTGGAAATTCAGTGGATTGCTTATAGAATTCTGAAAATCTTTCTTGTTTTTCCTCCCTTAGAAGAGTATTTTTTACACAGCAGTCATCACCTTTCTATCCAACTTGCACTGAACTGGCTTTCAGATTTACTCTTTCTCATCTGAAATTATTATTGATGACAACAATTTTTGTGCTTAAAGTTTTTCGTACCTTCCAACTCTCTACTAATATGCCAAAATAGAAAAAAGGTTTCCAAAATAGGCCTGGGTATCTAATCAAGTAGAAACACCTTAATTCAGATTTCTGACATCAACACAGAATCCACAAAACATACTGTATTCTTCTGTGTTATCAGTTCTCTCATAGGTGCTGTTGCACGAGGAGACTAACGCTGATCTTCAAACTTGTTTTCCCCCTGAAGCCAGGCACTCACAAGACACACAATTCTATGTCAGTGTCGCAGC
Source organism: Margarornis squamiger (assembly GCA_035222235.1). Lineage (NCBI taxonomy): Eukaryota > Metazoa > Chordata > Aves > Passeriformes > Furnariidae > Margarornis > Margarornis squamiger. The sequence continues at coordinate 59,373,649 of JAWWTY010000123.1, forward strand.
ATGTACAAATCTTTTCTGACTCCTGGCCAAAGTGTCTCCCACATAGCATTAGCAGCAGCGTCACTAAGCCCTCGCCTACCCCTCATGTGCCTTTTTTTTTTTCATTCCCTCCACAAATAGAACTAGACTAACCAGGGAGAATCCAAGTGTATCACATCCACAGCAATGTCTGCAGTGCCGTGTTCTCTCTTGGAGGATAATATAAATGCATACTAATACGCATCTTTTGGCACAAGGCTCACTATACTGTTTTTCTTCTCTTCTGGCCCCTTCTGCCCACCAAACCAGCTCAGCCATTTTCTTACATTTTCATAGTTAACACAAGCCAATACGCAGAAACATATTTTGTTACAGAACACCTGAAGCGTTTTTCTTCGTGCATTCAATAATAAGCAATGGTAATTTGGAGGAGAAACACAAAAGGGTTATTAAAATGTTAATAAAAACCCAAACAATGCAAATCGACTTCAAAGGGCAGATGCTGCAGTATTTTATATATGGGAAAATTACAGTGATGTACCAAAGTTATCTGTGTATTTTTTGCTTCAGCAAAACAATGAAATTAGAGAAAACAGAAACTGGACTTGATGTTGTCACATCATTTACTTGTATGGCAAACCTTTGAAATTTATCTATCTTGCCTATTCAGATTGCAAGCTAGTCTAGGCAGGGATTTTCTGCCACTTTGCATCTAGAAAAATACAGTATTTCTGTATTAAAATAACACAAACGATGTTTTACACCCTACAGAGCACACATGCTTACAGAGCATGGGGTCTGTATAAATATACACATCGTATAAATTTCATTATCAGTTTAGCTACAGAAATAGTTTATATATATATATATATATATATGTATTTAACGTGTATATATAACTGGTGTGTATGTTTACAGATAAATAATTGCAGGACAGACAGCCCTTTTGGAGAAGGCCAGACACTGTAGGTAAATAATTGATTTAAAATTATAAAAAAGGAGAGATTAAACCTCTTTTCCTTAGCTTGCCCAAAGAGTAAATCATATAGTATTTTTTAATTTATCGTTCAGTTTATAAAGCTGGATATCTTAATTAGCCAATAACTTAGAAAGATTTCAAAGAAGTGAGAAAGCACATGAGACACTTTTGTTCTAGAAAAATATAAATTAGGCATTGCATGCAAGAATTATAATGATGCCCAATAAAAGTGAAATCCAGTAACACTGGAACTTTCCAAAATTAAGAATGCTGTATATACAACAAAAACATTCCCTTTTAGCTAAACCTATCTATTTCCATACCCCTGAAGTTGCATACTAGTGCAGCTTAAACCTGTCAGAAAAATTAATATCCCCCCCTTTCTTCAATGTACATCAGCTCAGAGACAGTAATACGAGACAGAAGTAAATACGTTTTTTGTGCACACTTATCTAACATTGAGAAAATGTAACTATACATGATGTGAGAAATGCTATCACACAGATAGCAACTGTATCATTTTATTTTAGTCATACATGTATTTCAAATATATACCAGAGCTCAAGTAACACATATTTAAATGACTCAACTGAACGACTCAGGTGAATTAAAAATATGTTGTGTAACAGGAAAAACTGCTAGCCAAACTTCCTATAAAGATAACCATGAAATTTATGATAAAAAGATAAAATACTATTTATCACTAACATTCCTGACAATGTTCAAATGGTGACTGGGACATAAGGAAGCCTTCTTCCATTAATACTTGTCATTTAAAGAAATCCATAAACAATTACAGAAATATTTTCCCAAGAGTCTAGCCTAAAGGAGGTGCCTGATTCCCATTTTATTCTTTTTGATTTGGGTACCCAAATTCTACTTAAATTTCTTTAGAAATAACATCTTTATAGATAACATCTTTATAGATTTTAAGGCTGAAAGATGCCATTGTGACCATTCCAGCTTGGCATGCCTACAAGACTACACAAACTCATTTAGCAAGTCTTTTGCAGGAAAATTATTAACTTCTGTTTGAAGTAAAACAGCTTTTTTTTTTTTAGAAGCACAACCAGCTATAGAATCTCTAAGAAGTCTAATACTCCCTTGCTAAACTAATCAAATGGTGAATTATGTTGCAATAGCCATTAAAAAAATTCAATGTATCAAAACTATAAGAGGTGTGGAAACCTGGAATGGGGAAAAAACACCCTACACTCCAATAACTTGGACTCTTGCATTATTCCTTGCTTCAGAAAGGTTCTCTCTATGCCGACAATTGAAGATGTACTCAGGTAAACCCATCCCAAAGTATCTTTTTTTGACTTTTGAGAGATAACAGTCATTAAAAATGCATTGCCTTTTTCACAGCTCAAGCTGAAACAGATATATAATTATAATATACATAATTCATTAAAACATATAAATCAGGTTTCCTTTAGTTCATTTCATTAATTTAAATAATGAAAATTGTAAATATTAATATTAGGTACAGTTCAGTAAGTACACTTTAAGTGACTTGGAAAAGATCTGGCTGTTAAAAAGATGAAAAACTACCTAAAAAAATAAGTTTTATCTAGAAGTGCTTAGCCTTTAAAGGGCTGAGGAATTTCAGTCTGGCTCATGTCAGAAACTTACTGGGATCCAAAGATACTAAAATCAATCCAACTAAGATCCAGTGATGGGTCATGATCTATTGTCAAGTATTAGTCCATTGGCCCCATGATCCTTAAAATATTTGTGCTCTGCTCTCATGAGGTCTGGTGTTCCTGCTCCTCCTTGTAGCTACTACAGTACCTACTGAGAAAGTAAGGTACAAATGCGAGGTTCTGGATTACCAAATCTCCTTTTCCTACTCTGCCTCCAAGGCACCAGGTACAGGGATGGAGGGAAATGTTAGCTTGAATCCACATGATCAGAGAAGGAAAGCGAAGTTTACAAATTCAAGGACAAGTGGCTGTAATTCTCACTACTGCACATTTGGAGGAAGCCCCTCAATTCTTGCTAAGAAAGAAAGGTTGTGCAGAGTCTGAGCCACTGGAACTTCCCAGAAACTGCTCCCAGTGCTTCTGTTTTCAAGCTGTAAGCAGCTGCAGTTCAGACACTCCAACTTGAAGGGGGTCTGAACAGTGTATGTGGTTGCACTGGCCCGAACTGGCTATATCAGACTCCAGCGACATGGTAGAGAGTTTGGGTGTCTAAATTTAATTTTAGTTTAGGCTCCGTATTAAACTCCAAAGGTCACACCTAAAAATTAGGTGTGCCAGTACCTTTTAGATACTCAGTTATTTTTATCTCACCTACAAAAGGCTGAAAATAATACAGGAGCTTTTAAGGAGGGCAGCAACCACTCTAAGTGCTACCTTCCGAAGTACCAGAGAAACCACACCAGCATTAATAGCAAGATACTATTCAGTGCCTATTTTAACTCTGTGGTAAGATTTTAGGAAAGACTGGTACTGCTGAGATGCACTTTTCTAGTGTTCAAGATAATAACAAATCCCCTTTTTTCCTAGATATTCCAGAGTAACAATGCTTCCCATGTGCTTTTTTAGCACGCAAAACTCTAAAAATTAGAGAAGCTAACTGTAAGTATTAATAAAATGAATTAAAATTATATTAATTTCTTACACTCATTGCATTGAAATATTGCAGTTTCTCTTAATATCTTTCTACCTAACATTTCATTATAAATCAGCAGATGACAATTGCCCATATATCACCTGAACCAACCATTTTGCAGAATAGGTCTTAAAGCTGCAGTTTAATACAGAAAGTTAAATTTTGCAAATGCTGTAACATCAAGCACATTGATATTCAGTGTAAATGAATACGGATTATGGCCTGTGTGGGCTAAATACTGATTTTATTTCAGTAGTTAAGTAGCTACTTTTTCTTTTCAAGATACAACTTTATCTTAAAGTTAACTAATCATTACCAAAAGACCTACTTCTTCAAACATCGATTGTGCAGTATTTTTCTTTACTGGCTAAAAAGTGAAACCTGAATTTCCTTAAAAGTTTTAAAACCTTTACTCACTGTTACAAGGGGGAAAAGATTTTTTTTCTTTCTTACATTTCATATCCATTTGTACAAGTGTAAATGACTGTAGAAGGGATAAGGTAATTTAAAAAAAAACAAACAAAAAACCTCCTCAATAACCTCAAACCTAAAAAAAGTATTCTGACCCCATTTTTTAATACTGAGGTCTTTATTGATAATGTTTAGACCCATCAAGTCAATGACAAAAGGGTACTTTCTTTGTGTACAACAGCTTTCATATTTTTGAATCTAGAGAAGCTGTGACACTATACCTCTAATTTTCCCCAATGTAGAAAACATTTGTGTGCAAAACTCCTGATTTATTATTGACTTAGATGGATTACCAAGCTCTGCTTCCTTCTTTAGCCTTGAACAAAGGCTAAAGTTCATGCCTTCACTGAGTAGCAGATGTTCATGAAGTTTGACCTACTGGGAGAGGAACATGAACATGAACTCTAACTTCAGCATATTTCACGATTAGACACATACTTGACAAAGCCACTTCCAAAAACCCCAACAAAAATAAAATATTATTTCACATGAGTCTAATACAAAGTGTCCAGTTCACTTTTTATTTACCCAAGATAGAAAAATGTGCATTTCTGGCCTTCTTACTTCTCTAATTCCTGTTTCAGTATAATAGATTTCTAACAGCTCTTTGGGGAATGTACCACTGGTTTGCTTGACAACAAAAAAGAATAGTGCATCGTTATGAGCATTTCAGATTTCCAATAAGCTAGATATAATGAAAGGCTGCTGCAAGATTAGCTCTTGCCATTCAACTCTGAAAAATGGCAACAGTCCCATCAGTGTTGAAGACTAGAGGCAAGTAATTCAGTAACAGAATATAATAGTATAATTTTATACCAACATGTCAGATTTAAGCTAAGCTAGAGATAATTAGAAACTGTTATAAGATTAGCACTTACCATTTAACATCAGAAGATTGTCAGTCCCCGGATGCGGATAACTCAAGCGACCTTAAAAGAAAACAAAAACCATAGGACACAACAAATGCAGAGGTTTTAGCTATTATGCTAGAAAAAAAATAATGAAAAAAATCACTGCTTAGAATTTAAATCTAAACACTATTTCCAGTTTGCCTAAGGGAAATAAAGAGCTAATATTTAACTCCAAGCACATTAACCAACAATACCCTTGACCCAAGTTAAAGCTGACAAGAACAGACTTCTTAACCTTAATTCTCTGGTCATAAGATCCGCAGTGTGCTTTGGGATCAGCTCCAATAGGATAAAGCCACTTTTTGTTTCACGACACCCAGAAATAGTGCTGACTGCTTTAGTCTTCTCTTTCACAGTGACTGTGAATAACTGTACTATGCACATTGCTTAACAGAGTGGCATTTTTACACTTTAGTGCTTCTCTACTGAATCAATTTAAGAAAAATCATGTTAACAGGAATTAAGGCATTAAAATGTTATCAACCGATTTAGGACTGCATCTTGGTGTATTTCATATAACTTTTGTACATAATATTTTTCAGTAAGTCTAGTAAAACTAGAGTAGTCATTTATCTACACAATCAACAAAATTAAAGAGTATGACAGATAACATTTCCAGCATTTTAAACTGAATAAAAATTACATGAAAACCTTATATCCTGATATTAGAATTTTTCAGCAATTTAATTTTACTACGCTGGTGGCATGCTATACTTCAGTAGTTAAATGAATGGCTTAAAATGCACAGCTGAAGTGTCTGTTCACTACAAACTCCTTTTTATTAAAGGAGACTTTTTCTGTTTACAGGAAGTAGCAAACATACCAGTAGTGCACACTGACCTAGAGAGACATTTACAATAGCTGCTGTGTTTGGAAGAAGTGTGTTTTAATGTGCAAAAACCTACATTGCCATCTATCTCACTATTCAAACATACTTGCTTGCTTATAATCCAAAACATATATAAAAAAATACTGTGACTTCAACATTTAAGTATTTTGGAGGAAATGAAAATGCTTGTGGAGGCATAAAGAAGAATCCAGTCAGGAAGCAATGGGCGTTCAGAACTCACACAGGTTTCAAGGGTAATATGCATGCAGATGGCTTGCAAGAAAAAGAACCCACAGGGGGAAAAAAAAGAAACACAAATCAACAAAATATATATTAAGGCTAGCAATTCCTATCATACACTGTTTTCTTCCCTACTGTTGATAAAACCATGAGTTTAGCAGCAAGACTAGAAATTTCTTGAAATATTAGTTCTGAGTCCCAAGGGATACCCTTGAGGTTAAATAAAAATCACTTTTGTTGAAAGTCTGTAAATAAGAGGGTTTAAGTGTTGCTCTTCTCCTTTAAAAAACCAGCAAGGAATTTTTTTGTTCAAAAAAAAAAAAAGAGAAAGAATTTGAAAAAATACACACTGTGAATTCTTACACTTAAAAATAACAAGATGATTTAGGAAAATTTGTTCAGCCTTATTATTTACAGGCAAAACCACCTTTATACAGCCATGTACTATTTCTCTTCCCACAGACTTCATTACTGTAAGAATAGATGGTATCAGAACACCTGCAGATTAGGTACAAACTATTCGCTGTGGAATTTGGAAGTGCAGAGAAAGCACTGAAAGGCTAGGGCAGGCTCCTGGTAAAGGGCAGATGAATGTCACCCAGAAGGACTCTGCTCTCTTCTCTAACTTTTAAAGAATCTTTGAGTAGGCTTAGGCAAAATAGCAAACAAAAAAATCTTGGTAGGAACCTCTGTTTTCATGTTGCTTGTCTTCAAGGTGTCCAGTTTTAATATACAAGCCATTTTTTTCTGTCATACTGAACATTTACAGCTATATCTAATGTTTCTTGGAATTATAAAAATTTTGTTCTTCTAGCCATGCATGCTGATAAAATAGGGAAAGAATTGGAACAAGGCATCCTTAAACTGCAGTCTGGGAGCTGCCACTAGTTTGCTCAGCCTGCTATGTAAGTCACTTTGTTATACATCTTAGTTCTTTGGTCTATATACGCAGTTGCCTGACAAAGGATTTCACAAGATCAGTGTCACTACCATGTTTATATATGGTGCTATAGAAATACTTGCAGCAATATGAACTGTTTCTTGCAAATCAGAATCTTGCATCTATCTAAAATAACAAAAGAAATCATGAGACATTAGTATCTCATCTTACACTTTAAGTCTGTGGTCTTTCTCCCTGTCTATATGTATTTATCGTCTTTTCCTACTCACTGATAGAGACAAAAGATAACTTTTTTCTGTAATTACTACAGAAAGAGGTCAGATTTAAGGGCTAGCAGGAGAGAGAAGCCCACCAACATCAATCCCTGCAGAGGAAAACTTCCAGCAAGATAGAAAAATCTAGCTTTATATCCCTGGTTTTGCATTCTTGTGCTTTTTTTCCCCTTATAGCTTCACAAATGAACTGCATCTGAAACATAGATGCCAAGCTGAAATAATGAAGCACTTCTCATTAGGTGGCACGGAGAGAGTGCACCAGGGAGCTGGGCCTAGCACTGCAGCATCCAACTCATTCTTGCTGTTGGGGAGATGAATTTGCTAACTCAGATAATAAATGACTGGAAGACGAGAAAGGAAAATAAGTAACATAGCATTCAGTATATGTACGGCTGTACTGATATGTCCAAGTCTTATTTACATGATAATTTCAATGAAATCATGCTTTATATTACTGTATTCTGAAGAATTTAACACCTGGTCTAGAACTTGTGTTCTTTACAACTTTAAAAACATTTTTAACGCAGAATGTTTGCTGACTTTTTCAAAATACAATCACTGCTGTTTGGTATGTTAACATAGGTTCTTATCCCTCAGATTAATCTGTTGAAGCAAAAATGCAGTGTTTTCTTGAGTGTCTACCTGAATTTCATGACGTACATAAATTCAGAACACTTCATGCATGGAACTGGGTTCAAGATCAGTATTATACAGAGCTCAATCACATTTTTAACACATTATTTTAGTTAAATGGACATTCTCTATATTAAACCTCACTTAAAATACCAGTATACAAAATATACTAATGGGAGCATCATCTTATGACAACTTACTAGTTTAAAATCAACTACAAATTAGTTAGAAAATATATAATATTTAAATAATAGTGTCTTACTGAACTTATTCCATTCCTGAGAAATGAAAAGTAATCAATTCACTGTCTACAGAACTTGTCTACAGAATCTGCCTACAGAATCCTAAATTTGTAACATGCTGCTACCTAGAACAAATACAATGCCTAATATTATCACTCTGTACCATAAAGATTGTATTACAGAGATTTTCTCTTTGCAATCCTGAACTTAAAACTTCATCGTGTTACCACTAAGAATAATTCTCATGTATCGCATCTAAATTCAAACCAAATTCACTCCAAAACTAAGGAGAAGCAGGTATGTTTGACATTCTTATGCAACTCGAGTTCTAGTAAATTTAACCCCCTCTTCCTTATCTAAATGTAATTAATGTTAACAGAACTGTCTGGTGTGTATTTCTCACAATGCATTCTTCTGTAAGGACAGAAAAAAGTAACATGCTTGCAAATAAATTTCGGTGGGCCAGTTTATCCACTAAATCCAATTAAGAGTCTTGCTAATCCAAACCATGAGGAAAGAGTAACAAACTTAGTTTTAGCTACATTTCTGAGATCTCATGTTACTAATACAGGCATTGGAAATTTTAAATTTTTGTAAACTTCTTGCATACAGATGTAGTTGCACTTACTCACTTTTGATTTTAAGACAAATTCACATTGGAAATGCATACTTTCTACTCCTATTTAACTACATTGTTGGAAGAATCCCCATCTATTAAAACATTTGGGATAGATTTAAGTATAATGGCTGCCTTAAACATTGCTGGCTCACAGATTAACAAGTTTGATGTCACCTCTATTTTTTAAAAAAAGTCTTGTATGAAGAGACTGGGAATCACAAATTACTTTCCTGTTTTCCTTTTTTCAAGAGAACTCCTGGCTAGAAGAGAGAAAGCTTCCAAGTCAAGCTTTTCCCACTAACAGTGAATGGCTGAGGATCACAGCAGTTTCGGAAAGAGCAGTTGTTGGAATCAGCATAGCTAAGACAACAGCACAAAGCTGTGTTTGGACAACACCTAGTTACAGAAAGCCTAGCTGCTACATTTTCCAATGATTGTGTATGAATTATTCAAGTCATAATGAGGCCAAATGGGTTGCCTTTGATAGTCCATCTATTTAGACAATTCAGTCAATCAGTCTTAAATATATTCTTTTATCTGGAAAAGTTTCTATGGCAGAAAGAGGAAACAATCTGTATGTACAATTTCAATGCCTTTTATATGACAAAGTGAATTTTTTTGTTCCATAGTTTTTTCTTTTTTTTTATCCTCAGAAACTCTTTTCTGAGCACAATTTTCATTACTCTAGGAAGAAATTGTGAGCTTTAAAACTTAGAGCTTCGTAACGCAAAATATAAAACAAATGTCTTTGAAAAAGTTTCCATATGCAAAAAAAAAATGTTCTCTACTGTGTTGCTGAGTCACCATTGCTTTTCTTTCCGCTTCACTGAGCATGCACCAGCAGGTTGCTTTTAAAAGAAAGATGTCTAACTGCTGAAAAACTCAACCAGTTTAAAGGGAAAATAAACCCCAAGACAGATTTCTAAGCACATCAAGTTATTTTCCCCCATAAATAAGCAAAGTAATACTCTTCTACTTTGATTATTTATTAACAGCTGTACAAAAAACATGTTTGTGTAACTTTGCTAGGATTTTTTTTTTTGCCCCTTATGAAGAAATAGAAAAAAAATTCAACATAAAAATAATATTCCTTCTTAGCCCTCCTGCTAGTTTAGTTATGGCTAATTCAAATTCAGAATATCTGAGCTGGAAGGGACCCACAAGGACCATCAAGTCCAGCTCTTAAATGAATGCCCCATACAGGGACCAAACCCACAGCCTTGGTGTTATTAGCACTGTGCTCAACTCAGGGTCAGTTGATCAGAATACAGCAATTAATTGTAAATTAAATACAGTATCAATACTCTTGCCTTCCAAAAGATAAGCCCTTAAATTACAAGGAAAATGCCATAAGCTTTACTAGAAAGATGTTTAAAACAGATAATAAATTCTATTAAATCACCTCAATACTATAGCTATCACGAACAACATATAACCACCACTTCTAAGCTTTCTCCATAATCTCTTTTAGCCCAAGTGCATTGACCTTCCTGTTTCTTGACATTAAGATGCATTGATATTCAGGGAAGGAAAACAAAAAAAAAAAGCAAGTACACAAGTGGTATGCCTGAAGAGTTATACTAGAATTACTGTATTTCAGGCTACCAGCACTGTAATTCTTCTCTCAAAATTATTTTAAGGACTATTAGAAGAATAAAAAGGGTATTTAAAAACAATAATGTAAAAATTAATTAATTTAACTTCAGGTTATATTCCACTGGAATGGAACAGATGGGCTAATCTTAAACGTTACTTAAGGTCTTGTTATGAAATGCATTTCAAGAAAGCTGCATGGGAAAGATTAGTTTTAATATGATCAGTATTTCTGTTGCAATGATCAGTGAATTCAAACATCTACTTCCTATTACCCTACCTTGAATATATCTTATTGAAAGCTAAAAATTACTTTGATCGTATCTGTTGAAATGACTAAATTCTAAGTGAAGCCAAAACTACACATATACAAACAATTTTTTGGCATGCATAAACTTAGTTTTCAGTGAATCATATTTGAGACAAAGTTTCTTTAAGTTCATGAAAGCAAAAGTGGTGAAATTTGACTTCCTTCTAAAATGGATCTCAACATGCAAAACTGTAGCTAGTACACAGAGTGTCTGTTCTCCATTGTGCAAAATCTGAGTCAAGATGCTTAGTCATACTCCAGATATTGTAAGCAGCTAAATCTGAAACACGTGCTTAAAATTCCAGGGACTTTCACTTTATTGCTGTGATCAGACATAAAAGATGCATTGTTTTACTGTGCTTATATTTACTTGAAAACTTGTCCTAAAAATATTCTCTAGTTACAAGATTCTCCTTAGTGACAACAAAGTACATTATAAGAAGAACAAATGAATAATAATAATGTTCTTAATATTGTGCATTATGCAAGCAAGTATGATGGGTTCTAAGTAAGTGTTAGATTTTTCTGTGGTGAAAAGAAAAGCCACAGAGACTGATACACCCAAATTAGTGTTTCATGGCTAGCAGAAAAAAAAGTTTAAAGTTCCTCAGGAATGACAGAAATGCCAGCTAATGTTGAATAAACAGAAGAGGGTATAGAACTAAATGGCTGTTATAGCATGAGATCCCTTCCCGTTTTCAGCCCATAAGAAACATTTCTCATGCCTTACTGTTAATAACATAGCTGTTTCAGCTGAAATTACTTCCAGAGAAAAAAAATATCTTATTCAATCAATTTAAATAACAGCACACAATTACTCTATTTAAATTCAGTTGGCGTGTGCATTGTTCTCTGGCACTCAAACAGAAAAATGGGTTTCCTTTGAATTCATCACTATCTGTGGCTTCCATCTGTTTTAGCTCAAACATAAAACTTAGCAGAATTTTCACTGCAAGAGGATGATGGTGAAACTGTTAAAAAAAACCCAAAACCAAACTTTTAACTCTAGACCAACACACTATACACGTCCCTAGAAAGAACAGACAGAAACAATTCAGTTTTTCAAAATGCATATGTATGAACCAAATACACTTTAAAATGTAAAAGCTTTGTCTTATCTTATTCTCCACAAAAAAAAGCTATTGGAAATACATAATTTTCATCCATTGTATCATAATGAAATATGAAGAGATGAATAAAAATAAAAGTTGGTATTTTCTGTGCTTGCTGTGCCTCTGAAATGCCTTCTGCATTATAAAGCCAAAATGAAAGCAGGATGATGGCAGGAGGAACAGAGCAACCATTTCCATTTGTCATGTCAGCATGCACAGGTAGAAAGTGAGAGGTGCCAATGACAGTTCATTGCCATAGAAGACCTACATTCTCTGTTATTCTTAACAGTGGCTTTCAGACAACCAAAGAAATATTAAGTCACCACCTGAGTGTGGCAAATAGAAGCAACAATGCTTTGGAACAGGGATGGTACACTTAGGCACCTCGTCTTTGATGAGATATGCATGCTTTTAGTTCAACTGTTTCAAAGCTTTTGTGTTACTTAATAATGTTTTGCAAACATGTAGAACAGACAGAAGCTGAACTTAATAATGGACTTAAATGACAAACTTGCTAAAACTGTAATTAATTCTTTGTAGGCAGTAAGAAACAGGACATCAGGACATTGAGATTTTCAGCTTGGGAAAAAACCCCAAACTTTTGGCTGAATATTGTAAATCTTAAAATAGTATTTACATGCTATCCGAATCCTACAGGTCTTCCAGGTGATTACACAGATCTTAAGAGAACCATGAGCAAATTTTAGCAAGGTACCCTTTAAATTAGGAGAACACAGGCCCTTATGCATTAATGTTATATATATTAAGATTAGGAGCCCCTAATGAATAGAGAATGGATGGGAGTAAATAATTATGGAAAAAAAATATTTGTTTTATTTTTTCCAATTGCTTTGATACAGAGATCTAATTTCTACAAAGCAAGCCTGAAGTCTTGGATAATTCTGAAGTTAACATTATGTTAGTCTAACTAGAATACCACAAATGAAGTAACATTTGATCAGGCCAAATAAAATGGCTTGGGTTCCCTGCCCTGATGTTCAAGCAGTAAACACCACCTGAGAAAGTATGGGAAAACAGAACTCACAGTGAGTAAATGTACAGTGAATAGAGGAGTTAAAATTGAAGCTAGCTGTATGCTTACTGCTGTGGCCAATTGATTTAACATAGCCCAAAGGGTAAGAGAACCAGCATTCTAAAGTTTAGTGGTACTTCATGACTTCTTCAGATTGGATGTATTATTATCCTCCAGGAGCTTTGAAAAGATATTTGAAAGGACAAAACCTGATTTTATCAACAGACTTAATTTTCATTTCATATTCCACTGCAGAGAAAGGGAAAATTAACTGGCTAACACTGGTAGTAGCTTGATTCCCCTCCCACCCTCTTTTGGCTACCTCTAACAGAACAATATGTCTTCACAAACTGAGGAAGAATTTTCTACAGCAAATCAAGAAAATTTAAAATAAAACAAACTAGGAATTTCTTGGGGAAAGAAGGGAAGGATGGAGGGGGAAAGGAGAAAAAAAATTATGAAGACACTAAAACTTGTTTTACACAACTGTAAACCAGTGATTTCAGTAAAATGCAGATTAAAATTGACCTTTCATGTGAGTGAGAAAATAATTCATTTGCTATTTTAATATGAACCTAGAATCTAAATTAGCAATCAGTATTAATTCAAATACACAGAATGGATGACCCTTTTTTCTTTATTTAGCATAATAACATACCTTTAAGTGGATCATGCTCTGCTCTCATAATGTCAATAAGGGAGTTTTCCAAAGAGTGCATATTCAGACTGTCATACATTCTATTTCGATCCTAAAAGAAAACAAAATCCTTAGTACTGGAATACAAATTCTGTAGTTTTTAACAAGAAACTTGAAAGGAAGACAAAGTTTCCTTCTAACAGCTGTACACTCAGACACTCTGGAGATGGACAATGATACAAAATAAGGTCTGATTATCAGTAAGTTTATTAGCATCCAAATATAAAACTCGATATGCAGTGTGAAGAACTCTGCTGTGTATGCACTGGGCAGCCTGTGACTGCCTGTTTCCTTCAGAACTGCTTGAATCAGTTCTAGTGATCCACAGCAGAGTTATACATTAGGCTGATTAATGAAGGAGACTAATGTCTTTAAGAGCTCAGTTTCATTTCATGCACAAGTTAAAGAGTGAGCAAGGTGGGGAGCTACAGGACAAGAAGGACAGTCACCTCACATAAAAGAAAGCACTTTCCTGGTGTTTGGCTAAATGCCTGGCATGGGCTTGCAGCCCCTGCTGAGACTGCACTGGTGGCTTCAGGGTGATTTAGCTACGACTCTTTACATACAAAGACCTGAGTTACAAATGGTCAGCACTAAGTGGTTAAAGGGTGCAAAATTAAAGCTGAACTATGAAGAAGAAATGTCACAAAGCTTACTAATAGATTTTCAGCCTTATAGAGGACAAATTTTTTTATACATAAATATTAAGACGTTACCATACTGTCTTACAAACATTTTCACTGAAGGTAATAAAAGTTACTGTAATGAACCATATATATTTTCCATGATTTTGCTTACCTAAGACATTTTCTCCCATGTTTTCCAATACACTCAAGGTACAGAGACAGAAAAAAGATAACTTCTTTGGTCTTTCTGGGATACCTTCAGAAACTGGAAATACTTTGTGTAAAACCATAATCTCTTCTACTCGCAATACTTCTGGCTAGACTGTACTGCACTTAAAAAACTTAAGGCATTATAATCATGCCTTAATTTTACTGTTGTCTTCTCTCTGTCTGCACTGTAGTAATTCCACAGAGTAGTATGAAATACCACATACATGCCATGACTGTTAAACCCCCCCAAAGATGCAGTCATCCACTTAGTAGGTATTCAAGGTATACAGAAGGTATCTGAACCACATTCATTGTAACTTCCATAACAGTTCAGTACAGCTTAGACCCATTTCAAAATACATCCCTCAGCAGGTATTCTTCATATTGGAGCAATAAAACAGCAAGCTCTGAAATAGAGGTTTTCTATGAGAAACTGGACTTATGATCCGCTTTGCAAGACAACCCATGATGAAACTAAGATTTTACTTTCATCCTTCTTAGAAAGTTTAGTCAATGCTGGCATGAAGAAGGAGAAGCCTTTTTTCCCAGCTCTCTCTCCAGCAAACAACTATAAAGAGTAAAGGCTTCCTGTTGGGTAAACAATCTCTTACATTCATTTCATCAGATCCTTTATTTTCTTTCTGGAAGCCCTGAGACAATTCTAATGATAAATTAAAAAAGTAGGTTTCTGTTGTCTCCTGCCACATCCCAGACCAAATGCCAATGACACTTTGTGAGATGATCTTCAACCTTGCTTGAGTGAAAAGTCACCAGCACTATTTTAGTTCAAAACAGCCTTTATTTTGGGACTGCTTGGCTTTCATTCAGTTCTCTAGCTGTCCTGAGAAGCACTAGAATGAAATTGAAGTGACTAATGTGCTTCCATGCCCTTACAGGTTGGTTTCTCAAGAGGACAATGAAAAGAACCTGCTTACCACAGCAAACCTGCTTTCTATAGAAGGTGTGAGCAGTGACAAAGCTGGATCTGTTCCCTACAATACCCTAGAACTCAAAAGGTATCTCATCAGGATTTTCAATGAAATCTTACATTCAGCTTAAGGCAATACTAGGTAGGTAGTAAGTGCTCTTGCAAAACACAGTGCTGAGTAAACAGAAAACATGCTTTGCTATCTCTGTAGCTGACAGGGGAAAAGAACTAATATTGAAAAAAATCAGACTGAACTGCATGTGCGACATTTTATCTTTGTTTACAGGCTCACTAGAGTTTTTCTTAATTATTTTTTTGATCATTGTTACATACATAGATGTTGAGATAACATATGACTATCTGGAAAATGCATGAGATAACGTATAACTTATAAATTATTATAGACTTAATGCTGTGGAGAGCAGAAACCTGTAAAAAAAGGCTCCAACATGG
This sequence comes from Margarornis squamiger, assembly GCA_035222235.1. Classification (NCBI taxonomy): domain Eukaryota; kingdom Metazoa; phylum Chordata; class Aves; order Passeriformes; family Furnariidae; genus Margarornis; species Margarornis squamiger. The sequence goes on from JAWWTY010000123.1 coordinate 59,389,309, forward strand.
TTAATTCCTAAAACTGGTCCAATTGGTCCTAGATCTTCCAGAGGAATGGAAAAATAAAATACAGAACATGTGTTTGTGATTAATTTGTAAACTGCTCCACTGGGTGACATGGCGAAATGATTCCAACTTCACCCTTGCATCATTCTATTTTGAAAGTACTGTGTATCTCAAGTGAAAGGTCTTGCACTGCTGGAAGCAGAAGAAATAATAAATTCTTTCCCATGATTTTTACACCTTAGAAAGTTCATGTCTAAAAAGCTTAAAAAAGTTTGTTTCCTTGAATTGCATCACTTAATTTGACAGTGGAAACACAAAATGGGCAGGCACCGCACAATGTAAAAATGTTGTGAATATGCTAAAGTAAAGCAGGATTTCAGTACGGGAATTGCATTCTGCTATCCCACTACCCACACATCACACTACCCACCTCTGAATTTGGCAATATCTTGGCAATCAGTGCTTCAAACTTTTAATCTCTATTTCAATTCACACTGATGAATTCAATGCTATAAAGCAACATTACCTGAAATTTAACTATCTCAAAAGGAGTAAGCCATTCTTTGGGTACAAGGTTCACTTTAAATCTTTGTGCAAATAGGCTTTATAATACCAACACACTGCTTTGAGCTCCCCAAATACGTGCATCATATCTTTAAAGAGAACAGTTATCATCTATGCAATTATGAAACTTTCATTTCAAAGCAGAACTTAAAAGTATTTCGATAATGTAGGTTATACATCAATAAATATTTTCTAGAAAGCTCTGTTGAAAGGGGATGATTCTACTACAGCATGCTCTACCACATTAGACAACTTCCATTATAGTTTTGGCCAATTTATGGGACAAGCACAAAAAGTACTACCTCTGAACATGACTGTACTACATAGTTTGCCATGCATGGGGAAATGGTCCCAAGAATTACGAGTACCTTTAGTTTCTTTATTTCAACACAGCTGAGAAACAGTTATCTTCTAAACTAATCTGGAACTACCTTTAAAACAACATGGAAATAGTTCTAATTCTTGGGATTATTTCCATGTTGTTTTAAAAGTAGATCCAGGTTGTTTTAGAAGATAACTGCTTTTCAACCGTGTTGAAATAACGAAACTACAGAAAAATCAGTAGTACAGAGGTATTGATACATACGCATGTATGTTAATACGTTTGCTATCATCCTGACTCCAAAAGCACCTTTTGTCAAGGCTGAATTCCTGTAAAATATTTTGCATTTCCCTCAGCTCTGTGGCTCATCAGTTCTGTGCTAAGAAGCAAGTGAACCCTTGCTGTTTCAAAAGGTCTGTATCTCAGCAGAATGTCACAACATAATGGTAGCTTTTTGTCCCCAGAGCTGATCATTAATTTCTCCCAAGCACTACAAATTCTCAGACTAGCTTTCTGCTTCCTCTTAACCATATAAACATTTGAATCCTGCTTGACCCACCTTTCCAATACCAGAATCACAACTGTGTTCATATACAGCAGAATTGAAAATGTCGGTTTGGTATAACTCCCTACAGATTCAGACCTATATGGCTAAGCGACAGATTGTCACCTCCACTTAAGGTTAAGACTGTGTAAGAAAGTTTACAGAAAAGTGATAATTACTTTCCCAATTTTTACAAATTTACACAATATAGGAGAAGCACAAAGCATCCTTCCCATGGAGTAGTGCCAGAAGGACCTTCTGACGTCATGCAAAACACATCTCCAGAGTGCGCATTTCAGAAGTCCCCAAGCCATGCATCTGAATGTGTACGGATGGGAGGAGGGCAGCTTTCTCTGAAGAGCAAGTTTCAATGCTAAACTGCTGAACACATCATTTTCTTGGCACACTCTATTTAGGACTTCTAAATATACCCATGCAATTTATGCAAAGATTATCCTATTTGAGCTTTTGCAGAAAGTCAGAGCAGTCACATCTCAAAGCTTATATATTGTCATTTATACATAAAGCAAATACAAGGACAGAAGCTATTAAATGGTGAACAATTTTGCTAATCTTTGACTATAAACATTAAAAACAGATGTTCATAGTTAGTAAGTTTGACAACTTTCAATTCTGGACACATGATTTAAATTAGTGATCTGCAGAACCACTGCAAATAAAAAATTTGACTCCTAACATAAGTATTAAAATCCGTAACTGGTAGTATCTTTCAAGATATGACCTTTTACGTGTCACTTCATATTTTGTACAAATACAGCATGCAATGAAGGCTGAAGACAAAAGTCATTAAACTTCTAATCAGTTTCAAATATGGTCTTAGTTGGCCGCAAAAAAGACTCTAACTTTGATCTTGATGAACTGAGTTTATTAAAAGCCAAATTCCAGAAAAATTAAATTAAAACTGACCCCTGAATAAAAATGTGCTCTAAGACTGGAAAGCAACTATTGATTCAGTAATAAAGCATCCAGACTTTAAAAAGTACCTGAATAGAGTATTTAGTATTAACCTTAGCAGTAATAACCTCACAATTAAGTGCATTACATATTCTAAACTACTATCCCTGCTAACATCTAAATTTCAAGTCACTCATTTTAGTGAGGATATACTATAATCATAAGCCTTGTTGAAACCATAACTAGTCTAAATGAGAAATTTAATATGAAAACCTATAACAATTACAATTTTAGCTCTATAAAATAGCAAGGAGGAAGGAGGGCTGAAAGCAGACACATGTTTGTTTGGTTATTTTTCACAGTGTCATTAGCGGTAAAGATGAACTAAAGATGCCTGGTAGACATTTGTGAACCTGACAACAAAGTGTTTTAAAGTTAAAATAACACAATCAGCTATGTTAACTAGCTAAACTGAGCCTAAAATGCACCAAGAACAGGTCCTGTGGCAAAGACACACCTACTTCCCAGCTACATCAGCATTTAAAAACAAACCAAAAAATCCCAACAGCATGCACTCTATCAATACTGGAGTACTTCAGCTCAAAAAGATATTCATAATTTTGAAACAATCATCTCCATCATTATGGAGATGATTAAAGTCTTGACAATCTTGACTTATGAGGAAAATCTAGAAAATTTGTATATTAATAGTTTCAGTGAAATAGCTAAAGGGACAATTAGACATTTGAAGGGGAAGTTCTTATTCAAGTTTAGGGTTAGTCATATCCCAACCCCCCCATACCTAGAAATATCTATGCTGCCTCAAGTACTTAAATGCAAATACATCAGCACATATGGTAAATGTACTTTTGGATAGATCTTAGGTGAGAATGTATTCATTTTAACTCAGAGAAGAACCGTGCTTTGGCAGACAGAACGAGGTGATATGCGCTACTTAGTGTACACATCATCGCTATACTTTCATGCTGTTAAATATTTTGCTGAATTTTCCTAACTCTGATTTTGTATTGCATTAATAGAATGAGCTGTATAACTGAAGCAAATTTAAATAGTAGGAGAAAAGTCTTAGTTCATATGAAACCATAAAAATATTTGTATGGAAAGCCCCACAAACCTCCCACTAATTGATTCCTTTGAATCATTAATCTGTACAGCTCCTAATACCATTTATTCCAAGGTTGCGATCCTAAAGTTAAAAGTGTGGCAGCAGACTAGTTTTCCCAGTAAGAGAGATTCCCAGTATGGTCCTCAAACACAAATATCTTGTTTTGAGTGTTATTTAATCAGTCCCAGGTAATCAATCTACTGCATTAAAAAAATCCCAAAACTCTTCTGTGGCAGTACTGCCCTAGTAAAAATAAAATCGTAAAGCCTGGCTTATAAATCACTGTTTGGACAATTACACTAGTCTGAAGACTAAGAGAACCTAACAGCTAAATACTTCCAATGCCTTCAAGTTTAACATCAGCTACCAAACAGCACTTCTGAAGAAACAGACCACATATTTAGGAGTCTAAACATTAAGAAACCAACTTTAGCAACTTGCTCTCCACCTAATATTCACTGGTATGTGTATCATCTAGATTAGCCATTTAAACTGTTAAGCTATGTTAAATTGTACTAAAACTGTCACATTGAAAATCTGAAATTCTCTGAATGTAAGTGATTGTAAGGCAGAAGCAACATGACAGCAGCTTAAATTAAATATCTAAAACTAACATCTGTTGTGGCATACAATCTTATTTCAAGTGATTTGCTTTCTTTGAAAACTTGACCATATTTAAAAAATAAATAGCAAAAGAAAAATCTGCATTTGCGTAAGATGCTACCTTACCACACAAATCCCCAGCTGGAGAGCTATATTCAAACACAGAATAACAAAGCTCAGCCTTTAGGACCATGAACATTACACATACTGTTTGTCTGAACAAACAGGAAGGACAAATCAAGGTGAAAAACACCCAGAGACGCTGTGTATTTTAATAATTCAAAAGAGACACATAAACTAAATTCATATTCATAGAATGCAGTGTTTTTACTAGAATGAAAATAGTTGAACACTGCAGTGTATTATCAAACTCTTTAACAGGTTTTAGTAAGCTTATTTGCAAGACAGTAAGAAAAACTAAGCTTGCAATCAAAATAGGGTTAGCAGACACTGCAATTCTAAAAAAATAAATTTATAAATGCTTAATTATGTCCCTCATCCAAGGAATGTAAATCCAAAAAATGAATATACAAAACAATGATTTCTGTGCTTGCATTTTGGCCACATAAAGCATTTTTTAGGGAAAAACAACAGCATCAGCATTAGAAAAAAATATATTTTTAGTTTTGTACGCTATATTCAGTTTTTTTCTACTTTAGGCCAGGGAAAAAGAATATTCATGTTATCTGACTTCTTGAAACGCATGTAAGTGCCTAAACTGGAATCCCAGGGGCTGTGTAAGGTCAGTGCTGCCAGGTATGTTCTTCCAGAGAATTAGATTATCTAAATAAGGAGCCTAGATTCTCTCTAAGGAGAAAGAAATAGGCTCCTCAATTAAATGCTTAAGTTGTATGGTGTCAATACCTGACAAGATTTCTAACTCTTCCTTTAATGATTGTGGTACAAGGCAATCCCTTCCCTACATGAAGTGCCTATAACGGTGCAAGACGTATGGCAGAACCTAAAACTTGCAGACATAATTTTGTCTTTGAAAGAACTTTATTTGATGCAGTTTGTATTATCTTAAAAACTTGAGGAGGCAAAAAAAAGCTTCTTACAGTGAGTTCCACTAGAAAAACTTGGCTATAGGCTTAATTTTCCCACACTTAGATCAGTGTTGCAATGATGTTTAATTGCTTTTACTTAAAAACAAAATAAACTAACTTTTCAAAAATCCTGAGAGATGTCCTTCATAATTTCTGCAAGCAAAATCAACTTCGCTGCACCTAATGTGGCCATTGTGAATTCAACATCACATGTGACATATTTCAGTTTTAGCTACAAAGTACAGAAAATCTGGTTTCATCCCTGGAAGTAGTACATATAATTATTTATTCAGTTATCAGTAATGACATTCATTGTCACTGGTTAGTTTAATGTCAACAAACATTATTTTCATCAGAACTGATGCTAGTTCTGTACTGAGGATCACCCATCAATGCAAACACCAAAGAATAAAGAAGTTTGACAGAAGGGCAGAGCTTTGAATCTGCATACAATCAATTCCTTTGTGGCTTATCTTGTTTGCATGAGGTACATGTTCTTCAGAAAAGGGATAAGCAGCTGACACTGCTGAATGCTATTTGGATTTAGCAAAAATATATAGCATTTGAATATTAATGATCTACACAAAGTTAGTCACTGAGGGCAGTGGCTTTTCTAAGCTGTTTTATTTTCAAGTTTGAGCTAGCTGAAGTTTGAAGGAGAGGTGCTTTGGCCCCTGCCCCACAAACTGGTTACTGCAGTTAAAACACAGAAAAAAGTATTCTCCAAAAATTGTGAATGACACAGTGTGTGTGTGTATCAAGCATGCATGCTAAGATGTGCTGGCTCTGTGGAAGCTTGGAAGAAACAGGTAACTTCTACACACACAAATGCTTTGATGCCAGACTTTCCAGACAGCAAACCATTTAATTAGTACTACTCTTTAGTATCTTCTGAACTTGCTACTGTATCTTTAAGAATCCTCAATCTAAATACCACAACCTTTTATGGAAGGAGACAAGCATAGTACGAATTAGCAAAATGGGTGTTTGACAGCACTGCAATTGCCAACACAAGTCCTGATGAAAAGAAACATGAGCTCCAAGCTCTATTTAACTTTTTCATTATGACTTGCAAAATGTAACAGTCATCAGAAGGAATTAATCATATAACAATAGTGTACTAACTGAAAAATATGAACATGATTTCAGTGTACCAAAATAATTTATGGAAATATCTAGTGTTTCCATAATAACAGCAGATAACACTGCAACCCTTCAAAGAGGATTATTTTTACTGGGTTCTGCAACTATGACTTTATACATATTACGGAGATTTAAGCATAGAGAAATCTACAGCATAAATATAGCCAAACAAGCCTATTTAATTGATGGCTCTGGTGCTCACAGGTATGACCAACACCAATCAAGTGTCCAACTTTTCATTTTGACGCCATCCCTTAAAAAAATCCTCTAACTCTTGAACAGAAACATTAATGTATAAAGTTCAATTACAAGGACTTTTTTCCCATCCTACGAAACCGAAATTATGTAGATTATAGTCTGAAGGCACAGGACACTTGCTTAGACATAAAATGAGTTCCTCTCTTTAAGACAACCACTGTAGAAGCTTCTGAAAGTTCAAAGTAATGGTCATACAGACTTGTAAGGCATATTGAATGAGCAAATATATTCAAAACTTGTGCTTAGCTGCATATGAATTTCAATGTATGCATCACCACAGCTTCAACATATGATGGCATTAATATTTTTAAACATATTCCCTAGGCTAACATCTTGGGAACACATTTCAGTGTTTACTTTCTACTATTCTTGGAGCCCCACATTACGAAGCATTGCCTATCTGTAATATGTTTTCCTTAACAGAAGGGAATACCTGAAGAATACCACATTTCCGCCCCATCTTTCTACCCACACAAAAAAATATTCAACTCTGATATTCCAGCTAGCAAGACTACTTAATGGAACTGATCTTCACAGTATGGACAAACCCTCTCAAGTTTTCAGGTCCAAACACAGACTTGGAGGAGAATTTTGGCATGTCCAAAACTCAGGTTAACTTCAAGAACACTGCTAGTAACAAAGCTCTCCTGGATAGAATTGGGACATGGCCTCCTGTTCCAAAAGGACCTCCACCAGCAAAACGGGAAGAAAAACAGGAACTCTACTGAGAAATCTGGTACCAAGGAGCACCCTTTTGCCACTACTACAGCTATGTAAGGATTAGATTGCTAATTTATTCAAATACATCTTTATCAACTCAAATGTGGTCACACTTATGACAAATAAAAGGCCTCTGCTAACAAGAAATGACTAATTAACATAGGTTATTTTTCCCATTCTTACATTTTACCAAGAGGTTACTGAGGCTGGATTTAAGTGACTTACCTAAAGTCATACAAGATGTCACTGGCAAAATTCAGGTGAACCCAGACCTTTAATCCTAAAACACATCCTCCTGTTTAACACTTCTAAGTCACAGGGCCTCCAGACAAAAGAAAACATAAAAGGTGCTAAAATGTGGAGGAAAAGACCTCACTAAGATGTAACTGTCAGCCTAGAATACCAGTAAAAGACAAACCTGTCAAAGACTCAAGAGCCATCTACAGAAGTTACAAAGCCTATGTACAACGACAAGCAAACAAGCAAAAATAAATCCTGAGGTTTAAAGGGATTTAAAAGAGTATGAGAATTAATACAGGCAGAAGATACTTGCTGGATTAAACATATTTTGTTTTATTGCTCCATTGGTGCCTACAGTTTTTATCTTTCTTGACAGTCAATGTTCTTATTTAAAAGTGAGAATCATATTGCTGAATACACTGAAAATGTGGGAATTAGCTGCAATGTAAGACTAAAGATAACATAGAAGCACACGATTTTCAAACCAAGTATCAGGACTGCAACCACTGTTTAATTCTCCTTTAAAATGAATGAAGTCAAAATGCTATGCAAGACTATGGACACACCAGGTACATACCATCCTTACCTGCAAAGGAAGGAGAGTATTACTGTTGGTGTCAGTTCGGAAAACATTATCTTCAATCCACGATTTTGGTGTCAGTGATGGAGTGGAGCGAGTAAATTTAGGAGGAGCTATGACATTACCAGAAAAGGGCTTCTTCAAAGGAGAGATCTGGTTCATAGTTCCTGGAATTCCCATGTTTCCAGTTCTACGATGGTCTCTGCCATGCATTCCTCCCCAGGATATATTTCCTGTGCTCCAGCCGCTGCTCTGATTGCTCCAAGGTGACTGCTTCAGAAGAGGCTAAAAAAAAAAAAAAAGGTTAATTTACATTATTTTCAAAATACTTTAAGTATTTTTCTACTTAAAAAACTAACCCCAAAACAACCAACCATCAAGCAAGCAATGTGCAGAGATTCCTATTAATCACTCTTTCCTGACAACATGTAAATTAGTTCCTGAAGCAAGGAAGAAAACAGATTAAAAAAAAAGTAATTCCTATTCCTCCATGCATGCCCCCAATAAACCTCACAGTACTTGTGCAAGCAATTTAGATTATCATTTTAGTAACTGACAGCATTCTTTAAAGCTATGCAAAAGAACAATTCCAGGGTGTAAAACCATCTTACAAAAAACCCTGAGACCTGCTTATCATACAGTAAATTAACACAAAAACTCCAAAGAGATCAAGTTTAAAATTATTATTAAAATACTATTTATATTTACACTAATTTCTACTCAGCAAGTAGTAATATTTTACTACTGTGAGGAGAAATTAAAAAATTAAAATTCAAGTGGCGGATTTAATTCCCCCCCAGTATTTTGAATATCATTGTCTCAGTATTACCATATAAGAGCAAAAAGAGCACTGACTATTGTACAGAGAATTTGCTTGAAAGAAACTATCTTAACATTTCCACATTAAAATGCATTATTCCAAAGCCACTGCTCAAGTAATTCTGGAGTAACTAATGGAGTAATTTCTGAAGTAATAAATCTGTGGTATTCTGCAGAGTGTACTCCAGGATTTTTTTTATTTTTTTTTTTAGGATTTTTTTTCCTGTCTACATGTGGTGTATCTTACACCTGCCTAGAAGCACATGTACCTAACAAGTGCACTATGTTCTCCAATATTAAAATGGAAGCAGTTTTTAGATGGAAGATTTTTTCAGAATGGTAAGATTTTATTCCTAAGCCACAATTTGTGCTAAAAAGTGACCCATAGTGGTTGTCATACTACCAAGAGGTGGACCCACTGAGCCTGACTGACAGTGAAGAAATGTACTTATCTTTAGAATTCTCGAATCTGACTGTTCTTGGAAAGGCTTTTTCTCAAACATAGAAATGGAGTGGGGGTGTGTGAAAATTCTAAATTCAGCTGTTAAGTGAAAACAGTACTTTTATCTCTAGGCTTAGCTGCAACCAACCCTCAACTTGCGGTTCTAATAACTTAAAAATTTAAAGCATGTCAATATGTTATGTATTAGATAAAACAGAATTTTATGAAGACAGAAAGATAAAATTACAACAACATCCCCACTGCCCCCATCCCCAGAAAACAAACTAAAAAACCACTAAAGTCATTCTTGGTCAAGTAATCGGGAAAACATCCCATTCTATATAATTATAGATAATTATGTCGTAAAACTTGAATACTTGGGTTGGAATTTTGGGAGAGGCAGGCACTCTATTGTGAAACAAACCTTAAGAGATAATGCCAAATGTTAACAAGCCTCTAATATTGTTAGCTATGCTGTCATGGCACTGCTTAAGTATACCTATAACTTGTACGTGAGAGAAAATTCCTGTACACCTCACTGTTGGAGAATTGCTTTGGAATTTGTTTGAAGAGGATTATTATAGATGTTAAGGATAACTAGCTTCTAATCATGATGCATCAGAATCAGCTGTTGGATAAGCACACTTAATGTGAGATGTGTTCTAATACAAATGAATTTCTGCCGATTAAAACTGACACAATTTAATACTAGAATGAAAAAAATAAATAAGGGGAGGCCTATATAACTTCAGCCTTTTATAACAGCAAACAATCGCAGCAAGATGGCTTATAATGCAATAGCTGGTAACATTAACATAGATTGGCTTCTAACAAAAAGCCCAATATTTTATTTCAGGAAGAGACGTAAACTTCCATTTTAACATGGGATTACAACACTTGATTAAAATCGGTCACAGAAGTACGGTAACCTGAAACACAGCGCTGCCCTCGGACACATATTCAAGCAATGTCAGCCAAAACCCCTGAACGGGCAGCACGGTGACAGCTTTCCCATGTAAACCCGGTCCCGACACCCTGTGCCCGTCCGGCGAGGGCAGGGGCAGCCCGGGCAGGGGCAGCCCGGGCAGGGGCAGCCCGGGCAGGGGCAGCCCGGGCAGGGGCGCGTTTCCACGGCCAAACTCCGTGACACCAACAGGAGCGTCTGCGCTCTTTCCTACGAGCAAGCACTCTCCTCTCGCCCCGACAAACCCCGGCGTCCCAGGGCAGCCGAGGGCGCACGGAGGAAGGCCGGCAGCGGGGCCGGGGCCGAAGCGGCCGCCCCGGCACCTGCCGCCCGGGACCGCGCCGGGAGGGCGGCCGGGCCCCGCGGACCCTCCGGCCCCGCACCGGGTGGGGGGCGCAGGTGCCCTCCTTCCCTCCCTCCTTCGCCCCCTCCCGCCGGGCCGGCCCCGCCCTGCCGCGGGCCCGCCGGGCTGTCACGGCCGCGCAGCCTCGCCCGGCTCCCGCCACCGGCGGCGGCGGCGCCCCCGACCCGGTCCCGCGTCCCCCAGCCCGGCCCGGGGCCCCCCCTCGGCCCGCGCTCCCCGCCCGCTACCTGGTGAGGGGTGTAGGAGTTTATCTGCTGCAGGAAGG
>JAWWTY010000123.1:59403283-59415437 GCA_035222235.1 Margarornis squamiger
GTGCCCGTGTCACCGCGCTGTGCCTGTGTGCCCGTGTCACCCTCCCCTGTGCCCGTGTCACCGCGCTGTGCCCGTGTGCCCGTGTCACCCCCCCTGTGCCCGTGTCACCGCCCTGTGCCCGTGTGCCCGTGTGCCCGTGTGCCCGTGTCACCGTCCTGTGTCCCTGTGCCCGTGTCACCCCCCCTGTGCCCGTGTCACCGCCCTGTGCCGTGTCACCCCCGGGGTGGGACACACGGGAGGGGCTCTCTCCTGCGGGGCCGTGGGGTGTCACGGCTCCCGGGCTCCCTGCTCCCCACCAGCAAGCCGTGTGGGTGGTGGCCTTGTGGTGCTGGGGTGTGGTGGCACCGGGTGGAGCCCTCTGAGGGACTCCGGTGTCAAAGGTGGGAATTTACCCCTCCCGTCAGGTGGAAGCACAAGTGAATAAATAGTTTGGCACCTATAGATGTACTGCTGATACGAATGAACATACCCCTGAAAAGACTAAAACAGGAGAGCTCCCTTTGTGCTCTGGGAAAGCTGTAGCTCAGCAGTGCAAGAATTAATACACGGCTGTTGAATGTGTGAGTACACGGGGGAAGTGTCATTATGTGCTTGACCTGTTGTACTTTTCTCTAGGCATCCATCCGTGCCCGATGTCAGCGACTGGATGGCTGCGTTCTTCCGTGCCCCATGGACCTTTGGTCTGACCCAGTGTAACAACTCATATTTGTTAAATCTGTGTGTGTTTGCTGTATGCATATAAAATGTAGAGGAGGGAAAAAATCGGTTCGGCGTCTGCAGTCATCTCTGATGCGATTGTGAACCTGTGTGGGTATGTGTATTGGGGTATCCATGCCATCTTGCAGGGTTAAGATGAAAATACATCTGCAGCATAGAAGAACAGTTGATGCATGTTTATCTTCACTGTATTATGGCTTAACACTCCAGAATTATTCATTTTATGGGCCTCTGTTTCAGGAACTCTGCAGCCGTCTGTCTTACAAGGGCTAAAAAAACCCAGAGTGCAGATGAAGGCCCTACAGATGATCACATGCTGAGTAAATGTTGCCGGCCAAGTAATGGTTCCTCTCTGAGTAGTGAATTGCTTCACAGCACAGTCCTCGTAAACATTAGTTTTGTGAGCTGCAGAACTGGTAGCATCTGGCTTCCCTTTGTGTTCATGTCATACACCTGACATTTGGTTGTGTGCAAGCCTGAACAGAAGCTGTCCTCTACCTGGGGCATTCTCAGGTGTCTAGCAAGGGTGGAAGCAACGCTGCTCTGTGTGTCTCCTATAACCAGCTGCCTATTTCTACAAAGGGCATAGGAACTCTTCCAGTTGACTTTTTTTTTTTTGTAAGAGATCAGATCAGCTTCTCTGCCCCTCACCTTTAAATCAAGCCCAAGTTCTATTAATTCTTCCTTCAAAACAGCTGTCTTGGCATACACAAGTAGTCTTTTTAAACTGACTGAAAGACAAGAGTGCTCACATCCTTCATGGCAGCTTATCTCTACCATAGTAGGCGCCCATCCCAATCCTGTGTGTTTGCTAAAACAGCCTTCACGGAGTGAATTTCATCTATTTTTAACCCTGTAAAAAGGAACTATCCAATCTGTGTTAGCTACCTAATCTTCTACAAACACAGGACAGGTGCTACCAAAGGATGATTTAGCCTACCCTAATGCAGGTACTTTTAGAGAGAGAAAACTGATCTCTCTCTCTCTCTCTCTCTGCTGATTATGAGGAAAGGTTCTGGCTATCTTGCTGTAGAATCCAGTAGGTCTTTGGTGCTTCTTGAGCGTGTGACATAGACTTCTTGACTCTTCATACAAGCAAGAATGAGTCAAACCAAGAATCCTTCGGGCTCTTCTACCTCAGATATGAGACCCCTTGGTGTATGTTGAGGCCACAAGTTCTGGCTGCTCCTCCACCAAATTAAGTCTCTTAACTGGCACCTTGACGCCATCAAGAAGTGCTGAGACCTGTCCTTGGCAGCTTGCTTTCTCTCTCTACTCCCAGGTTTCTTGATTTTTGACCATTTGGCCTTCACACCATCTTGCTTCAATATTTTATTCCCCCTTGTAATCCCTTGATTCCTTCCTGCTTTCTTTTTTCCTAGCTGGCCCTTTCTAGGGAAGGCTTGAGAGCTTTTTTGGATTAGGCCAGTTGTAAGGTAATGCTGTCTGAAAGTAGCTGCCTAAACAAATATGTAATAACAAGCTAAGCATGTATAATGCTTCCTTTAGGTACCTCAAAAATTTACAACACAGGAACTCCCTAAATCTACCTTTCCAAAACTTAGGGTGTACCGGAATGATCAGAGCAGTGTTCCCTGATTGTTTCGGAAGAAATTCTTCCTGAAGAAGAGAGCATACTGGCAGGGCCCCACCTCATCTCGGTGACTTGAAGAAGCTAAACACTCATGGAACTGGGATGAGTTCCTTAGACTAGACAACAAACATTACAAATGCCAAGCCATATGCAATGTCACTGTACATAATACGTAAATTGAAAAAAAAGCAGATGTTGCTGTCAGTATGGTAGAACCAAATATACATAAGTTATGGTTTTTGCAGCCATTAATCAACCTGCTTCTGTGTATACATTCCAAAAATGTGCCAGACATCAACTTCACCTCGTAGGTCTGTGGTGGAGCTGGGGCTGACAGCTCTCCTGGCTTTGTTGGTGCCTGAAAGACAATGATCATCTCATTTGTCAGGTGTTCTGCATCATCCACTGAGTGCTAAATTTTGTGTGGCAAATTGAACCAACAGTGCTATAGAAGAGAAAGTATAAAGACAAATTGCAATGAACTATATAAAATAACAATATATAAAGACAAAGTAAACTGTAAGGATTACAGAGCAGCTCCTCTGTATACCATTTGGGTGACATGAAAGGGATCATCAAGGTAGTGGCTTCTGAGTTTTGGCCCTGAGTGGTTATCATCTCTTCTAGAAATTACCGTGCACGGCTTAAGTTCTTCCCATTTATAAACCCAGGAGAATAACATCTGCTATTGACCAGTGTTAGCAACAGAATATTATTATAAGAGAAAGGATTCTTGCAACCCATTCTATTTTTCTGCTTGAATAAAAGAACCCTTAAATGGTTATAAGAACTGAATAGGGTTGTACTGAGATGCTATCCGCTTCAGAAAGGTCTGTGGGTTTAGCTTCTTAAAAAAGGCTGTTTTCTTGGGGGTAGGATCCATACTTTTTTCTGACCAGACAACACATAATAAGTGTTACAGTTTTTGTGAACATGCAATAAATCAGGAGACTGATAAAAATTCAGGTACAGGGTTCAGACTTTATGTGTATGCAGAGTTACTTCAGTGCCTCCTCATTCTGTAAACTAACATGAACACCAGAATATCAGGAGCCTAATGTATACAACAGAAAATAGCTCTGACTACTGCTAGAATCTGCTGTTTCCCTCCTATTAACTAGTTGGAAAATCACTGTGGCTGTGATTTTGAATATAGGCTGCAATTAGATATACATATGAAAAGTACCTTTGCTTTCATTACAGTACTAAACACAGCTTTTTTGATGATTTTTTTAGCATGTCACTGTTAAAAGTAAATGTGGTTACAGATAGTACTGAGTTCAAAAAACCTTTTGTGGAGTGGCTGAGCATAGAGACTCATTGGCTGCTTGTAATGCAACAAATTGTTCTTTCCACAGCCCACAATATTTATATGCCTTTCACTATTTACAGTGATTTACTACTCTGTTTGACCTCTTTTCCAAAGCTCTACAGCTACAAAACAAAAATCAGGATTTTTAAAATCAATTTCTTGTTTTCTCTTTGCTGTTTTACCTCTCTTCTCCCTTTCCATATCTTCTCCCTTTCCTGGGCTCTCTGTCAGGCGTCTGTGTTTAGGTAGCTGTGTCTGTCCTGCACTACTTGCAAGGACTGTGCTAGGAGATCTGCTCGGTCTTCCTTCCCTGTGATCAGGCTGTTTAGGGAAGTACACAGTCTGCTGTCCTGTGCTCTGTTACATGTATCTGCTTTGTTCCTCAGTTTAAACTTTGAAACGGGTTTGTGTATGCATTCCAGGAACAGCACATTGTTCTAACTGGTAACAAAAATACATGATTCTCCTACTTTTGCTAGAGCTGCTTCCTCTTAACCTTAAAGTTGATTTTTTGTTAATGACTTTTTCCTCCCATGGAAACATGGTAAATAGTCTGGGACTGCAGGTTATTCACACAGAAAAGCAGATTATGAGGTTTGACATTTCACAGAAAAAAGAGTCTCTAGATTTATATCAATGTGCTTCATTCACTGTTTTTCTGTTTTTGATTTTTTTAAACTCTGCAAATAATAATCATGCACCCTTAGGAAGGAGCTAGTAAGTCTTTTACAGCAGTGAGCAGTCCATTGAGTCACAGTAGCTTATATTTTCTCCTGATGTTTTTTCTCATTGAAAGAAAAAAATATTAATCATCCAAATATAACAAAACTGAGTAAAAAAACTCCATTGTTAGAGCACTGTGTGTTGAAATGAAATTAAAAGCAGGGGGGAAAGTTAACACCAGGGATTGAGATAGTTTGCTTTGTTCTCTTATTCCCACTCCCACGCTATGTTTTTGTTTGTTTATTTCTAAGGCTTAAAAATCTTAAAGTCTTGAAATTCATAGAAGATGGGCAGCTTTCTTCCTTTATTCAAAGCCTGACTTTCATCAAGAGAGCTGTGCTGCCTGCTGGACTTGAAGGATATGTGTTCTGGTCACAAGAATGCAAAGCAGTGATTTACTCGGTTTTTTCTTCTTTGTGCCCTGGAGTTTAACCAGCACATTAGACTAATATTTTCTTGTTTGCTAGTGGCAGTTTCTGTTTCTTTTTGTTTTGGGGTTTTTTTGGTAGTGGAAGTCATTAGAGTTTCTCCCAAGAGAATCACTGCCAAAGTAAACAAACATCTTCATGAAAGGAAAATAATGTCTGTGTAGTATTCACAATTCCATGTTTTACAGACAAATATTTATGGCAACCAACTACTGAATTAAATTGAATGAAATCCTATTTCTAGTTTGCTGCTTCTGGTGTGCTAATTGAATGTGGCAATTTCTGCTAGCTTCTCAGCTATGCAGTGCAAGTACTGGATGTTAGTTGTAATTTAGGATGAAGGAAAATATGGATGAAACTCAGTTTAGAAAAAGGATTTTCTTTTATTTTTTATTGTTGGGAATTGAATAGTGCATGTAAACCTCTGAGGAATTGCTCTTGTCTCTAAAATGTTCTGCATGTGGCTGGCAAGAACAACAAGGAGAGAAGAAAGTTCAGCTAAAAAATTCATAAAGGCTGTCTGGTGGAATGCATTACAGTCAGCTGTATACCTCTGTGCTCTTATCCCTCTGAACTGATAATTTTTAGCTGAGATGAAACATTCTGAGGAACAGGAGGCTGGCAGATTTGCAGTGTAGATTGTTTGAAGGTTTAAATACTGTGACTATCTCATCTTACTGTAAGTCTGTAGATATAATATAGGCTGGGGTCGCTGAAAAGTGGTAGAATGGCTCCTGTGCACAGCCTAAAAAACTGCAAAGAGCTTATTTTCTGTGTGCCGCAGAATCCTGTGCACTTTCCACCTCCTGTCTAGGATAGCAATAATTCAGCAGTGGAACAGAGACACTTCAAATTTGTTGAGCATGAGGCCATATCTAGTTCTTTGTTTAGGCAGTGGCTTTCACAAAGGGGACCAGTGCTAACTGGGAACTGCTGCCAACACCATCATATGTTTCATGACAAATGCAAAGTGTTCCAAAAGTTGGCACTACAAAATAGAGATACTGTCAATCTCTGTTTAATTCTCAAAATGGCTTGTAAGGTTTTAAAGCTTGCATTGTTGCTGGTGCACTTGCATATCAGATATTGTTTTTAACAGTTCTGATAATATGACTGACTAATTCGATTACATTACTAGAACATAACCAAAATTCTAAGGCTAGAGAATGCTAAGGTTTTGCTGCTGGTTTTTCCTGTGTGTTGTACAGCAGTGTGTGCAGCTATAAGCAGAGTACAGTATTTTCTCATCTCCTTTTCTCTGCACTGTGCAGATGTAGCTGCTGCTATTTACCAAACATGAGGGTGTTGTTAACAGCTCTGGGAGTAAGTTTGGGTTCTGTTTTAAAGAATGCATGAGACTTCTCTACTAATTGCACAAATGTTCAGTGTATATTTATGTACCTGAATATTGTGGTGTAGGAGGCACTCTGAAATTTTAAGGAATGATCTCAGTGATCATTGGATAGGTCTCCAGAAACTCATGTAACTGAGTTGTGCTAAGAATAACTGCATGGTGCTTCCAGGGATGGAATAATCTGTTCTGAAGGGTTGTATACTCTAGTCTGATCATATGTAGGAGACTACGTAGGAGACCCAAGGAGACTCTGGAAATTTTTGGGCAAGGAAGCTTTGAAGTAGTGTTCATTGAATCCTGTAGGTAGCCCTTATTGCAGATGCAGCAGGAGGAAGCAAATGTGTCTGTAGATAGGTCTGCCCCTCTGCAGGAGTGTATAGACCACATAGCAAGAAGGAATATGTGTTTTTAACTCAGTAGGCTGTTAAAAAAAAGTATTTTAAATTGCTACAGAAAGGTTTATTAAAGTTTACCTATTAAACCCTAAAAGGTGATAGAGGAACAGGTTCCCCTTCTGAGCCACAGCATCTGTGTTGTATGAAAAGCAAAGGCAACCTATCTGATTTATATGTGAAAATATATTTTCTTGTACTTGACCTAATTTTCATTTTGAGTGTAAGATGGATGCTCACTAATTTTACACTACCACCCACTGTTTCAATAAAATTATTTTAAACAGATTCTGTGAGAAATTTGCTGCTTTAATTAATATGGAATTATCTCAGAAATTAGCAGTCCAGACTTCAGATCCACCATAGAACTAAAATTAATCAGTCTAGAGTTGAAGAAGAGCAGATTAAAATTCAAAAGTCCATTAACCATACCATTGTGACTAATTGTGATGATATGTCCAGTAACCAAGGTGAGGTCAACAACTCTAGGCCAGCCATTGCAATACCAGACCTCAGCTAGTCAGGAGCAGCCAGACTGTTTGAGGGTAGGATGCCCTCCTTCCCCTTTGCTGAGGGTTTTACAAAATGCTCCAGCATCCCTGGGTGGAACGATGAGACTGGCCCAGTGATGAGGCTGTGCCTTTGAGGGGGAGAAGGAGCAGGCTTGGAGGCAGTGCAGAGTCGAGCTCGGCTCTGCCATACAACAAATGAAGTCTCTCTCAACACTTGGCTGGTTTTAGTCATGTCCCAGCTACCTTCTACCCCTGGCTTGTTTTGTTTTGTTTTTTTTTTTTAACCAACAAAGTTACAATTCTGATCACTGCAGAGTGACTGTACTGAAGATTTCACTTGCTTTCGTGCTGGTCTCCCTCCTCCTTCAAAATATGCCTAGCACTATGTGGGACTCACAAACAAAGTCTTGAGTCCTCTCATAATAATTTACATCTCTGATCTAATGATCAATTGTAAATCAATGTTAAGCTGCATGACTTTTGACCGTGCATGCTGTTATGATGACACAAAGACATTGAAAAGCAATAAACTGATTTCACCCTGTATATTTTGGTTACCAAACCATATTGTCCATGTAGTTCTTTCTTAATGCACATGCATAACATTTTTAATAATTGTAAAGAAAAGAAATCCAAGAAAATTCTCTGCTAATAAACTATATAAAAGCTAAATGCATTAGAATATTAATGTTAAAATATTTTAGAAGTGTGTTAGCTATAAAAAAATAATAAATTGAAACCGAGGAAATGTAGTGAAAATATTGCACTTCAGTAAAATGAAATATATTAAGAGAGAAAACACACATTAAAAGCCATCCAGAAAACCTTAATTTACTTCTATAATGAGAACCTGAGGGAACTGTGGAGTTAAATTTAGTTTATTTCAGCAGGCTCTAAATTCTTTAACCCTTCATGCACAATTTTACTTAAAAGAATTATGATTTTTTGGATGCCTTAACCATTAACTCCTCTACCTTCATATGCTTAGCCTTTTTGTAAGTTTTACCTAACTCTGAGCACTGGAAGTTGTGCTTTCTAACCATATAGCTACAAGGTGAAGGAACAAGAGTAAGAGCAGATTTATTATGTTCATCTTTTGTACAGTAGGTACAAAACCTACTGTAATTTTGTCATTTCCTCTCATTATGACACTGAGAGCTCAAATCCATTTTTATGCAGAGGCACAAAACTGTTTGCTGCTTAAGTATGGCTTGCAGAAGCTGCTTTGCAGATCCGATGAACACATATGCCACAAATCAATTGTACCCATGGTATTAAAAGGGAAAATTACCTAGATCTTTAAAAATTCCTAAACCTTGGTAAATAACCTTGAATAATTGTGATATCATTTCAGGTCAATGTTCTTTGACCAGTGGTCAGTCAAAATGAATCATCCAAGGAAACTTTGTTTTTATAGTTGTAATTTTTTTTTTTTCGTGCATGCTTATGTAGTATGTTGTAACTGAAGAGCAGAAAACCTCATAATATTTCTACATTAGGAAATTAAAGGACTTTTCCTTTCTTTTTTTTTCTCCCAAGTGACCTTTTTTTTCAACATTAAAAAGTCGTCTTTACATGAGGAAATTTACCAGAGACTATAGTGTTATAATTATACCTTGTGGATCCTTTTTAATCTTTCATGAATGCCTGTAGAATTCAAGAGTCCACATGGGGAGTTATACCATCAGAACCATAGGGGTATAATTATGCTGGTGAATTCTGTATGGAGACAAATGCTTTCTGAAAGGGAATTTTATTTTGGCTCTTCACTTTTCAGCTTATTCATGTTCTGAACTAAAAGAAGTTGATCAAATCAATGAAAATAATGAAAATTCAATGTTTACCAAGGGCTGGGGAAATTGGAAAGTAATAAATATATATGTTTCCTGATAACACTTGTGCATTTTGTTCTTATTCTCTTGCCAGTATTTGAGTTTGTGAGGGATTTAGTGAAAAGTTAATAAACAAAGTTTGCTCTTTGTTGAGCCCCATAAACTAATATACTTGATAGCTAAACACTGGTAGAATATTAGAGATTCTTAACTCCTGTAAAAGCAACTTGGGTTTCAGGCAAATAGAAGACTGGAGAACTAGTTGGATACTGTTTAGTTTCTCTATGACGTCTGCAGCTAGCACCAAGCAGATCAGCCATTCAATTTTCTATATGTGAATTTTCCTATGTCCCAGTTAAATTGTAGTTCCTTAAATATGTGAGTCCTAGGACAATAGTAAAAATATTCTCTAAAATGTAGCCCATTTACATGAAAATAACTTTCAGAATGTCAGTAAGCATGTAGTAACACTCATAATTATTTGCAAAATGTGCTTAGAGTGAATTACAAACATGTCTTAATGTAATTGCTGGATAGACTTTGAGACAAGAAGAGCTCAATCATTTTCGTGATGTAATCCAGTCCAGCATTGCTCTGTATGTCTTGCTTGAAGACCAAGGTGAACCTCATTAGATGTCTCATTTGTAGTTAAAGAGTTCAGAGAACAAAGAGTCTACCACATCTATATCAACACTCACTGTTCAGGTGAAGTGTTTTACTTGTGGTCTGAATTTAGCTTTGACTTAACTTGTTCAGTCTTCACTGGAGTAAAAAAGCCTTTAGCACTGGACAGTATTCAATGAAAATACTTAAAGGCTGGAATCAAGGCATCTCAGCCCTCTTTAGTTGTTAAGCAAGTCTCACTGAGGTGCTTTATTTTCTAACTGTAAGGCAAGATTTCTGTATCACCAGTTTTTCCTCTAGTTTCTTTCAAGTTTTTAAACATCCTTCTTGAGTAAAGACATTAGAGCTGTCAGCAATGGTATTACTAATGAGATAATTACAGCACTAGGTGAACAAAAGCATGATCTCCCCTTGCTGTTTTTGAAGCATGGAGAAATTTTCAGTTTTGAGATTTCTTGTCAAAAGCCCTTTATGAGTGATACCTTGTAAAGGCCTCCACTGGATATTATGCTTTTTCAAGGCAGGTTTACTAGGGGGATGCAGCAAGGTGATACATTGCTGTGATAACCAGAATATTTGGGTTTTTCCTGGCTAGTGTTGTACGCAATGGTAGTGCTTCTCTACTGTTTTATATTCTTTTTATCTTTGAACATTCCTGTCATTCCTGTAAATATTGCTTAGTTTTTGTTTCAGCGGGTATAACCAACTTTTTATCATCCATGAAGCATACAACTGTTATGTGGACATGAATTAAAGTGAAGTGGGTTGTGAGGAAGCATGACTGTGCCATATTCTTTATTTCCTACTTTTCACCTATAAAATTTCCTGCTGCTAATTCTTTGTTTTCATCAAAACATGGTCCTGTTTGTTCACCCAATATATTCACTGAAGGTAATGAGCAGAATTAGTCCAAAAAGTCCTTCCTGTGAGCTCACTGTTGAAACATTGCAAATGTAAGAATGCCTCTGGTTTTTGCCAGCAGTAGAACTCTGTAAGTTACCTATTTTGTAACTAATGTAGAAGACAGAGGTCTTCCCATAGTGTCATGCAATGGTTGAGTGTTTTAGAAGAAAACAAGTGTGTGGTACCTTAGTCTGAAGCTATTTGAGACCTGCTGTAAAAGCACACTGAAGCAAAATATTGAAATTTCCTTTTAGTTAGCAGTAGTTTCCAGTCCTCAACTATTCTCTCCAGAGCAGGCAGTGTGCTAGTCACGATAAAGCCTTAGCTAGACTATCCGAGGAACTTTTTTGATGTCTGGAAAATAGTGAGATCTGTTTTGTTGCAGTTGTGTGGATGTGTGCAAGGGGCAGAGCACTGCAGACGTGCACAGAAAAGGGAGCAAGGAAGCCCATCAGCCTGAGGTCTGTTTGTAATGCAACCCTGAGAAAGTGGTGCTTTAAGCTGTGAGTAAGGAAACTGTCTCCTGCTGTTTGCTTCCTACTGTGCTCAGGGAAACAGCATATAATATACATGGTTTGTATGTAAATAGGATTGCATTGAATAAATGCCTATCAACAATTCAAGGCATAACATAAAAGACAACAAAAGTCAGTGAATTGTTTGTATTTATGTTTACTGACAAAGTTGATATCAATATCTTAGAAAGCACTCAGAGAAGGTGAGTGGAGACAGAATGCACTGATGAAACTAAACTAAAACTATGCTGCAAGTCAGATTTTCAGTCTGAAGTCCTAACTGAAAATTATATATTTCTGGATGCACTGAGTATTTTTTGTTTGGTTTGAATTTCCTAGTCAGAACAAAACCTTGATAGTTATGGAATCATATAGAAAAACCTGAGTTGGAAGGGAGCCCTGGAGGTCATCTGCCCCCAGCTCCTGTTGAAGGCAGGACCTCAGAAGAGTTGATCAGGGGCCCATCAAGCATGATGATTTCCAGGGAGTTTCCCCACTTCTCTAAGCAGCCTGTCCAAAGTTTGGTTGCTCTAATGGTGGAAAAGTTCTTCTTATACTCCAGTCCTCTGATGAACTTGATGGCCCTCTGCTAGACTATCTACAATTTTTTAACATCTCTCTCCTGCTAAGGGGACCAAGATGGGATACTCAGCCTAGTAAGTGCTGAGGAGAGTAGAATTCCCTGGTTCTTTTTGTTTGCTGGTGGCAGACTTACTGAGACATCCCACAGCACCATCTGCCTTCATTGCTGCCAGAGGACCAGGCTGCCTTGTGTTTAGCTTGTGATCCTTTAACCCCCAATAATACAATTTCATTTTTGGCTACATATAATGAAAGCAAGGCACAGAAGTTCACAAAGCTTCTGGAAGAAAAGGAATTTACCCTAAAGCCCAATGACTTCAGACTTCACCTTCAGTATGGGAGACCTGGTTTCAGTTCTTTTCTTCTTTTGAAGAGTTGGACCTGTGTTGCTCACAACCCTGAGCTGTGCCCTCAGGAGAAGGCTGTAACAAGCCACAACATATTCTGGGGTTCCCTCAAACTCCCATCTTGCCACAATAATATTTTTGTCTAGTATACTTCTGATGTTTCTTAGACTAGGGACTACAGGTGTCATACCTCCTTGGGGCTCATTTGTCATTTGTGTGCTCTCCTCCCATCCCCTTCTCTCCTTTTTCCTCCCCTCCCCTCCCCTCCCCTTCTCTCCCTTCTCCTCCTCCCCTCCCCTCCTTTTTCCTCCCCTCCCCT
>JAWWTY010000123.1:59415537-59493545 GCA_035222235.1 Margarornis squamiger
CCCTCCCCTCCCCTGCTCCCCTCCCCTCCGTTAGTTCAGAAATGCACAAGTCCAGAGACATTCCCCAAAACTTCTAAGAAGAAACTTTGCCCAGCTTCACTGTGATCCTTATGACATACAAGGTCTTTATGTTTGGTTTCTTTCCTTTGATGTGAATGAACTTGCCTGGAGTTAAGTGATTAGTCATGTCCTGAATGGCTCCATCTTGACAGTGGTTGTGAGTAAGTGGGGCTACTTGAATTTAATTTTTTTTAAAAAAGGTACTTACCATAATACTTTTTGCATTGAAAAGGCACTTGGGCCTTTGCATTCTTTTTTTACCTCATATAGCTTCATCTATACAATATAGTGGCTTGTGGTGGGACAAGGAATCTATTTGTTTTGTTTTAGAGGAGCCAGGAAATATCTAAAAATATTTTGAAGTACTGCAGTTTTTTAACAAAAACAACTTGGTTATAATGTTTGATGTACTGGGTAATAAAAAGTGGATCAATATTCATTGCTACTCTTATTTGATTTTGCAATCCAAGTACTAGAATGAAAAAAAACCCCACCACACAAAACCACTGGCAACTGACAGTTTAGTTGCACAATATAAATTGTGTAGTTGATTTCTCCACAGTATATTGTACTTGCAGATTTTGAAGCATGAAAAGCAATGATAACTTTAATTAATATTTTAAAGGAGAATAATGTTTCCATATTATCTTCCAAAGATAATTTGAAAAAAAAACCCAATAATTTCAAAATTTTAAATAAGAATAATTAATTTGGAATTCCCAGTGTAGAATGAAAATGGCACAAATTTTACATCCATTACAGTAACAGCAAAACAGAATATGGACTGGTGGGCATTTGGAACAAGTACACTGGGATAAATTCTGGTGCAATGGAGAGCACCTCTTTGTAGGACTTGTTCACAATGTGTGAGAAAAAGATATATTACCATCAGTAAATCCAGAATGAGGATTCTTCTGAACAACATTAAGAAAAAGAACCCCTTAAATTTTCTAAAAATATAATTTTAGGCAAATTTCAATGATATTGTTATATGGAAATGTCTGCATCAAGTGTCAAATAAATCAGTGTGTTGCATCAAGCAGTGTCAGCTGCTGATTGCCAAAAAACTCAGAGATACTGCAGTACCTCTACTTTGTGCAAACTTTTTGCACCAGGCAGAATTATGTGAAACTTAAAATCGACTGGTTCATCAGAACAACTTGTTTCCCTAACCAAGTGCTAAAAGGGGGAGTTTTAATAGAAAGTGGAACTTCTCAAGGAAATCCTGCTGGGTATTCTGAAGTCTGTGCTTTAATGAGCAGACAAGTAAGTTACCTTGGAGAGGAAAGCTAGCCTAGTAAAGAAAGCACAAAGGTGATAATTAAACAAGAAATCAATGTTAAGTATGGAAAAGAGGGGCATAACTGGGAATGAAAATTGAATCTACACAATGTAAATGACTTTTGGAGAAGATAAAGGTAATAAGGAATTATTACTGGCCAGCAGAGCTTAAGACAATAAGAAGGCATTACCAATGTGTTAGGAACAAAAGAACAACTAAATCAAGTATAGATTTCAGCCTTGCAGAAAAAAAAACAGAACAGATCCAATGGCTGAAAATCAAAGCTCAAAAAATTCAATCACTATAAAGATGCAGTGAGGGTGATTACACTTAGGAATAATTTCCCAGTGTAGGTGGGTGGTAAATTTGCCATTGCTAGGAATTTAATCCAATTGGATACACTTTAATCTGACTCTGAGAACAGACTTGGGAACATCTCTGTGGATGGCAGTGGAGGTCATTTGTTCTGTGCAATCTTTACATCTGTGAATTTGTATTTGTGTTTTGTCACTCCCTTCTTTTACAAACTCTTGAAGAGAACAGAGAGCTCTCATTGCCCTCAACATGTTCCACATGCTCAGCTCTGCTTTAAGACAATGACTAAAAAACCCAGTCTTGTGCTTCAGGGCTACAAATGGCTGCCTGCAGAAGGCAAGAAGCTAATTCCCTAGGTTAATTCTGGATTTTTTAATTTCGTTTTTCTCTGAAGCCTTAGGGGCAGGCATGGCTAGTTATAAAACCTTGGAGAGACTGGGCCACTTCTCTGCAGGGATGTCCTGTCTTGTGCAGCTGCTGTCTTCCATCTGGCTGGGGGATCAGATGATTTCTTCCCTAAATTAGGGTAGCAAGGACTTTGAGCTCTTTTTCCTTCTCTGTTCATTACGACATCTAGGCATATCTGAGATCATAATTATGATCATTTGGGCATATCTGACATAATCAACTCACTATTATTACTGGAGCCTGGGGCAGAAGCATCAGAGTCTTTTTTGGAATTCTTGTTAGCTTAATTTCTTCAAGATTGAATGTTTTTTTAATTTTTTTTTTTTTTTTTTTTTTTTGCATAACCCAACTCGCCATGGAAAGCAATGGTAAAGCAGTGAACCATTATGCACCATAAAAAAAACATCAGGTTGTCTGTTCTGGTTTAAATTCTGCATTATAGCTTAATTTTGCTGCAGTAGTTGTTATAGGTGAGAAATACTGTTTCTTTTTTCAAAATGGGTTGATGCCAGTTGGGATGCTTGATGGAGTTGCAGAGCTGCCACGCAGGCTTCTCGAGTGCTGCTTTGTTGGCTGCAAGCAGCAGCTAACAAAGGGTTTGTTGTGCAGCAGCATTGCCTCTGAGCCTGGCTTTCCTTCTGCAGCACTCCCCACGTTTTTTTTGAAAAACCTGCTCCTCCAAAGCAAAAATAACAAACCTTACTGACATTGCTCTACCAGAGAGGGAGGATACAATAGCTTTGCTTATTGTTTTGAATTGCAAGTGGCAGTAAGTGGAAAGAGGGATCTCGGGATGTACCAGAAGCCAGACTACATATTGTTATCTCCTAAGAGGCAAACAGGTCTGCCAGGGTTCTGCCTGATGGCCATGCTGGCGTGTGTCTCTGGGCTTGCAGTACTATCTGTTGCATGGGCATGAAAGTACTCATGTGCTTCACGAAGATCCTCCTTTCTGTACAGGAAGCTGCCAACAGACACCTAGTATTGTCCCACAAAGTTGTGAAAAGAGACCTGCTGTTTCATCAGCATCAGTATGCTTTCTTCTTAAGCATGTGAATAAAAGGCAGCTTCCATCTACTATGAGCCCTTGTGTATTCTTTTTGTAGGTCCAGCGACAGACACATTTTCAATTGCTACTTGTGCAAGTGAAAGTGGCATTTGCTTATGTAAATAAACACTGGCTTATTGCCTGTCACCTTACCTATAATAAAGCATCTGTTCTATGATTCAGTTTGCATCACATATAACATTGGCTTATGATACACATATGTTTAATCATGGACTTATCCTGTACCCATCATCTCACAGGTGACTAAATACATATCTATAACGCTTTGTGCCTGTATAGGGGTTTGTACACAGGAGCTGTAAACAAAGATCAGTCCAGCTGGAGAACTGGAGATAGATGGACTGAGAGAGATGAAGAGAAAAACCCAAAAGATCCAGATCATTCCCTGAATGGCAGAACTAATGAGAACTGTTTAGCTCTGCCTTCATCTCTCATGTAGTGTGATGCATTCATGTTCGTCTCACTGAAGTGCCCTCTTCCATGGTACCCTCCAATCTCTCTGTGTCCTTATAGTGAGATGCCTCACTTCCCCTTAGCTCTTCTGTTTCATGGCTTTTAGCTACTGTTGCTTGGCCTAACAACTGGAAATGACCCAGCAGATGCCGTTCTGGAGATGCATACATGCAAGGTGACCAACCTGTATGTGTCTGGCACAGTCAGCAGCTGCTACTAGCTGAACCTAGTCGACTGCCCTTCTCCTCTGTTGGCAACAAAATTAATGACTTTGGGAGCTGCCTTCCATGATGTGCTGAATGTTGCACAGGTTTGTTGTAAGATTTTCCTACTTTAAAAAGGACTATGCTGTTCAGTTCAGTTGAAGCTGAACAAACATGACAGGGAGACAGTGTGATGCACGCAAGCTTCATTTTCTCACGAAGCCAGGCTAAAAAAAAAAAAAAAAAACTGCCTAGGAAAATTTTCAGCCAACATTTGAGAAGCTTTCCATTAATTATCAAAATAAAGAAGCAGAGTGTGCTAACACAGTGTTGATTCAAACCATCAGAATCAATTTCTCAAAAAATAGAGGTGCTGAAAAAATTGCATAAAACACATCAGACTTGTGCACTACATGGCATTCCTATTTAGTTTCTGCATGTGGCCTTGTTGTAACAGCCTTCAACCCTAAAAATCACTTTCCTTTACCCAAACTCTACAGGATACACAGAATTTAGAAGGAGCATTTTCTTCCTTAGAAGTCAGAGAACCTCTGTCTTTTAAGGTTATTTATTCAGAGTGAGTAAATTGAACTAGGTCAGCCTGAATTATGGTGATAGTCTTTGGAGTGCCCGTGTACCTGGCACATCTCTGGAGGACTGCTAGTCTGCTAGCTCTCTCACACCAGTCCTTCCTCCTTGCCATTGCTGCTCACATTGCTTCTGCCCTGTGACAAAAATATCTACGCACACTTTGCAGAGCAGTTCTGGATTCATTGATGCAAAAAAATGAAGTTAAATATGCATTTCTTATATCACTGTTTCTATGGCTGTAAGGTCAGTATTTTAAAGCCTCTAAAGTTTCTGGAAATGGATTTTTGATTTATTCTGAGAACAGCCTTCTGGTGCTTATTCACTTGCCATCTACATTCTGAAGGCCAGTCAGGATCTACAGCATTTACAAATCATCCCTTGTATTTTGGGTTAATCCAGGCCTTCCACTACTTTACTTGTTTGTTGTAAATGCAGTTTATAATTCATATAGAATGTGGTTCATCTGCCCTGTGATGAGAAAACATTAAAAGAAAGCATTAAGTCATAGTTTATGCATCTGATGATGTGGACTGGGGTTTTTTAAAAGAACCCAGAAGAATAAGGCATTCGAATTTCATTAAAATGCTGTGGAAGTGAAGCATACAAACTGTTAAAAAGCTCAGTCATTATCCATAGCTCTTGGTTTTTTTCTCCAATTTAATTCGTGCATAAGCCAGCTTAGGGGAGAGAAGTAGACAGGGCTGGTTTTGCTCACCTTGCCTTCTTGTTAGTGCTGAGGCACAGCCCTGCCTTAGAGCTTGAGCATGCTGCAGCTCACTCAGCTCTTCCATTTTTTAAATGCAGCTTCATGTACCTACCCAGCTACCGATTTTATGATTAAAACCTCCTTTTCCTAACCATAAAAATGAATGTAAGTATCTGATCAATAAAACTGTTTATATAAATAGTTTGGTGAATATGATGTTGAAAATGAATATGTATATATGACATCCTGGAAATGATTTGTACTTTTTCACACTCTGAAATATTCAGGGAGACAAAACTGAATAAAAGTCAGTGAAGAAAATAAAATTATACTGCAGAATGTGAAAGAATTGGATATGTTTCTTTTAAATGCAATGCAATCTGACTAAAGGTTACATGTAATATTCTTTCAGGTGTTTAAGAGAACATAGAAGTTTCCTGTATATTCAAGAATCAGTAAAGGAAATATGATAAATATAATGAAGGACAAGATGAGAGATCAATTGGATACACAGTCAGATGAAGAGTAAGTAAGGAGCAGAGTTTGTTCTGCAGTCAGAAGGGATTGCCGTGGCAGTACAGAATAGGTTTGCTGGAGGAAGGAGTTAATAATTGTGCCAACAATGCTCAGGCCCTATTTATTGCAAAGGAGAATTAATGTCTTTTCTGACTGGTGCTGAAAATAGAAGCCAAATTTAAGTTGTTTCTTGAAGGCAGATATAATTAGATCATGAAACTTGTGGCTTTTGGGTCTAAATAATAGGACAAGAATGGCCACACTAAATCAGAATGGGGTATGGTCTCTTAACTTTCTTAGGGAGGAGAATGGGACAAGCATAAAGTGACACTCTCCCCCACCCCCGGTTTCCAGCTGTCCACAATCTACACAATACTTAAACTGTAGATTTAAGTGCATTATATATTTATTCGCCTTTGCTGAATCCTTTCTCTATAGATTGTTCTAATTATTTATTATACCCATTTATATTTTTGTTAGCCACAATATTCTTGTAACAATAAGCTACAATGTAGCTGTGAATTGTATGGAAAAGCATTTATGTTTGATTAAAACTGTGATACTTGGAGCTTTTAAAGTCTTATGGTAGGAAGAATAGTGAACAATTGTTCCTTACTGACCATTTATGTTTCACTTTTCAAAACAATTATTTCCTCTTCATCATCTCTTTTCCAGGTTGAAAAGCACTTTAATCCGTCCTCATACAGTTACAGTAGTATACTGCTAGTCATCTGTGGTGTCTTAGCATACACCATTCCTACTTCTAATAAATCTTTGGACATGGACCATTCAGGCTTAGCTGAAGTATTTGGAACGTGGATGCAGTGTGGGTTTATACAGTGATGTAATATTTTGTCTTTTGACTTTTCATCCTTACATAGTGATTTGTAACTTTCAGTCTGCATTTTCTGTCTGCCAGTGACCACTGGACAGATATTTTCAGGCAATTCTCAACAAGGAGTCCAAGATTCTTGCTGAAGCGATACTAAATTATTTATTTTTGTATTATTTGTTTCGGTGTATGTGAAGTTGGTCTTTTTCTTTCCATGTGTATTACTTTGCATATATTGATGTTAAATAATGTCTACATTTTTTGTTGCTGAATCACTCAGTATTCAGTACCTTTTGAGGTATTGACTGTTCTGAGTAATTTGTATCATCAGCAGACTTTGCCATCTCATTGTTAGTTCACTTTTCCAAATAATTTATGAATATACTGAAGAGAACAAGTTCTAGTGCAGATACCTAATTGCTTCTCTCCCATGGTGAAAACAATGTATTATTACACTCCAACACATCATTAATCTACCAAAGAATTTTCATCCTTCTGATAACGTAGTTTCTTTAAGAGCCTTTAGAGAAAGGTCTTGTCAAAGCACTTTGACTTTTCGAAATCCATGAACACTGTAACAATCAGCATTCCAAAGCTGCCTGATATTGTTAAAGAACTATTAATATAATTTTAATCAACCAACAGGAAGTTAAATCCCCCAAACTTGGTAAGGTTTCTCTATTTGCAAATATTACATTATTTGTATACAAAAAAATATCTCAAGTACTTTTACTATTAGTACTAAGGTTTCTAACAGTTAGTGACAATTCTGCAGAAAAGTTATTACTATGCTGCCAGAAACTCCGGAGTGAGGTGCAGCTTTTCACTGACCCTGAAAGGAGCATGGTTTCTTTGCGATAGAAGCCTTCTATTTATTTTCCCTAAATGACACATCCCTGAAGCAACAGTGAGGGAATGAAAGTTACATTTTATCACAGCAGCATTTGCAGAAAGGTGAACTGTGAAAGTCCCTATTCATAATGAAACTTGGGCCAGCCACGAGTTCCTAAAAAGCTTACCTGCAGGTGCTTAATTTTTTTTTTTTATTAAAAAATTGATATCTGAGCTTTATGAACTTCTGATTAAACTTTTAAAATAAATTAGAGGTGAGAGGATTAGACAGGGAATTGGAAATGAACCGTGGTATCTTTTGCCTCTAGCTCAGCATTTTGAAGGCAATCCAAATGAGATGTGACAAAGTGCAGTGCGCTCTTTTCTTTTCGCTGACCTATGTGTAAGTGGAGTTTGGTCTCTGCCAAGTTCTTTGTGTGTGAATAGCCACATCACTATCCCTGCTATTGTAATTAACACTAATTAGCCCTATACTGGAATTTAAAATAAATAGGCCATGATTTAGATATCACAGAGACTAAATTATTCCCTTAGATGATCCACTGAGTCTAGAAGAACAGCCCGCTCCCCGCTCCCCCCAGCCCTTCCTTTTCCACCACTGACAGAAGTTCCAAAGGTTAAGTTTTAAGTGGATGATATGTCCAGCTCCCATGTTACATCCTACTTGAAATTTAGAGTATAAAATCATGTTGAAGGACAGTTCTTGAGTGTGAGTTGCATGAAAATGTGTTTTAGTGTGTTAGGAGTCTTAGTTACTCTTGGGCAATTCCTTCCTGCCCTCTTTGGAGATGTGAAGAACTTCAGTGCAATTCCTAATTATGTTCAAAGAGGTGCTCCTATTTCAACCTCCAATCCAGACTTTGGACCTCTCCTCAAGAGAATATAGTTAATCTAGGTTGACCTTTGCTTATCATGATTCTGATGCTGTTTCTGCTACCTGTTCACTGTTTTGCTGTCAGACCTGAAGGTCTCCAAGTCTTCCCTCACTTATATAAGACATCATGGACTAATAGATGTTCTGGGAGAGGAATGGAAAAGTGCACTTTTTTCAGAGAAACACTGGATGCAGCTTAGCACTGATGTGTGAAGTCCATGGCTGGTAGTGATCCTCCTAACCCTTTCTCTTTGCTTGATTCTGAAACCCTAGTGAGTTCTTCTCTTTTTCCCAAGGACCTACTGGATTTTATGTAGTTGCCTCCATCTAAACTTAGTCTCTGCTCCATGTAGAAAAGAGGAATACTTAACAGCTGGAAAAGGCCCAGTCCTTCAACCACACTGCTTGGCTGGAAATCCTGATCTTGCTGCAGTTCAGAGCACCAAATCATGTACAGTTCACATGATGCTTCGGGTCAAAGTGTGATGGAACAGAAGTCTGTCATTGCTCTTCTGGGGCAGTGGTCATTATCCAAATGGCCTCTATGTTGTGGTAATGGGAAAAATATCGATGGCCTCAATGTCTGTTGCATTGGATTATTTCAAAAGTGATTAGCAGTGGCACTAGAGCCAATGACAGGTGATACACTACTGCACTGCTTTGAAAATCCTACATGTTGTGTCAGCAGCATGCAGGTCTTCAGTCTTCTAACAGATACATGCCTTCAAGAGAAACAAAGACTAAATGTTACTCTGGAAGAAAAGAGCATCAAGGTGAATGTAGTTTTCCCATATTTTCAGCTAATTGTTGACTATTTTAGGTCTTTATTAAAAAATAACTATTTGGACTTAATTTGAGAACAGGAAAAACATGCCTGCTCTTTCAATGAAGGCAAAAACTTAAGCTGTCAATATGCAATTCTTGAAACAATTAGAATTTCAGCAATCAAGTATGAGGCAATTCTTGTTTCCCACGCTAGGTCAGCGCTTTCTTGTAGAGTTAGTTCCTGCCATCATGGTGTGCTCCGCAGAGGTGACTCATCTGTGCGTTTTGAAGTTCACACAAAGCCTGTTAGCTGACTTCTCTCTGTTACCTTCCACATGTTTTTCCTGCATTTTTAACAGCATGATTCTGCTTGCTATCTGCAAGTGAAACAGCTTCTCATCTACACCTTCCTTTCATATAAAGAGGCTTCTAAGTGTGCTGGGCTATGACTGAGAAAGCTATATTACATGCCACCTGAAAATTATCATTGATTGATATAAAATGACCTTCCTAAATTAACAGATAGAGGATTTTTTTTGTCTTGGTCCAACTATTTGACAACTGCTGTAGCTTGTAAAGTTGGATATAATTACACAGAACTAAAGATCCCTAATAATGAAGTAGTTCTTCATCTGTATAGAAGTAACTATGACAGAATGGCTATGCTTGTATCAGCATTACTGTGATACACAGTACCAGATGTACCATTTTAACTATCTTGGTATTGTTAAAATGGGCAATTTAACATTTATGTGTATATAAAGCCTTAAAGCAGAGAAATGCTCAGTCTGTTCTCCATTTTGGAAAATTATCTATTACCTTAGGAAGATTGTAGTCACCTTAACAATGTGAAACTTTTCTCAAACTCTATCAGTTCGATTCTGTATATGTAGTCAGACATGAAATTGAGTTACAGTGGCTTAATGGGCTACCACATGTCAGTGGAGATGAATTTATGTGCAAGCCAGTAGCCCATCACCAATATAAGGTAGAAGTCATTAGATCAAACAACTCCATTTCACAAAGGTTTTAAAGATTTTATTTTTTTCTCATGTGTGCTTGTCGTCTAAGAATGCACACATGGTCTATTACTATGCCCAGCTGAAGACTAAGGTGTTGTTAAGCAGTAGTAAGTTGATCTTGTGAATGATCTCCAAATTAGAATTTTGAAATAATTTACCTAGATCAGCTTTAAATTGGTGATTTAAAATGTGTATATAAGAAATTAGTCTGTCCTACATGCTGTTTAAATAAGACCTTTAGTGACTGCATTTGCTGCACTTGTATACTGATGACTGTATATTTTTTAGAGGTAGCTTAGGATCCATGATTTCCATTTGAAATGTTTCCAGGTGTACTTAGGCAGCTTTTCCTCATTTGTGCCTAGAATTTCCTGTTTGTGCTTGTTTCAAGAAAATGGCATGATTTTTTTGGACTTCAGACAATTTTACCTTCATAGTGAATATTCTTTTTTACTTTTTTCAACCTGTCACAGATTTACTCACATGTAAAGAAGCCTCTTTGGAGAACCAAACCACAACACTGTAGAACAAACAGCTATGTTTCGGTTTGATTCTGAACAAAACCTTGCTCTTTGTTTTGTAAGTTTCATTACAAGAGATAAAATAGCTACTATACTTGAATAAATGGTTCAATGGATATTACATCTCTTGATGACAATTGTGCTTATGGCATGAACATTACCATCATTTGTACTGCCTGACAATGTTGTGGGAACTTCAAGAAACCAAGATCTGACTACACATCATCAGGTAATGCCTCTGGGGTAATGTGTGGAAGAAAAAGAGGGCTCTACTCTTTCAGAATTAAAAAATATTGTGTTCATATTAAGGTTTATGTTAGCTTCAGTTTAACGTATCATACTGGGTACTGTAGTTATTTGCAAGAGAAATCTGAATGTAAATACTGTCAGCATTTTTTCACACTTTTTCATTGTGAAACAGAAACCATTGAATGTAATGAAAAGGAAGTTAAGAAACTCCCTCTCAGAAGACTTTGAGTTTCTTACACATTGCCACACCCTGTCAGTAATAAACAGATCTCTTAATTGCTGCTGATCTGGATTGCTTGAAATACTGTTCTGCAAGCACATGGCCAAGTTCTGTTAGCAGCAATGTTCACAGTTGCTGCTTGGATTGAAACCTCCTGAGGTCAGAATTTTATCACCACTTCTTTAGCTTACTAACAGATTCTCCGTCTCAGTTTTGAGGACTTTTTTTTATTATTATTATTGCTGTAAGAAAAGGAGAGAGGAAAGAGAAATAAATGACCGTTCTAAACACTGAGGTATTATCTATAAAACTGATTTATGATGGCTTATGAAATTTCCTTGTCCTTCAGTCCCAGGGGGAACTAGCATTTAAAGGGTAAGGATACTTCCATAATTATGCTCATCACTTTTTGGTCTCTTTTTTGAGTCATGAGCAAAGGCACAAATGTTCTTTTCAAGTAAGAGGGACCTTGAGACTAATTTCTCATTGATGTGTAAATAACCTATCTGTAGTAACTTACTTCTGGTTTACCTGAATTGGATTAGGTTTGGCAAGGTGGAGATATGATGCTTTGCTGGAAATCTCGCTCCCATGAAGTCAGTTTACCAATACATTGTCAAAAAGTTTTATCGAGTTGGTTTTTTATCTTAATTTTTTGTGCAACATTTATTTTCATACATCATTCCTTACTGTAAATTTTATTCCATGGCAATTTCATTGCTTTTTGTAACTGTGCTGTGAATGAAACAAACCTGAAAATTATTCTTTTCTATTTTGATTTTTTTGTGCATATTCCTATTTATAGATAGGAATGGATCCAACTGCCCACCTTTTGACAACTAAAGAATAAAGTTAAATTCTTTGATCAGAACTGTCAGAGTCAATCTAAGAGAACATGTTATTTTTAGTCCTACTTACTTTTTGTATAAAAGCTGCTTCAAGGGAAAAAGATCAACATATAACTGAAATTAAGCCCTCTGCAATGCCTACTCTGCTGTGTAATTCATAAATTAATGGATCATGAAAAGACCTTAAAAGAATGTTATCCATCAGAAATAATACCTTTGTATGTGCAGTGCCTGTATTCCAGAAACCCTTGTGTTGAATTTGCCTATCGAGGAGCCTGCAATCATTTTGAAAGGATGAAAGAACCATAAAATAAGTTTATGTTTCTCAGTGCCCAAATGTTATAAATGACTAACACAATATGAGCGAACCAGTAAATCTAATCTTTTGCAACATGTATATTTAACAGTCATAAAATCTACTTTTGGGTACATTGATATTAAACTTTTGTTTTACATGCTGCATGCTATATATCCAAATTACTTAGACCTCAGAGTAAAACTAATTTTTCTTCCTAGAACCAAACATAATTTCCAAGGTGACAAGAAATCTCCCACAGAAATTGTAGAATAATGGGATCTGGTAAATGCTTGCTATTCAAAATAGGTTTGCCACCACAGTATCTGAAAACCTTATCATGAAGGAAATAAGCAAAGCATAACTTCTCATCTGTCTTTTAATTTTTAATTATCCACTCGACAGAGAAAGAAATGTGCATATTAGAATAATGTGAGATTGTTTTGATGATTTGTTTCCAATAATGACATATAGTGGGATATGCAAATATGCATGTAAATGAAGAAATATTCTTTGCCTTGGAGATAAAAGGGCATCAAGCACTTTTCTAATTTTTATTAGATCATCAAGGCTCATTCTCAGGAAAGCCCTAAAACTCTTCTCTCCACAGTGAGTTTTAATTTTACTGTGTAGCCTTCATTTTGTGACTGTTGACCATGGTGCTTTCACTGGAAATTTATCAGCCTTGGTCCCTGGCCACGGAATGCCTTACAGAGCGAGACTTGAAGCATTCATCATTCTGTAGGGAGCTGGGCTGGAAATCCTGAAACCAGAGGGTTTGCTTACAATGGCTACTCATGCAGAGGAAGTGATCTGCTGTGCCCCTGGTGCACTGGACCTGCCGAGGGGAAGCAAGGTCTCTTGCCCAGGGTATGTCCTGTAGCTGAGTCAGGGGTAGTGCTGACATGAATAACCACAATCAGTCATTGTCTGTTGGCCTGGCAGGGAGTCTTGCGTGCCACTGGAGTCAGGAAAGAGCCTTGTCCATGGATGTTGCTGTGCGAGAGGTTCCTAGCTCTGAGGAATGTGTGAGTGCTCCTGGAGCATGGACTGAGCTGGCAAATTTCTACACCATAGACTCTTTGTTTGGTTATGCTTCATCTCATCTAGAAATGGCATTGACTGGAAAAAAGGAAGAATGCATTTTGTTTTAATAAGACCAAAGTCACAAACTCTAACCAAAGGCTTAAAAAAAATTACATGCTTGTGACATTAAGCTGCTGCTTCTATGTGGCCTTTATTTTCTTGCTGAATTATTTCCAGAATTAGTTTTGGACAATTCTTTTCCCCTTGATTGATACATGTAGAGTGCTATGAGATTGCATCTTGGCTGTTCTCTAATCAAACTGCAAATGGGGTCAAAATCACGGAAGGAAACAGACACTGCAGTGATTTCATTGCACAGAGGCAGCCCTCCTTCCCTCTGCACTCTGGTTAAAACTGTTCTGGTTGAGCAGTGAGGGCAAGCTCAGGGCATCATGGGCTTGTGGCAAGATTGCTTTTGACCTCACTGTTCCTCAGGATGCTACCTTCTGTCCCAGTGCTGTTTAGTAGAAAGTGGCGCTGTGTTTTGGCGTTGACTGTCAGCTGGATTGACCTCTACTGCCCTAGCTTTCTTGCAGCTGGCTGCAGAAGCTGTTTTTCCCTCTCTCTATAAAATACGTTCCACCACAGGTCTTTTAATTTGATATGTAGAAGCTCCACAGTTTTGAAGCTTTAATTTCCTTCACCAAGCCTGAAATGATTTGAGTTAGTTGATTGCCAGGACAAAGTTAGCTCATTGTCTGTTATCATGCATCCTAGGAGATGTGCCATGATATGTACTCCATTTGAAAATGGGGTGGGTTTGTTTCATTAGTTTAAACTTTGCCATGTAATAAGGAAACAATGAATTGTGGGTGACTTGTTCTAAGAACTGTATTTTTATGGCACAGGTGCCAGGAGCACCAGATTGTTGCACTCGGGTTGTGTATAAATTCAAATCAATAAAACCTAAGCTCTCCATTTATTAAATGCAGATTTAAAGATATTTTGTGTTTGGGTGTATCTAGCACCAAGGTAAACTTTAAAACAGAAAATAATGTCTGGATGCATATTCTACATGATTTCTAGTTTGCAATTATTACCTAACATATTTAATGGTTCTGTGCCCTTCAGCTCTGTAACACTGTCTCACAGTAAGTAAATGATAAATTCTCTTACTTCATCCCAAAAGGCAAAAGTAGTTTTTGCCATTCCTTCATTGTACACTTGTATATATAATAGAAAAAAGAACTTTACTTTTCTGCCTATTCATTGTCATGTGGAACTGAAGACATACTCACAAATCTGGAATCTCTGTCAAAATACTTTACAAGTTATTTCCTATCCTGTGTAAAATGCTGCCACAGCCACATGAGAAATTCACTTCTGAAAAAGCTCCAACAGCTGTATGGCAGGTAATTTCAACCTGACACACAGTAAACTATACAGTAAACTTTCACCTCACAGAAACGCAAGGTTTACCTCCACAAGTAAGGTCAGGATCTTCTGAAAGAAGGGAAGAGTGTTCGTGCTTGCTTTTTGAACACCTTAAGTATCACTTAGATCTCGAAGCTGCGTGACTCTGTGAAGATTCTCTGTAAACTCTGACGATAAACGTATCTTTATTTTGTAGGAGCTGATTATTCACTTTCAACAGAGCCTTTTGTTTCTGCCACTTGGCATGTGCCACTGTGAAAATTCTTAGGATTCTTGAAATGGGAGGAACAGGCAGTGGTGGTGACCCTTCTCACCTGTCTCACCAGACAGCAGTGCTGGTGTTCATATTTACTGCCCCATATTGATGTTAGAGAAGAATCCTTTTTACCTCTACAGAGCTGCAGGGTGTTGTCTCTCTATCTGAGCTATTATCATCCCAGCTTTGTTGTGAGT
Source organism: Margarornis squamiger (assembly GCA_035222235.1). NCBI lineage: Eukaryota > Metazoa > Chordata > Aves > Passeriformes > Furnariidae > Margarornis > Margarornis squamiger. Next base: position 59,430,532 of record JAWWTY010000123.1, read on the forward strand.
GATACTTGTGCACCTTCAGTGTATGGCTGGGACTTAAAATCAAGTTAGAGCTTTATTTTACTCCTTGACCATCCATACTGTATACACACAGTGACTCATGCAAAGTAAAAAATACCTGAAGTTTCTCTCAAAAGCCAAAGTGGAAATGAATATTTGAGGTTTTACACATCCAAGCTTCCCATTTCTCAGTTTTGGGTACTTAGTGTACTTGGAAGGGTCAGAAAGTCCAAAACCTAAAATCCATGAGGCCATTTCAGTTTCAATAGTCATCTGCCCAACACTGGAAATCTCAAAACAATTTCAATGGATCTCAAAGCAACCTCTCATCCTGAGAGGAAATAGCTGACAACTTGTTATGAGTTGAAATATACTCTAGCAATGGCATTGAAATTTGGAGGATAGCTGAAGTGACACAGGAGAACAGAAGGCACCAAGTGGTCAGAGAAGAGTTGTATAAATAATGTACATTATATGTGCCTGAGTGGTGATAGAGCTTTGTGAGCCCACCACAGAAGCAATGGTTAGCTGGGCAGACCAGGAGCCATGTGGGAACAAATGAGGTAGCTGGGGCAAATGAAAGTCAAGAAGTTTCTCACCTTTATCCACTTAACCAATCTAAGTAAATTCCTAGCAACAAAACAGTTAATGAAAATATTACAACAGCAAGTTTCAGGTTGACTTGCTAAAGAGATTTCTGGCAAACAAGGTATTTGCAGAAGTCGTTTAATGTATCTCCACATACCGATGTTTGAACAGAAGCGTGCAGGTCTCTTGGGGTGGGGCAGTTATAAGAGACTGTTCCCCTGCAAAGAGTCTCACCATTTTTGCCTGACAATATGAATAGTAGTGTAGTCCTTATTCCTTAGAGCTATGCAGCAAGCAATGTGTCTCCTTTTTCAGGTGACAGACAGGTGTCCAGCAGGCAGATCTCACTGTGAGAAAAAGTGTTCAAGCACTGAAAAGTGTTTGCCTTCACTGATTTGTCTGGTTATCAAGCTCCACTATTAGCCCCCACTGGGTCCCAAAGCAAGGAGTGAATGCATGCTTTGCTGGGGTTTACTGGCCTTCATGCCAACCTCTCTCCACTGATGCACTATTAAAAGTGCAAATCACGAAGCTATCAGAGCAGGGACCATAACATGCGCTAGAAATGTGACAATTCACACTTCATAATTAAATTGACAGTGACATTAAAGAGGGATTGCTTTTATAAAATGAAAATGAAGACTACAGCATGGTAAGAGGTAATCTGTCTTTTACTGGAAATAAAAGACCTGAAACATGAATCCTTGTGTTTGTACTGGATAAGATCCTATCCAATGCTGATGATGTAATATGCTGGATGTTGGATGGAAATAAGATGATTTACATTTATTGTATGCCATGTAATGTAATGATCATCTAAAAAATCTTTGTCATGATTTAAAAAAAGATGTTATCATGTCAGGGAAAATACGAAAATAACAGGTTTTGTGAGCACTGGGCATGTACATGTATGTTATCTTATTATGCTTACTGCCTATGAGGATGTAGAAGACGAACTGTTTATTCTTAAGATGACTTTAATGTATTAATTGTTGCGAATGCTCTTTAATAAAATTCTACTTCCAAAGAATTTAGAAAATTAAGAGTTTCTGAAACAACAAACAAGTCTGTTTGGGCTTCTTTTTTACCTAGTTGTGCATACTTAGATGAGACTAGGATTTGCCCTAAAAATTATTAAATCTAATATGTATTTTGGATGGTAATTAATTCCTAGCAGCATATGTAAATAATAGTATTTCCATTTCTGACCTGTGTATATTTGCTCATATCTTTGACTATATTAAAAACAAGAAACCCAAAAGACAACAGAGAAGTCACAAATTATTATCCATATCTGTAGGTATATGCTGTAATATAGAAACAGAAAATGTTTGGGTTTTCCCCCTTATGCTTGTATTTTTCATGCTTTCTTTTTCTAACTCAGAGTGCTTCAGATCTGTATCAGTATCTGCTTCAGTATCTGATTGTGGAACAGCTCCCTGAACAGAGATTGTGAGCAATCCTTCCTAAACTAGTTGAGAGCCTGCGGGGGAGAACACTCATTTGGGTAATGAGATAACATCACTATCAGGTCTTAAATAGAAGTCTCCAATATCAGGGTCTTCACCACCACATTGCTTGCTATTAAATTGTTGTGGTCTTTTTGGTGTTTTCCTAAATGTATTAAATCTTTTTGTCCTCAAGAACTACTATGGTCTTGATGATATGATTAATTTGACAGCATTTCCAGATTTCTTAAAAAAACCCAAACCAACTGGATTAACTCTAAGCTAGTTCAGTGGTATACCACATATTGCCATAGTAAATACATTTGGTTAACTGTACATATACATGTGTCCCTTGTTCACTATCATAATTCTGTTATCCAGTTAAAAACTATGCTTCACAAAGCATGAAATAGGTTTAAAATTGATGTAAAAATGAAAAAAGCTAAATTGTTTTTGTCTTTTTACTCTTGTTCTTGACCGTGCAATTGTATCACATTTTTAAACTTTAACTTTTACACCCAAGGTAGCTTGAAATCTACTTGATTTTTGTTAATGAAAGGTGAGATTTTCTTCTACTCCCTTGTTTCTAGGAACTGTGGCTCTAAGATGGCATGATGACTCATTAGAATATTAAGAGATAGTGATATTGCTCTAAAGAAAGTGGTACCAAATGAAGCATAGAGGTCTCTTTATGCTACACTGTCATGATGTCATTGTTGGAAAATTCTTCAGTGAATTAGATTCAAATGAGTATTTCTTAATAAAAGCCAATTTTTATATTTTTGACGATATTTATTTTATTGCTGATCTTGAAGTTTTGACTGTGTTGCAAATTTTGGTATCACCAGTTCAGTGTAGATAAAAATAAGTGATACCCTGGAAAAAAGCAATCTTAACTCTCCATATAGAGTGATGGGCTCTGAATTGAATGTTACCGCTTAGGAATGAGATCTTGGAATTATAATGAATAGTTCTTATGAAACCACCAATTTAATGCTCAGCAGCAATAAAAATGTAAATTGAATGTTAGGAATTATTAGAAAAGAAATAGAGAACAAAAGAAACTGCATAAATCCCTACAGAGTTCATGTCCCCTCTTCTTAAAAAATGTAGTGGAGGACAGGAAAAGTTCAGAGAAAGGAAATAAGAAAAGTACGGAAATGCCTTCACGCAAATTGGGACTTATATATCTTTTTCAGTTTTGAAGAAAAAGAATATAGAGACTTCTGGTTCCTTACCTCTTTCCAATAAGATTTAGATGTCTGTGAACCCGGCATGTAAGCAGTTCAAAACTACCTTAAGTTTTTCCTTATGCCATGTGTATTTAGGTGTGGAACTTGTTGGTGCGTGTTATGAATGCTGTGAGTTAACACAGGCTAAACTACGCAGAAAAAAAGCCGTGGAAGAAGATCACATTGTGAAAAACTAAATACAAAGACATCAGTGCTGGCACAGGACATCCAAAACACATCTTCTGGGAAAGCCATCACTATGTTTTCGTACCCTTCCCTAGGCATCTGCTGTTGATTATTGTTGGAGACAGTCTACTGGGCCAGGCAGGCCTTTGGTCTGAGTACGACCATTCCTATGATGTGTAGCAGCGCTGGAAGAATTTGTCAGTGAAGGAGCTGGGCTGTTTGGATCGTTTTACTGAGAGCACATGGTAATTCTTGAGTTAGAAGAGTTTGTGATTGTAGGGTAAGCTTATGTGTTCAGATGTTGATGCTTGATATGAACTAAATTGAAAGAACTGAGGATGAAGATGAGATGAAAGGAAAAATTTGTGCTTCTCAGGGCCATTGCTGCAGACTGGCTGAACAGAAAATAGACTGGGGGCAGGGGCAAGAGAATTATGTGAATAAAGCTCTCTGAAAGAGATAACTGCTGGCTTCAAACTCTCTTCTAGGCTGTGGTGAATGGATGTGATTTTAACCTCCTGCTCATAACTTGATAATCAGGTGTTTTGAAAGAGTGCATAGAGTACTGTCTGCACCATAGTGACTTGCTATGAAATGTAAACAAATGCTACCTTTTACTTGCCGTTTGATAAAGCTGATACAAATAGATGCCTGTTTCTCACATCATCCTCTTTAGGTGAATGAGAACGGCCAAGAACATGGAACATAGCCATACTGCAGAGCCTTGAGGCTAGTTAATGTGCCTGAGCCTGCTATTTGTCAGTGTAGGTGTAGCCAGAGTGCCTTTTTAGTGTCTTTTAGTGTTCTTTTACCCAGCTGACAAGAGTGGGAAAGACTGTAAGTGTAGACTCGCTTATTTTGCAGAAAAAGTAATAACTGTGATTCTGGTTCCTATTAGAGCAGCTTGAAAAGCTTCTCTGCCCTGGCAGCCCTCTAGACTTTATGTCCAAACTTAGATCACATATGTCCAAGTTTAAATCATATATAACTACACAAGCACTTGCTCACTTGAAATAAATCCCTAGGCTGCTTGGCAAAATTATATCAGCTAAGTTAAACATTTATGTTCCTTAAGAAATACTATCACTTAACTTTTGCTTTTCCTCAAATCTAAACAAAACCTTGAAATTTCAAAATTTACTGAGAAATGACATTTGGGTGTTGCTTTACTTGAAGTCATAAAAAGAACTCTTTATCAAAGACTTCACTGAAATCAAACCAGTTTGTTTTGCCTTTATTATTCAGATTTTCAAGTGATAACATATTTGAAACATAGTCTACAGTTATTTAAGTGATGAGGGCCAAATGAAATTATGTAACCTTTTAGAAAGAAAACCAAATAATTTTCTTTAATTTTTTTGATGAACTCAATGCATTTCTACAGATTGTTGAGTCAGCACTTGCTAATGAAAAGCAGTTTTTCTGGAACTGCTTCAAACAGTCCTTGCAGGATATAAGACTTTTAAAATTCCAGACTGTAGATAAAAGCCCTCCTTCTAAAAAAAAAAAAAAAAAAAAGAAGAAAAAATAAAAAGCCATTTACTCTAAAAAGCAAAATTACTGAAACTAAACAAATGTTTATGTTTTGTGCCTGCATGTCACACATGAGTGCCTGTGAATATAGTCTAACACATTTGACAGTTCTGCTGGTCTGATTTAGTACTTAATTCTGCTTCTTTTTATCCCTCAAATTTTTGCACAATATCTTCTTTCATCCTTACTTATTCATACTGGCTGGAGTCTGTGTTATATTCCATCCCATACAGCAATGCTCACAGGAGCATTTTGAAGTTAAAATAATTTTCCAGCATTGATTTTATACTCTGCTATATTACAATAACTCTTTCATCTTTGTTTTTAAATGCTGTTTTGAAAACCACAGACACTCAGGCTTCATACCTTGCTCGCCAAAGTAACAAAGGCTGAATGCTGCTTAGCTCCAAGTGTCAATCAGGACATAAGTTAAACAGCAGTCAACACATTGGCAGATGAGTAACACGGAGTGGTTACTAAGCAGTGCCTAGTGCTGTTTGTCCTAGTCTACCTCAGCAGCTTAATGTGTTTACTTATTCATCTGCATCTGTTAGGGTGTAGCCAATGTCCGTAATGGGTAATTTTCCCAGTAGAGACAAGGTTTTGGGGCTCATCTTACAAAACCATCCAGACCTGGAGGATATTACTGTGATTAAACTAATTGATTTCAATAGGTGCTAATCATGCAGGCTCTGGCAATGCACAGTGATGAAAAACTTCAACATGCCCTGCCCCTTAGACAACAAATGTGTATTGCACTTCACCGAAATTCTCCTATGAGGAAGAGATTTTTCTCATCTCAATTTGGATATGTGCTTATTTTTCCTACAGCTGTACCCCATGCTGGCTGGATTCACTTTATCAGCTGCAATTTCCTACTAGGGAATAGCCTGTGAATAAGTCAGGTTCTCAGCACTGTAAGGAGATGTTACAATTCAGTGCCTATTACAGGATCTGATTAAGCAAATGGAAATGGCCTGACAAGTTGTCCCACATGTCTACTTAAACACTTACTCTGGTGGCAGTATTTACTGTGCCCTGAGTTGTAGATCTGGCTGTGGAGGTGGCAGTTTGTTGTTTCCTGCTTGGTCTTTTATTGAGGTGGGTGTGAACACAGAAAGAATCGCTCCTCCCCTCTTTGTGCCACTAGCAAGAAGCAGGTGAGCAAAGGATGTGAAAAGAAGCACCATGGAGGGATTGGTAAGAAGTCAGGGATTCCAGCAGCCTGGAAAGGAAGGGGTGTGGGGAGTGGGCAGGACAGAAACCCAGCCCGCTTGCTCCATGCACCAGCCTGTGCTCACCTGCCCCATGTTCTCACCCTGCTTTTTCTTTTACCTCTGAAAGACACTGTGAGCAACCCCAGGACCATTTCATGAGCTTTCCTCTCCTGACACCTTCCAGAGAAACAAACCACTTGAAGTTTGTCAGCCTGGGTCCTATCTCTTATCTGTTGCCTGTAACTTTTAAATAAATGACTTAGCCTGAGTCGGGGTTTTCACTCATGTATGTGTTGGGGAATAGGGCCCCCAGAGATGCTATATCTTGAGAAAATGCTCGAGCAAAATGTAGCATTGCTGCTTGCTCCCTCTCATTTTGAACGGCATTTATTTCACCATGGCTTTCATTGCAGTCTGTGCTGCCAGATGAAGGATGCAATAAGCCTGATTAAATTTCCATGATTTATATATCTGCAGCACATTGAGTCCATAGTTAAGACAATGAGGGACAGAGGCCCCAGCTGTGATATACAAACAGAGACTTTCACATGTCAGACAAGAGAGGGATATGTGAGAGAATACAAGTTAAAACTGATACAGTATTGATCAGTGTACTGGGTAGTAGCTTGTACATATTAGTATCTTCTTACAGCTTTTGGAGCCACATCAAAGGAAAAGGGGGTTAAGGTGGGTTTTTCAGTAACTTAAATTTGATTACTTTACTGAATTACAGAGAGATGTTAAACAAGAGTCTTTTGGGAGAAAGCTGGCTGAAACATAGGTGCCTGTGGTGGAGTCTGGTATCACGAATCTGGAAAAAGAGTGGGGCCATGATGAGGACCTGCTGGTACCTCCATGGAAAACTGAAAGAGGAATCAGGAAGATCCTCTCACTGACCCAGTTAGGGGAGAGGCAGGAGGAAATGACCAAGCCAGGTAAATTGAGGGCAGGATTGCACAATGAACAAGAGACTTAATTGTGCTGAATGCAGCTGACAAATCACAGAGGATGGGGAAATAGCAATATTCAGTTTTGGCTGAACAGAGTTCTGGAGAGAATAATTTGAAAGGGATGAGAGCAGGAAGCTTATCTACATGTAACAGATGTGTACCAGATTGCAAGTAAAATATATGAATATCTGTAAGGTGGATTTGTACACAATGTCCTATAATTTTGGGATATGCCAAAGAAAGAATTTAGAAATACGCAAGTTAGGTACCTACAACAACATAATCTGAAAACAAGTTTACAAAGTAGCCATACACTGTCTGACAGCAACTGAAGCATCAAAGCAGAATCAAATTAATCGAACCCAGTCCCACAGGTACAGGCATCTTAGTTTCTACCCCTGCTTGTGGTGGGTGGCCATGGCTTTCACGTCAGAAATCCCTTAGTCCTGTTCTCTGTTAGCAGTTTTAACAGTGAGACAGATGTGTGATCCTGTCCCCAACAGATAGCGAGACCGACAGTAGTTGGAAATAAATGGAAAAACCAGACAGAGATATAAAAATTAAGTTAAAGTAAGTTTAAGATGAATACTTCAGCAGTTCAGGACGAGCCCAGAGTGACCAGGCAGCAGTTTGCTGAGAAATGGGAGGATTTCCTCTGAGTTTTAGGAAGAGGCAAATCTACAAAGCAGTGGTGAGCTGTTGTGTCAGAGAAAGCACAGTATGCCTTTTTTTCCCCTTCTGCCTTGTGAACTGGAGTGCACATCTTGGGGTACAAATGGACAGGCAGTTTGGCCATGATGGACTCTGCAGTTTGAGCTGAACATGGTTGCTTTGTTATTTTTTGTGGGTGAATAGCCCTGTTGTGTTTGCATGCCAGGCAGGCTTCTCCTGAAGGGTGCAGGGCAGGTACATCCTTGTCCATGACCAGACTCATAGTACCACGGGTGCTATGCAGCCCTAAAGGTTGATGGTGGCATGAGTCACAGCTATCCTACGTGCCAGCAGGTCCACAAAAAGAAAGGCAAATCAGTTGTAGTGTTGAGGCAAGGTATGGGCCACACAACACCTCCCATGGCATGGATGCCTTTCCTGCTGATGCTCAAATGTCCCCAGTGCATCTCTGATGACAGCATGATCCTAGATTAGCACAAATAATTTGTTTTTTTCTATCCTGGGGTATTTCTCCCCTCCAATCCAGGCAGACTGATAACACGAGCTGGGAACACCACTGGTATTGGTGCCTTGTCCTCCTGACCTGCCTCTTACCCAGCTGGAAGAAGGGGTGAGCATGGTTTTTAGGATCCTGACAGGCCAAGTGTCTTTTTGTAGGGCTTCAGGAGGTGCTGGTGGAAACAAAGCAGCAATGGAGGGGATGAAGGGGCAGCAGAGACACCACCCCTGATGGCTTCTCGGGGCCAGGCTCCTTGGGGCCAGGCCAGGCCACCCATAGGAACAGAGCTGTTCCTATGTTACTGAGGACAGTGGCTGTGGCAGAGAGATCATGGCTGTTTCCCCCTCCTGTTGAGCAGAACATGGTAAGAGTGATGAGTTCCCTCCCCATTGCTCTGCTCTGACTTGCACAGACACCCTTCTCTGCAGCTCAGTGTTTCTTATTCATTACCATCTCCTTACCTCCACACCTGTTTGATATTACATATTCAGTTTGGAAATAGTGTTCTTTTTGTCCCCTTTTACACCATCTGTTGACACAATCCCGTGTGTGTGTCTGGGTAAGATCCAGCTGGCACACGCAGGAGGTGAACACATTCACATCTCCTGAAATTGCTGATTCAGGGAGGGGAGGCGGGGGGGGGGGACACACACACGCTCAAAAGCCCCGCACCCCGAAAGCACCGCAGCTGAGCAGCCTATCACTGCCCTCTGTGATGGTGCCAGGCGTTATCAATGCACAGCCATCCTTTCACCCCCGCCTGCCCTCCCTGCGCCCCCGACGTGCCTGTTGTAATCAGGGGAACAATGGCAGAGGCAGAGTGCCCGGCACAAAGACAACAGCTGCACTCCCGGGTCAGGCTTTGCAGCTTTCCTGCACAATGGCGATGTGTAACCCCATCCCACTGCCCGCCTTGGAATAATTTATTTATAGATGCAATATCTCTTTCACTGGCCTATTTAAGAGTGTCTTTCCATAAATGCATGGAAATTGAAATTATTCTCTGCTTTTCCCCCAAAAGATTAAGGTATCTGTTCCGTACAGATAAATAGCGTAATTTTGGTGGGGAAGAGGGAGAAAAGCTGTTGGAACATATGCAATAAAAAATGAGGCGTTGATTAATTGTTATGTGTGCATTTAGAAAAAAAATATTTCATTATTAGTGCCTTTGTAATAATAGGCATGTGTTTAAACATAGGAAACAAATGTTGAAGCAAGGAAAGGAAAGCTCTCCTAGGTAATGAATTCTAGTCTTTCCTCTGTGAGAGAAGACTGGTTGCCTCTTTGGTAATAAAGCCTCTTTCACCCTCACAAACTGTAAGCATTAGCATCTGCTCAAGATGGAGAATTTTCTACCATCCAGGAGACCATGAGTCATCTCTCACATGAAAATATGGTCATTTCAGCACACTGCTTACTTCTCTTAAACACTGCGTGTGCAGCTTACATATCATCTAAATGTGCAGTGTAACACAAGATCAGAAATGAAGACAACCACCGAGCTCTCTAAAAAGAACTAAAATCAGTTAAAATTTCTTCTGATAACTTCCTATAGTCTGTAGTTTCAACCCCCCCATATTTTTAATAATACCATCTTTAATGAAAATTAATTTTGTTTTCTCTTTACTTTCATTACAACTAAGTTTAATCTTATTTGTCTAAATCCTGATCTCTGAATGAAAACAACTAGTAGTTTAGTGACAGCACTTTCCTGTGTTAAAGGAGTTGATTTAGGGATCACAAACATGGAGTGCTTCATCCATCCCTCCAAGTTTTGTGTCCATGTGAACATATCTGTGTAAGGACAGCATGACAAAAGAGTCTCCAAACAGGAAAAAGCTCTGGTGCTGCTAAACACTCTCCAGACACCTCCATCAGATTTAAAAAGCAACTAAAAGCTCCTGTATGCCCTAGTGATATGAAATACACTTTATCAGTCACTCTGGAATGATTTTTTTTTTAATTAAAAAACACCATATATAGTATTATCACCGATTCTGTATAAAGTGTGTTAGAAAATGCATGGCCTCTTTATATCATCCTCTCTTCCATCTCCTGCAGTCCACAGGAAAAGCCTCATGACTGGCAGCTGTTTGACTGCCCTATTATCTGAGCCTGCGTCCAGTCTGGCTAATTACAGTCACTGATTACTAAACACTGAGCAGCACTGTCACCTGCCTTAGCCTGACAGGATTATACCATCTGTGCCACATGGCCAGGGTATGGAAAGCTGGTGAAAGGTCATAAAAAGGGGCAAATAACCCTTAATGGGAGGTAAATGTGTGTTTACAGACGTGACAGCTGACTGTCATTAGAGTGTATATACGTATTCACAGCTGAAGATACTTCTCGAGGAAGAATAAGGGGCCCACGAAGTGTGACTTTGTCAGACAGTTGTTTTTTTTCTGCCCCCAAAATAGGTGTTAGTCACTGGGAAGAGACTGAATGTGCTTCTGTCAGACACACTGGAGTAAGAGGACCAAATGCTTTCCCTCCTTACCTCCCCAGACCTTGTCAGCCAAGCAGTAGCAGCTTAACTAAAACAGAAAAACCTATCTAGAGGAACTGGTGCGAGCCTCTGTGCAGGCAAAACTGTCTACTTTAAAGGAACTAGTTAGATCTGTTCCGTTTGTATTTACAAAGATACCAAAATTAACTCCACCGGGTAACTGAGGACCAGGCTATTCTCAGGCAGCAGGGCAGAAGCTGTAAGTGGAGGGTCCTCCCTCTCCAATACCCTGCTCCAGTGCATGTCATGCCTCCTCCTACCTGAAGTGCTTGCACAAACACTCTTCTCTCACCAACTCCCACACGCTTGTACCTGCTCTCTGCTCTGCCCCAAGCCTCTCTTATGGGTGTTGCTTTTCTTCCCCTGCGTGATAGAAAGAGCTTTTCCTCTTTTTCCTAGTACGTGTGACAGTGCAGCCCTTACCCAGAAAGCTTCAGGTATTGCTTCATGTTTGTTTTTATATATTTAGGTTTTAACTCTCCAAAGGGTATTTTGCAACTTTTTCTATGTATCCAGGCTGAGCCCTTCTGAGGTCAGAGAGACATAGTGTTTACTCACTGCCTTGTTGGATCCTTCCAGCTCAAATCTGATCCCTCCTGCACCTTGGAGGTTATCTAAATTATCCTGAAATTACTATAATTTGTTGGCTTGGAAAGCTCCTCTTGCTTACAACAATCTCTGGCTTATTTTGCAGGTAATATACATTGAAGAGCACCCAGAAAGTGGCTTAAATCTGACAGGATATACCTCCGTGTTCCCCCAGCTTCTCCAGGGCTGTCTGCAGAGAGGATGGTGACACAAAGTCTAACATGGTCAGAAGGTTGTGGGTCTTCTATCATGAGCTGCTCAGGGAGTTCCACCACAACCTGCTAGGGCCACTCCGCCAGGTTTGGTCTGTGGGCTGGGGGTGGTGATTGTTGGGTAGATCCCAAAATGTGGTCTCCCTTGCATGGCTCTGCCATCAACCCCTGGGTAGGGAGCATCCTCCTCCTTGCTGTATTCTGCCTGAAATATGCAGATTTTTCAGCCAGAAAAACAAGCAGCCTGTGCAACTGGAGCTGGTTTGTTTCAGCTAAGTCATGGTGTCACACACTTACTACCTTGTTTTTATTCTCCTTGGATTTCTTGCCTAGGCATTTTCTTTTGCTGTCAGATTTGTATTATGTTTTTTCAGTTGCATTCAATTTGTCTGGTCATTATTTACCAGGTATTTTAGTGTGTGATTATAAGATAGATGTTTGACTGAAAAAAGATGACTACAAATGGCCTTGCATACATCAAATCTCACCTTAAAGAGAAACACGTGAATCCCCAAAAGGTGCATACATAAATCATAACTGAAGCAGTCTTACATTTAATGATGAGTGTAATCTTCTTAGAAATCAAAATATAATTTATTTCATGTCCAATAAGTGACCAAGATTTGACAGCCACTGAGTACAGGAATTTTTCAGAAAGTATCAAATCAGAATGTCTAATGTTCAGAGCTTTCACATCTGACCTCTGTGTTTCTATAATAGTTGCTCTGATTTTTTTTTTTTTTCTGGTGGGTTCCTTAAAATTGTTCTTGTGAGCAAACACATTCAAAAAGGAACTTCATATACACTATATGTACACGTATATGTTCACTAGTCTGCCAGTGAAGTCGGACACTGACATTGTGTGAAATGCAGCAGGATCACAGGTTAGGGCAGAGGTATGCAGTGATGATCCAGAGGACTGGGAGGATATGAGCAAGGTGAAATTTAGGCATTCAAAAATTCTGCATTTTTTCAATTGATGTTGAGAATTTCTGGTGGAATATGAAAAGGAGCAAAATTGGGATGCGCTGGTAGACTGCAGTCATCAGAGTGCTACTGATGTGCTGTAGCTGTGGAAATCCCAGGCTGATTCTAAGACACACCATTTCCAGGGCAGATAGAGAAGTATTTTTGACTCCTGTGCTTACTGTCTGTTACCCTTTTGCCCCTTGACCCTCTTCTGGGTGAATACAGGCAGGCCTGGTGGTGCCTACGAGCCTGGTCAGCCATGCCCAGAACAGATAAGCACAAGCTGGATCAGGTGTGGAAAATGGTTCCTTGGATGAGCAGGGGACCTGGCAGCTTAATTTGAGAGAGGCAGCTTAGGGAGTGTAGCTCATTTAGCTCCTCAAGACAAATGCCGGGAGAGAAAAAGATGTGATTGCTCACTCTAAATTTATCAGCAGAGGCAAATGCCAGAGAGGGAGAGGAACTATTTAAGGTGAAGGACAATGTTGGCCTAAGAACAAATGAGTGCAATCTGGCTATGAATAAATTTAGGCTGAAAATTAGAAAATGGTTCCTAACTATCAGAGGAGTGAGTTCTCAGCTTTTTAATAGGAACTCAAGAAACCCAATTTCTATTAAGTCCAATATGATAAGATTATTAAAAAAGCTGACTGTGATAGAGGGAACTAGTCTATGGCCTAGAAGGTCTCCTGCATCTTGAGCACTGATAGATACAGGTTGACTCAATGGGAATTATATGAACAACTTTCAAAAGTCAGGACTCAAATTCTCAGGAGAGTGTCACAAATTTTGAAACTTTGGACTGTAATGTCTCCTCTGCATTTCTATGCCTTTTCTATGCACCTGTGAAACACAGAGAATAATTCCATCCCTCCTCCCTATTTAATCACACAGGGGTATTGTGAAAACACCCTCACTGTGGTATCATGAAAATATAGTATTTACTGTTTGTGTAGCACTCAGGAGTGCTGTGAGGATGAGTACCGAAGGAAAAAAAGCTGTGCTGAAATTAATAACTTTGGCTGCACAGCTAGGTTTGAATTACATCTAGTAAATCATGCCTAGGGCAACACACTGAGTGAGAAGAAAATAAAATATTGAATAGTTGCTCATTAAGTGAACACCAGCTACTACGTGCACTGAATGAGGCAGGGTCCTATGGAAAATACAGTATGTGATTTTGTAATTGAAGATTAGAAGAGGACTAAATTAAGGTTGCACAAGCCTTTCCTTATGCCTTTCCAGCATCAAGAATCCAGACAACCACGGGATCAGGACCAGCCAGCATGCACTTATGAAAGGCAGGTCCTGCTGGACCAACCTGATCTCCTTCTATGACATGAAAACCCACTTAGTGCATGAGGAAAAGGCTGTGGATGCATCTATCTGGATTTCAGTAAAGTGTTTGACACTGTTTCCCTCAGCATTCTCCTGGAGAAACGGGCTGTTCATGACATTGATGGGCATATTCTTTGCTGGATAAAAAATTGTCTGAATGTCTGGACCCAGGGTGATGATCAATGGACCTGCATCCAGCTGGTGGCCCCAGGGCTCAGTACTGGGGCCAGTCCTGTTTAAAATCTTAAAACCTGGATGAGGGGATCTAGTGCACCCTCAGTCAATTCTCAGACAATGCCAGGTTCAGCAGGAGTGTTGATCTGCTATAGGGCAGGAAAGTTCTGCAGAGGGGTTTTGAAAGGCTGGATCAATGGGCTGAGGCCAATTGTATGCGGTTCAACGAGGCCAAGTGCCGAGTCCTGCTCATCTCCATGCAACACTACAATCTGGGGGCAGAGGAACTGGAAAGCTGCCTGATGGAAAAGGATCTGGGGGTGCCAGCTGAACATGAGGCAGACCAATGGCATTGTGGCTTGTATTAGAAATAGCGTGGCCAGCAGGAACAGAGCAGTGATCGTCCTCCTGTACTTGGCACTGGTGGGGCTGCACCTCAAATCCCGTGTTCAATTTGGGGCCCCTCACGACCAGACAGACTTTGAGGTGTTGGAGCAGATCCAGAGAAGGGCAATGAAGCTGGTGAAGAGTCTGGAGCACAAGTCTTATGAAGAGAAGCTGAAGGAGCTGGGGTTGTTTAGCCTGGAGAAGAGGAGGCTCAAGGGAGAATCTTGAACATTATCGCCCTCTTCAACTCCCTGAAAGGAGGTTGCAGCCAGGTGGGGGTTGACTTCTTCTCTTGGATAAAAAGTGATAGGCCTTAAGTTGCACCATGGGAGAATCAGATTGGATATTTGGAAAAATGTTTTCACTAAAAGGGTTATCAAGAATTAGAACAGGTTGCCCAGGGAAGTGGTAAAGTCATCATTCCTGGAGGTATTTGAGAGAGATGCAGCTGTGGTGTTTAGAGACATGGTTTATTGGTAGACTTGGTAGTTCTGTGTTAACAGTTGCATTCCATGATCTTGGAGGTCCTTTCCAAGCTCAATAATTCTATGATTATATGAATAGCCACCCACCCTCCTATCTCACCAGGCTGTGTGCAGGGAGATGCTCAGGAGTGCACTGTGTGAATAACCCCCACAGTGCTCTGCCCTTGGCACAGGCAGCTGGAGCAGAATGGGAGGGTTGCACCAGCTCACCCACAATCAGCTTCTCAGAGCCAGGCAGAGAATAGCGTTCTGTCTTGTGGAGATACTGGAAATTTATTTCATCCCAGCTTGGAACTAATCCCATCTCTAGAAATTCTGTATAAATGCAAGTTGTAGCAGTGATTAAAATGTTGACTGTTGCAACAAGAAGATTGGGTAGCCCAGGCAAATTACCTTCCCTGTAAATCTGGAGGTGCAGGTGGCTTTGAGTATGAAGCTCAGGCTTTGGGTGTGATATCAGGATCACCAGACAGACTGCCAAGGAGGAGCAGGTACAGCCACAAGAATCCATGCCCATTTCAAACCTTGCGCTATTCTTGAAAGCAAGAGTTTGGAACAAAGACTGAAGATATCAATGGGGCAGCAAATGTTTGATCAGTATTTTTCAAACTAGCTGCAGCACTATGGGTCATACATGAAATACATTTCAGCAGACCATCATTGCTAACCTGAGTTGTGGCTGTGCCAGGAAGAGCTGTTGCTGAATAGGTGGCTGCAATAACTCATCCCTGGACACATCAAAACCTGATACCAATACATATGGCTTTATTCTAGCTGGCATGTTTGGAATGCCACCACCAAATGCTGCAAACACAAAACCTTGCTATTTTTAAAACAGTTTTGATGTAAAAGACAAAGTTCTAGCATGATTGGTGAGTTTGAGCCCCTCTGTTTCTTCTCTCACGACTTAATCTTCAGCCAAGGGCTGATTCCCAGAGTGGAGGTGCTCACGTCTTCCTGGACACCCTGCATTTTCAAAGTGGGCACTAACAAAGTAAGAAAAATCCTTGACCAGTTCTGAAAACTTGACTCAAATTCTTCAGAAATTATCCAATAAGCATATATTTCTCAGCCATGGGAAACAATATTATTTATGGGCTCACCCAAAATACTTGGCTGGATATTTTTTGTGTGAATTGGTGCAAAGGAGTCTGGTGTGACTGTATGTGCTATACAAAGGCAGACACACCCCATATTCAAAATATTCCTGGTTTACTGTAGTCAATCATATTTCCATGTTTGCTTTTCATAGCATGCATGTCTGTAATTATGTGCTGATAACACATTCTTGCTGACTGAAAATATTATCAAAAATACAGAACTATCTCTAGATGCAGACCTTGTTTGTGACAGCAGTGTTTGCTATTGAATCACAAACCACAGAAAGCAGTGATTTGCACACGAACGGCTAATGCATGAGAAGTGTGCTGTACACTACTTCTGCACAGGAAGAGGGAAGGAAGAAAAACATATTCATCTCAGTAGTGGTTAAACGATAGTGCAAACCAGTAATTACCTGTAAATTATGACCTTGCCCCCTTACAGTCAGATCCTCAGTAAACATGACTGCATTTAATTTCCATCCCCTCAGCAATAAACATCATTGTTTTCAGGGCAATTTCAATACTTCTCTTAGATTTCTTTTTTTTTTTTTCAGTGAAAATATGTGTTTTTATAGTTCAATCCTTCAATGAAAGGCTTTTTCATATTTGGGGGATTGTAATTGAAATATAAAAGTGGTGGTTAAATGTTAGCTTTTATAAATTCCACATTGTTCCTTTAAGCTTTTCTATCACTAAAAGGCACTACATACAGTTTTAAAGTTTAGAGGTTTTTTAAAACATACACATTTTTCATTTTCTTTGGAAGCTCCACAATGTTTGTAAAGCCGGAGAAATGCTGAAAAGTTGCAGAAAATAATGTGTTGAAAGAAATGGATGGTTATCATGTAATGTACATGGAAATAAAAGAAAAAATACAAGAAGTGGGATAAAAATGGGAAGGAAGCATACAAAATTACATTTTAAGAAATACAGGTTAAGAGCACATTTTAAAAAATAATGGACAATCTCATTGAAGTGGAAGAGACTTAATTAATTGGAACTTATTTCCATTTTTTTAGTATTTCTATTTTTTCTATTCCTTTAAACAATAAGAGGCAAATAGGAACTGAACCTCAGAGCTTACATATTATCATACATTTCAGTGTGACAAACTGTAGCTACACACAATTATGTGCTATCAGTTGCTGAAGTGGATTTCATTATTTCCTACCTTAAGCTGTCCTATAAATTTGCTCTGCACTGTTAGGCAGATATCAAGTTCTGCCTAGAGATAGAAACACTGCTGATGAGCAAAGGGGATCTTAATAGCTAAGTTTGTTGATGCTTATATTAAACTCTAGAAACATTTTGAAGAGAAGACAGTAATCATTCTTCCATGAACAGTTACATTGCATTTCCTCAGCATTTCCCCTCTAACGTTCTCATGAAGCAGAGAGACAGGGTCTTGGTTTCAGTTCCATGGCTGGGGTTAACGCAGAGCATATTTTGATGCAGAATTGCCTGTAGCTAATCCGCTTGTGTTGGGCAAGCCTAAGGGTGATCATGGTGCCTCTTGGGGAACCCGAGTGCCTCAGTGTCTGTACCTGCACTGTGCTCTCCTGAGGCGTCTAGGGGCACATCCTATGGTGGCTGGACCCACCACATTAATTTTTCCCAGGAAACTTCTCTGGGATCTCTCTGTGGGCTCAGCGTGTGCCATGGCAGCACAGCGATGTGCCAGAGGATACATTCCCATACCCTCATTCCTGTGGAGCTCCTCTCTATCCACGCTGGTGATGACTGCAGGTTGGTCCATTGTAACCCCCTGTTTGACCAGACACATGAGTCAACAGCTCCACCACAGCAGGGTTGGAGGCTTTTATGGGTAGATGGGATTTAAATAATTGGTAGGAGCAGGAATGAAACCTGACTTAACTTGACTAAAGAGGTATCCTAGCTCAACTCTGTGCACGTGAAATGCTACTCACTGCTGTTTTGTCTGCTAAAATCAGAAAAGGTTAGGTCACTCCTATGACCTACCTGCAGTTCAAACACGCTTTTTCCCACTAAGACACACCTTTAAATGCTTTGCAAATATCAGCAAACTCAGTTTCACAATGGGAGTTTCTGCTGGCAGGCAGGCTGCATTTTCAATTTTGGGATGAGGAAATTAGGCAGGATTGGTGACTGGCTCCAGGCCACAGCCCTGTGTCTGCGTGTCACTGGGAAGCACTTTAAAAAGACACCTAGGCTAGCACGGATTTATATCAGAATGGGGCTCCACCCTGGCTAATTAACCTACTGCTGGGGAGCAAGGTCTATCCAGCAGGGCAGAGAGCTCTGCTAATGCAATCCTGCCTCTGGACACCTCATGTGGGGATCCCATGGCTGGTCTGCAAAGTGCTTCTCCAGCTCCAAGGACTTCATAAGGAGTGAAGTGTGTTTTGTGGCTTGGGGACAGCATTTCTCAGAACAATTTCCTTGCATCTGGACTCAGAGCTGAGACATCAGAGCTCCTTTATTTTTACTTTTATTTATTCATTTCTTATTTATTTATTTTTAATTGAGCAACAACAAAAGGATTAAATAGAAGGTCCCAATTCCTAAAAATATGCAACTGTAGTTCTTGAAACAGTGAAGTCGGGAACTTGCTGTGACTCAGTGGCTGATTGTAAACTACAACATAGGGAGGGAGTGCCTGACTCAGCAGATGCCAGAGCCTTCAAAAGGATTAGAGCTGTTGCCAAGGAGTTCCACCCTTTTTTTTTTTCCATCTTTAAATGTGTCTTAACTATCTTAGTCTTGCATTACATTATATATAAAAAGCATGTATGCTATTGAATTGGCACATCCAGGATAAGGATCACTTAAACATCAGATTTTCCCAAAGGATTACGATTTGATTCGATCTGCATATGCACATCATTTCATCACTGCAAAATCTCTTCCATACAATTAACCCCCCCCCAAACTTTAACACAGCAGCTGCAAACATTCAAAATAGTACTCTACAAAAAAAACCAAAACTAAATCTTCACTAAAAAAAATATTAACAATCTTATCACAGCCCTTGGACCACAGTTTCCAGTCCCCCAGCATGCCCCAGGAGCTGGGGTATCACTGTGATTCCTAGGGGAAATTGCCTTTGGGCGACTTCTCCATTGCAAGAAGAGATGCTTTCTAAGGGACCAAGCCCGTTCCCAGTATCAGCTGCTAACCCATTCCATAATTTCTGCCTCTCTGTAACCTTTTTAACTGAAAAGATAAAAATGTAAGGAGTTGGTCTATACTTAAAAAGTTTTGTTGGCATGGCGATGGTATAATTACAACAGTAAAATACCTACTGTGAGTTCAATCCTGCCATCAGAAGGCCTTTCTGTTGTTATAATGTAAGCTATTCAGCAAAGTGATTTAATTCCTACCAGCAAAACCACTTTTTTTTTTGCTGGCATAAGCTGTTTCTCTGTGCAGGGTGTTGTCTGTGGCAGGACCAGTGCTATATCTCCATCGGGTGCTGATGTGCCCAGAGGACAAGCTACCATTTTCCACCTTGCAGGTTAGGGCTGAGGCACTCGACACTCCAAAGGGATTAGGAGGCTTCTGACGACTGTAGGGACAAAAGGGAATTTCAATCCAGCTCTCAGTCTCGATCCTTTGCATAGTCCCTATATGTTTTTAAGTCTGTGTCTTTACTGATTTGTTGGCCAGGGCTGAGCTGGGTTGCCTGCACACCCCAGCACTATTTCTGACAATGACAGCATTTTTTGACTGATAATGAGGAAAACAATGATTTTTTTCACAGGACTGTGAATTAAACCCTCAAGTTTTAATGTTTCCCACTCACAGCCCATCATTTTTGCAGGAAAAATAATTTGAATCCAGCTGTGGCTTTCCATATATGTAAATATACTGAATGTCGCCTGCCAGTCCGTGGTGACTTGGTGACAGCTGATGCAAGGTGCCACTGGAGAAATGCAGATCCTCAAATGTGGGTTTCATGCTCACACAGTCTCCACCCCTCTGTCCTTTCTGTTGTTTTTGTGTGGGGAGGGTGCACAAGTTTGTGCTTGGCAGAGCAGGGATGGGATTTTGGGTGCACTTCTGTCCTCCTCAGGGATGAGAACTGGGACTGAGTGATCCACAGGACAGTGATAGAGCAATGATAACATCTCTCTGAACCCATCCTCTCCATGAGGAAAAGTACAGCTGTATAGGATTTATGGTTTTTCCATAAATATATGTGGCATATTTGTTTTTACCCACATTTTGTCAGTTTTAATTTTAGCCTAATTTCAATATTTTGTGGGATTGGTACCATAAATAATAAAATGCAGCAATGAGCATTATATCTTCTTAACCAGCACGACCACTGCCTATTTTTAGTGGTTTGGGTTTTTTTTAAGTGCTTGGAAAACAAACGCTTCAACCTGTTTCAGCAAACCTCCTGGCCCTCCCGCAGCAGATCACCAGAGCCATTTTCAGGGTATTGCGTGCCAAAAAATGCAGGGACAATCTGGATGGAACAGGTGTATTGGCTTCTGTTGCTGCTTGAAGGGGTAAATACCTAATTTTCTGATACAACGAGGGAGATAAACATTTAAAGCACAAAAAGTTTCTTTCCCTCTGAGAAAGTCCCACTCGTGTCGACCTAAGCAAATTCCAGAAGTCAATGCCTTTTTTTTTTTTTTTGCATAGAGTTTCCTCCCTTCTATGGCATTCTATTTTGTGTTGCAACTGCTTATAATGAGAAACTTGGTTGTTGGATATTTTACTCTCCAGGGTGGTTTTGTCTGGAAGGAACCCTGCTGAGGTATGGCAGCTTGGGCTGACCTTCATGCTGCTGGTGTGCACTGGGCTTGCTGTTCTAATCAGATGCTTTCCAGTAGACGTATTTCAGTCCAAACTCTTTTCAGGATGAAGAAAGATAAAAAAGAATAGAAGGCAATTTTTGCTGCTGATGAAAAAGGAGTATTTGAAGAGGTCTCTTTTGAAGACTCTGAGAGTTACAACATTTTTTTTGGAAAACCTGACAGACTTGGTGGAGATTTATGCAAGGTTAGAGAGTGAATCTGTATGTGTTCAGGGTGTGACTGGCAAGACACCTGAACTGAGCCTAGAGAGCCCATCCTTCCCGTCCTGCCTGTCCTGCCCACCACATGTACCCCTCTGCATTAGCTTCAGACCCTTGGTGTGAAAGCAGCAGCTTAGGAAGACTGAAGAAAGGAGTTGAATCTGGGATGAGGATGCTACCACAGAAAAAGAACAACAAAAAAGACACTATCAGTAAATTGCTCTTTTGCTTTATTTGTTTAATGCAACAAACCTGACCATCTCCATCCTGGTAACTTTGTCTTCTTTAAATTGCTTAATCTCCAAAGAGGATTCGTTCATACTTTTACAGTACAATGATCTCTCAGATTTAACTGTGTTCATGCCTTCAAATATATTTTTTTTTGTTTCTTTTCAGATTATGAAATTAATTCTTTGAACTGAAAATCAGGCCAAAAGTCCTAAACACTGTCTACAGGGTCATACCTTTAGCAGTAGCTCTCGAAATCAGAGTTCTCATTATATCTGACCTGCAGCAGTTGTTGGTTTTGATCTGATTGATATCTAGTTCTTGTGTATTCTCCAGAGCATATTTTTAATTCCTTAGAGTGTATCTGCAACAACTGAGTCTTTCTGAGGTTTGCATTCAATTTGCAAATCATTGTACATCTGAAGCTGAAAAATAAGCTCTGTATTTTTGTGGTGAGGTGAGGTTTGCCAGGCCCCTTCAGAAATGACAGCAATGTTTTGTGGTTTGTTTCAGTTAACATGGGCTGCAGTTAGTGAGTGAACTTTTTGGTGCCCTCACTGAGTGCACAGCTCTTCACTGAACTTATGCTCCCTGCTCATTTTTATCCCATTGATGATTCCCTTTCCTTTCAAAAATGTTTATTTATCTCTACATTTATCTGCATAGTTCTTTATTGAGGAGGAGTTACTCTCTGTTATACAATATTCTTGTAATACTTCTGTAATTTCTCTTAAATTATTTTAGCTTTTTTTTTTTCATTTTGCTAAAATATTAAATGGCACAGAGTTGTGACCTGGCACAAGAGAAAACTCATTAGAAACATTGCTGTCTCTCAGTTTCCATATAACTTTTTAAACTGTCAAAGAACTAACTTCCTTTCTCAATTTATGTGAAGCTCAATTTGATTTCACTATTGTTTCTTATGTTACTCAATGCTGAATATCTTAGAGAAGTTCGGGATTATTATCTCAGTGGTGGAGACTAACTAAAAACTTCTAATTTTTAAAAGTTATTATCTGCTTTCCATAAGCCTGTTGTTTGCTGTTACTTCTACTATTAGCCTGAAACCCAGGTCTCTTATGTGCTCTTCTGCTGTGCTCCTGGGGTCTGTGTCAGAGCAGGAGGATGGGCCACTTATTCTTGCAGTCACTGGGGTAGCATCAGTTCTCTGCCAGATAGCTACAACTTAATGACTGCCTTACTGAGAACCAATATTAAAGGTCTGATGACCTTCTCCACCAGCTTTTAACACTTTGAGACTACAAGTTACCTGGACCAGTTAATTTCCATATGTTTAACCTTTTGTACCTTGACCTAACTTCTTTTTGAGTATTTCTGCCTCCGCTGCTGACCTTTCTAGAGTTCTTAACAGCTAGCTGATATGTATTTGTTACTCTCAGCTTTCAGTCTTTTTAAATTATTATCCATATTCTTATGGTTGTTTTCTTTAAGCAGGTTGACATGTTAATCACACTTTTTTTGTTTATTGGATTATTATTATTATTATTATATATAGGATATATATTTATATGTAATAAATTTTATTTTTATGGTCTTTTTCACCACTTCTCTTAGGTGTTTGCCAGCTATAATTGATTTTTTTCTATTTAAACTTCCTCTTCCAGGTGATTTTGTGCATAACTATTCCTATCTTTGTGAACTTGGAACTTCCACAGAGCCAAGCTTGTAATTCTGTTTGCACATAATTACATCTGTTAAATGACCTAAGCAACAGTTGGTTTCTACTCTCTGATCGTTTTTTCTGTCGCAGACTGAGATGTAAGGCAGAATTCCTTTCATGTGGGTACAATTTGCTCTGAGTGTGAACACTGACACATAAAATCTCTCCAGGACACTTTGGTGTTGGCACCAAGAGACACCCAGCACATTTCACTCCACAGCCCGTCAGTGCAGCTTTCTGTACAGCTGGGCAGATGCTTGAGGAAACACGCACCCTGTGCTCTGTTCTGATTGCCCAGGCTCCCTGATACCACTTCTTGAGCTTGTGCAGTTGGGGCATTCAAGGCATCTGCTTCTCAGTTGTTTGTGATCCAGGAATGGAGAATGACAGAGCACCACTTTCTGAAATTTGTGCTCACTGAAACCTTCCTAAATTGGAGGCTAATCAGGATTTTCAAGTTCTTACTGTGAGGATCTCATTATCGTATTTCAATAAGAAAAACTGGGGTGAGTTTGTGCTCCTATGAATGGTCTCAGTCCCTTTTGTCTATGGCCCATGCTCATACAACTGGAGCAGAGGCCAGTGAGAACTCTTCCCCAAGTGTCATGGTGATGGAATTTATTTTATTCCAAACATCTTTACTCGAGCTGAAAATATGCTTTTATTTCTCCTTCAATTTCCTCTTTTTTATTAGCATCATGTTCTTTGATCTAGTCAGTAAGGAACCTGCAAAGTTGCTTCTGCTGAGATGTGGATGGCCTGAAATCTGCCAATCCGTCTCTCTGTTCAAGGTAAAATGAGGTTCCACAAACCCAGTTTCATTTCACTCACTGTGCATCTCCTAATTTCTTCAATAAAAAAATCAGGGATTGTCCTGCGGATGATAGTCAGCATCCTTACACACCTTCAATTCAACTTCAGAGTTGATTAATTTCGTATAATTTTAAAATGGCAGCTTTGTGCAGGGAAAAAAAAAAAGTGATTATATAATTAAAAGTTGTATTAAACACACAAGGAGACTGAATTAAGATACATGAAACATCTGCTCCAGTGCCTCATGATTTTTGAGTCCTAAATATATAATATGCTTACATTGATTTCTGTACATAGCGTATATATTAAGGGGTTTCAAACCTTTCAATTTTATATGTCATTATAAATTTTCATGTGGAAATATGAATCCTTTTAGCTGAAACTTTTCCTAGACACTTTCATAGACCCCTTAGGTTAAAAAAGCCCAACAAAACAAGAGAGATTCTAACAGCATGTTGAGTATATGGACTACAAGTCAGAAAACCCTGACATACAAAAAAGACCCATTCAGTTGTGATGATGAAGCATTTGCTGGAAAACAGATATAATATTTTTTCCTAAAAATTCTGGATTTTTCTAATCTTGTTCAGTATCTCATTTTGCGGTTGAACTCACAAACAAGTGCACTGTATCTCTGTTTGCCAGTGGAACATCCTTTGACAGCTGAGTTGCCACTGGAGATGTGGTCTCTCTTACAGCTTAACTTTGCCGATAAGGTCCTAGGTCTTGAAATGGACTGGGGATAAATGAGGAAGCAGTGAGGAGACCCCCAGGGCACCCTCCCCTCTGCCTGAGATGGAGCCATCCCGTGGAAGTGAGGCTGAAGCCTTGGCATAGTCTCCCCATGTAGTTCAATTAAGGTAATTCAGCCTGAGGCTGAAGATAGTAGTAGTCACAGTGTGTCCTTGTTGGCAGAAAGGGAAGGGGGAAAAGCAAGCATATTCCGTCATTAATATGAACTAATACTAAACTGAACTTCGCTGCAAGCAGAGGGAAGATGGGAGAGGTGACGCAGGAGAGTTGAAGAGGTCTGAAGCAGGCACGTGATTGCTGCTGGTGGAGTCAAAGTCTTGAATTTCTGCCATCACACATGAGGGAGGCAATAACAAAGTGATTAATTTCTCCTTGGCAGGTGACTAACTCTCTGTGGCTTCCAAGAGAGGCTGCCAAAGTTGGACAGAAACCTGCTAAAGGTTCTCAAATACTTCAAATGTGGAGGCTGGATGAGGAGACAGAATTTCACTTCAAAAAAATGAAGCCTTTACAGAGCACTTGTGGGATAAGCAGGGTCCAGAGCTGATGGATGGCTGTAGGCAAGGCAGCAGGGTAATAATATGCACTTTAAAGGAGAGCCAGGAGCTCTTGAATTTTAATCTGAGGGCTGATGCCAACTCTCTCCCAGATCCTGGGCAAGGTGAAGTTTGTTCCTGTTGAAACCACAGGATGTTCTTGCATTCATTTCATCAGGGCCAGGATGTCACTCTTCTTGAAGGAGGAATAACATTGACTGAAGGGAGGAGAGGTGTCTGGGAACAAACTAGTTACCTTTTACAGTGATTCAGCTATATGCTATTTTCACTTCCAAGCAATCCCTTGCATGTAAAGTTAACATTAAGTTTTATTTAAGAAAAAATAAAATAATAACAGTCCAAATCACTGGCTGATATCATCATGTGTTGAAAGTGTCTGTATGGCCAAATGTTGCAGTGTCTTACGGCCCCGTTACATTTCAGTGGGCCTCCCATGGTTGCTGACCTGTTAACTTGCCAGAAAACTCCTCAGTTCATCATAATCAAAAAGTAAATATTTAATACCTTTTATCCTTCACTTAGTGCAGGCAGAGATGCAGTTCCAATATGTGCCCCAGCATTAGAAATTTGGTTTTAACATGTTGACTGGGAGCAGAGCTGAGGAGGAGTAGTGGAGAGAGCTGGGGTGAGGGAATGGTTAACTGTCCACTGAATGTTGGCTGTGTTTCTGGTTTTTTGTTTTTTCTTTTTGCATGCAGGGCAAGGTTCCATTTCTGGCAGTGAGGGAACTGCTGATCACATCCGTGGCTAACAGGGTCCAGAACTGCCTTGTCACTGCCACGGGGCCACGGGCTTTTCTTGTGACTCCTGCTCATTCACATTGCTGGAAAACGAAACAATTCATTGTGAATTCAGGAAGCAATGTTAGTTTCAAACCTGCATACGTGAAATAATTAGGGTGCTTGTTTTAGGTGTCAGGATAGGTGTTTTTTTCCACACAGGCAGGTTGTTCCAGAAAGGACAGAGGCTAAAGAGTAAGACACCTCATAGCACGTGAGAGTTAAAAAGTTTCTGTATGTATGAGATCCTGAAACACTCTTTTTTTGTTGTTGTTATTTGTTTGTTTGGTGGGTTTTTTTGTTTGTTTTGTTTTACATAGTTTTTTATCCTTTTAGTTTTGCTTTAGCTTTTTGTATTTGAGTGTGCCCCAGAGTGATAACCAGAGGGTTGGACTTGGCTCATAGCAGAAATGTGAAACAGCAAACCTTTGACAAAGCCCCTGGTGTCACTGGACATTTGGCTGTGTTTGGGAAGGGTCAGACTGCTAAGCTACGTGTACCACAGGGCACTGTGTTACACTTGCAGTTTGACATTGACGAGCAACTAGACAAGGGTTTGCCTTGGCTAAATTTCACAAACATTAAATATAATTTAAGAAAATCACAAAACTTATTATCATTGAAAGATGCAACTGTGAAACATTTCAGTATCTTGAAAAGAAGCTTTTTTGAGATTATCATTTGTTTAATTTTCGCACAACTTATGCTAGGATTTGTGTTAGATACAATCATAAATAATGAGGAAAAGGCAGGTGAATAGCAAGGTGACAGGTTTTCCAGGTAATACACAATTGTTTAGGATAGAGGAAACTAGAATTTAAATAAAACACCCTTAATTTTAAGTCTGTAATGAGATCTATTTCAGTTATTACCATTGAGAGAAAAAAAAATCTTGGAAATACTGTGGATTACTTTCAGATAAATGTCATATTAGTATTCAGAAGGATTACAAAGGTAAGTAATACTTCTCAAATGATGAAAAAAAGAATAGAGGAATAAAATAACAATATCACTATATAAATTCATGTACCTATCCCATATATTATATGTAGTTCTGGTTGATCCAATTCAAGAAAAGATACAGCAAAATTGGGAAAACAGAGAAACAAACAAAAAACCAAATCAACACAAAAACTATAAGACATTCACAGTAGTCTGGCATTCTTTGGCATGGAAAAGATAAAGTATTGTGAATAGAATACTGCATTGTTTTTATAAAATCTTAGAGGTATGAGAGAGAAATTTATGTAGTTTGCATGCTGTTCTCTTAGTTCAACAGATTCAGAAACACCCACAGAAATTATTAAATAGAATGCAATATAAACATGAGGAAAATCTGTTTCACACACTATGTAATTATGCAGAATTCATTGTTACTGAATGACGTGGAGGTAAAGAAGCTAAATGGTCTCAAACATATTAAATGGAAAAGGGAAGGTCAGTCTTTCAGTAGCAAATAGACACATTGCATCCCGCAGGTGTGGAAGTCAAAGACACAGATGGCTGGACCAGGAGAAGGTGGACCAGGGAGGAGATCACTGAGTTTTTGTGTTCAGTGTACCCCCTCACAAGCAGCAGCTGCAGCCAAAGGAGACAGGAATGATCCAGTACAGCAGATCATACCTTCAAGCTCACCCATTTTGGGATCTGCCACTTCCATATTTCTGTGTCCAAGTTGTCATTTTGGAAATTCAGATTTGCTTAATGAATTAATAAAATCGGAGCAGGATGAATTAGAATTTCCTGTGGGACAAACCATCTTAATTATGTGTAATTCTACGGCATGAATCGGTCTAATTTGCATCAAGGAGGGACCTAGACTGTGTTGAAAAGAAATCTGTGATTTCTTAGGGAGGAAGTTTGTCTTTAGAAGTATATTATTTTCTCTCTGAAGCCAGACAACATCATGTGTAATATTTTTGAACCTATGTGATATTATTGCTTACCTGAATACAAGCTGCAGGCAGTAATTTGACACCTGAGTATGTGTCTAGCTGTCAAAACCTAAACGATAAGCAGACCTTGGCAATACATTCAGTTCCAAAGGAGTGTGACAAAACTTAGAATTCTCCCCCTGCCTTACCATGTGCATATAATACAGTAGCATGTAGGGGGGAGCATCCCACAAATGTCCTGTAGGCAGCTGCAGCAGAGGGCAGCTGTGGGATTGACCCCCAATACTTGCACCTCCTAGGCAGCAACAGAGAGCAGGGCCACTGCATCTGCAGGTGCACTGGTGTGAGTAAGAAATTACCCCAGCTCCTCCAACAGCCTAACTGGGTCAGGGAGGGGTGTGATTGTTTACTCTAACCATTAGCCTTGCAAATAGGCACTTTTTTCATGGGGAATGAACTAGCAGACTAATAATACCTTTACTCTGGAAAAGTGGAGGCCAAAGGAGAGGCTTATATATTTTTAGTGCTAAAAATCCTGTATGTGGATACAGCCCAGCAAATGTATAAGCCTGGCTATATTTTTCCACCCAGTATTTCAATTCAGTTCCTGGTCCTGATGTTGCAACAGAGGTGCTACAGAAACTGAGGCACGTAAGACATCATAAACTCGTCTCTGCTGTGACACTGACAGGAAGCCAGGAGCATCACACGGTAAACCGAGGGGCGTCTTCAGATCGTTAACTTAAAAAAAAAGCCACCCAAAAGCCAGACACCCACACCCACACTGTTATTCAAAAACCAGAATATCATCAGGAAGCAGTGAGTCACTGCATGGCCATTGCCTTTTTTTTCGTTAAGGTGTTTCCCGAATGTAAAATTTAGGCTTCCTCTTCCCTTTAGATGAAGTACCTGGTATCACTGCGTAAGCAAAAGCCCTTTTGTGCTTATTAGCAGTGTGACTGTGCATAATGGCAAGGAGGAAAATATCTTGGTTGCTAATGTAATGGGTGAGCGTCTGAAGGATTTGGGGACTGGATTCTTGGCTTGTAAGAACCGGGGAGCTTGTAAGAATAGCAAGTCTGTGCAGTGGCTCAGCTGGATGATACTGCAAACGCCCAGTGAGGAGCAGGGCCACAGAGCCTTGCCTCCAGCCCCTCCTCATCCCCTGCTGGTGGAGGTGCTTGAGCAGAGCCGTGTGGGTGTAGGGATCTGCAACAACAGGTGTGTTTGGAAGAGGAGGCTTAGAAGGCCCCAAACAAGTTGCCCAACATATTTTTAATAGATTATTGCCAAAACTAAATGACAGAGAATCAGAGTTACTGCCTCAAGAAGGTCATGGAAGTTGTTTGTATTTTAAAACATCTTGTTAGCATATGTTGTGGCATTACTATTAAAGTAACCAGTTCAGCCTAATATAATACATCTAATTATATGACATGAACCTCATCTGATGACTTTTGCCAATTATATCTGACAAGGATATTTTAGATGAGAGGCCATGTGTTGCAGCAATTTCAAGAGATGAACATAACAGCATATGCTTTCAAAAATAAAATATCCACTATGTTATTTGCTGTGATTAAGTGCCTACCAGTGCAATTGTAAAGTAGGGAAGCAGGCCTTTCTGGTTTGTGAATTATGCCTGTGCTGAGTCATTGCTGGTTTTTTTTAAAGGTTTATTATGAATGAAGGGCTGGGTCAATGCCAAATTCCATGTTCCTGGCTGCTTCTTTTGTTCCCTTGCAAATTATTCAAATCCCTGGAAACAAGCATCTTAAAATGAAAACTCCTAAAGTTGCAGAAGTATTCAAAACAATGAACACAATGAATGACCCTATGGACCTGAATGGAAGATGCTACCAAAAATGAAGATTATGACCTATGCCACCACATGACAAGACTCTGTCACTATGGGAAAACAAAACAAAACAAGCTGTTAACATTTTCTGCTACAGAACAGAGATGCAGCCTCATATAAGAATGTCCAGGCAGAGGATGAAAGGAATGCAAAACCATCCTCTGTTCCCCCTGAAGGTATCAGGGGGATAAGAAGTGGGTAGAGATTAGAGGGCTATTCTTGGTGCCTCCTGTTGCTGCTCAGGCAGACACTGAGCAGGAGGAGTACAAAATTCACAGACTAAAGAGGAAAGAGAGAGAGCATGGGTGGGAGGAAAAGCAGCACACTTTATCTGATGATGTTTAATGTAAACACGCATGCAGACTTTTGGACCTTGAGGGATTGCCTGCAGTGCTGGCCTGGAACATCATTCTTCCTTATATCTGTGCTCAGGCCAGCATTGCAAAGGGCTGGAGAGTGCCTGTACCCCCAAACACATTGCTGTGAGGAAGCAAGAATGCCATATTGGAATTTCCCTGGGCCAGGCTGCCACAGACACAGATGTCTGACACAGGACAAAGGTTGCCGTCCTTGGTCTACTAAAAGCAACGTGATCCCTGTAGTGTGAATTGTATCTGGAAGCTGCTGTGATCTCTCCTTGTCAGCTAGAACCCAAGTCTATCATTAGGTGTTGCTGATTTTCAGGGCAGACAGGCAGTATCAGGGCACTGGGAAAGCAAACATTGAGAGGAGGAGTTTGCGTAAGGAGAGGGCTCTGTGCTGCTGGGTCTTGGCTGAGTGGTGGCAGGGCTGGCATGTGGGTGGCAGCACCAGACTCAGAGGGGAGTTAAAATTTTTGCAGATCCAAATTCCAATGCGTGCTGGGACTTCGCTGGGATAACAAGCAAGATGTTCTGCATCCTTCTAGCCTGGGAACCCTGTCCCTGAGACACTGCCAGAGTCTTCCTCTCCCTATGTGCAGGAGAGTGGCAAATCATATTTGCACTTTCCTTTGCTGGGAGACTGTCACCTTAGTCTGAAACACTTATCTGAGATGTGAGAAACTTTTATCCAAATCCTTTCCTTGCTAGCTGGCACTCAGACTTGCCCGTCTCTCTCCCAGGAAAGCCTAATTACTCCACCTCAGGGTGTTGTGGGACAAGTGTTCTCAAAATCTCTCATTTAGGTTTTGCAACTTTGGCTAAGTATTTGTTGCCCCTACCCTCAGCTGAGTGTGAAACCATTTAACCTAACTAAACCACTTTTGCTTTGCCCCAGTAGATATGAAATTGCTTCAAGAAAAGAGGAGCAATTTTAAGGGGAACAACAGAGTGAGCCCTCCAAATACCCACTTGCATACCTTTTTGGCTAGACTGCTATGCTGAATGTTACAAGCTGGGTTAAAAAACTTTGGGCTAAAAAGAGTTCTTTTACTTCTCACATGAAATCTTTGGTCACAAGATTATAAGGATTAAAGCACTGTGGGGGAGGAGGGAGCATCGTGTTCTTGATCTATTTTGTGGGAAAATCCTGTCTTGGATGTTGAATGCCAAAAGAACATTTGTGATCAAGAGCACTGTTAGCAGAAGTAGTTAATGTCCTCTGGCATGGGATCACCTGGACTCACTTAAAAGCTTAAACTTTGCATCTGTCCTTGACTTGTCTGAGATAATTTAGGTGGCTGCCTGTCCCCATGCAAACTAGAGGATGCCTCTGAAGACAAGTGAAGACAGACATGTCAGTTCTGCCAGTGGCCTGAGCTGGCCAAATGAGAGCCAGGTATGTTCCAGCAGCTGTACATGTGATATTAGTACATTGCTGTGCTTGAATCAATACATCTGGCTCAAAGGCAGGGTATATTTGCTCAGGCACAACACAGCTAAACAGCTTCTGAACCATGACTAGCTTGCATCCAGCCAGGCAAGAGCACACACCCACTTATATAAACTCTGAATAAATTAGTGCTCTCCACTTATTCTAAGGAGTCTGGGTGCCAAACTGTTAGGCACCGTAGCATTATTTGCTGTACTTTTGCATGTTTAACTTCTGATTGATCTCGAGAGCCAGGGCTGGGATAAGCTTGTCTAAAAAGACTGCACTGGGACATGCAGAACATGGGAAATCTACTGTGGATGGTGTGCTCTGGGGCCACTAGCAATCGGGCTTTGTCAGTGGGAAGCCTGACTGTCATCTGAATGGTGAATAATTCCTCCAACACATAAATCTGTATCACAACTTTTATCTTCAAGTATGCTGTTTCCAGGAGCAAGTGTTCTGACTCATTCAGAGTTTATTCCATATTAGCTCCTACAAATTTAGTTAGCTATCATCAACTCAGGTGATAAACAGTGAGGCATAAACATTCCCCCAAGAAATTGCTGAATCTTTTTCCTGAGACCCAGATACAAGATAAGATCCATATTTAGCACTGGGGGAAAATTATTTCCTTGTTTCCATTAGTGAGTGCAATGGAAGTTGGTTCTTGGAAGGTAGCAGACTGCAGTTCTCTGCACTTTTTGGTTATTCTGGGCTTCATTTTTGCATTTCTTCAGTCAATGGTATGGTGCTGTGTGATGTAGGAGAGACTTAGGTTAAGGACATGAAAATATAATAAAGTTATAAACATCTAGAATTTTGCATTTGCATCGTGCAAATTCTTGTCCGAGATGCTAACATATATAACCATAATTGTCAAAGTCTTCTAACTAGTGTGTGTGCATGTGATTTAAAAATGCAAGCAACCCCATCAAAGGGCCTCTAGCTTTTTGATTTTCTGAGAAATGAATAATATTCAGCACATTTTTTGGAAACCGCATTTAAGTCAATCCTGAAAGTGGGGCTGGACATTTAATATTCAGAGAATTTTAACAACTTCAGCATGAAGTAGGAAAAAATAGAGTTGCATTTGGGATCCTGGTGTCTGCCAAAATAATGCTCTCATGTTTTTCATCTTCACAGCACTTTCCAGACAATGAACGGATGGGTTTAGGTACATTAGTCTTGAACTGTAAGCGTGGTGGTGCTTAATGTATATTGCATGCACAAATATATAGAGCTGCTTCCTGATTCAGCAGCATCGTGTACCTCAGTGTAGCCTAAGCTCTTGCCCACAGCCTGAATTAGGCCCAGGGAATGTTTGGCATGGCTGATGAGGCACTGATGCTGGATGCCTGGGATGGCCATCCTGGCAGGGATGGCAGCAGCAGTTGGGAGCCGGGGGAGATGATCCAGCCAGTGCATGAATGCCCTTACTGGGGGGCCTCCTAAGCTCCAGTCCTGGATGCTCTGGCTTTCAAGGCTGGAATGCTTGACTGCACATTATGGTTTCCACAGGGCTCTTGTTTCACTCAGTGGAGATCTGGGTTTTTTTGCTGTTTGGACTTTTTTTTTCTTTTTATGCAACCAAAAACATGGGCATTAATCTGTTGTCTTTGCAGCTTTGCTGTGAGTTTTGGGTGATCTTATAATTCCCATTTTGCCACTGAAAAAATAAGCACAGGCTTGCTGAAAATACCTTCTGATGTTTGTTGTACTCTTGAGGCACTGAGACCCTGGGCCACAGAACACAGAATTAAGTCCAGGCACCTTCACCCATAGCCAGGAGCATTCCTTCTCACTGCTGCGTATCCACCCCACAGCCACCTGTGTTTGTCCTATGGAAAACTAGGAAGGTGCAAAGGGTTGCCAACCATTCTCATACAACTTGGTCTGAAAACACTGTCTAATATCAAAAGGGGGGATTTTCTAACATATGCCCAGAGAGAATCATATCTCTGTATGACATTTCTTTTTAAGCAATGAAAGTATTTTTTCTTCTTTCTCTAATCTTCTGCATTTTCCCCTCTTGGTTTCTGTGGCAAATGTGGGAAGTCTGCCACAGACAACATTTTACTTCACTGCATAACTCAGCTCCTTCCAGGTGCACCAATTGAAGCACCAATTGTATTTGAAGTAAAACAGCATGTGAATGACCAGCTTTAATTCTGCATTTCCTATTTTTTGTAGAGTTTGACTTGGCAGTCTCAGCATCTCTGTTGTGCAATAATTTATAAAAATACTGGTAGATTAGGTAGAGGATATTTGGAGAGGGATGCGGATGTGTTTATGTTCCTGAAACTAACAGCCCAAACATCATGTGATGCAAGTAGGCAAGTACTCTGTTTTTAGAGAGAAGGAAAAGGGTGTGGGTTGATACAGTGACTGGAAGCCAATAGCTGGTCTTTCAGCTGTGCTCAACTTGTGTTTTCAGTACTTAAAGGACCTGGTCCTGGAACTGCCAGGTATCCAAAAGCTTCTCAGTTGCTGCCACAGAGCAGAGGTTTTATTGTCAGTGAAGGGCAGATGGGATCTCCTGCCCTGCTTTTTCTCTGTGGAGTGGGGCTGGGATACTATTGCACCAGCTGTCCCAGTCTGTAGGACCAGATGATCTCTTCTTCTAGTGGGGATCCTCATCAGAGCTGTGAAGGTTTGATTAATTGTTGGATTTGGCCCAAAAGCTTTTGCATCACAGGTCTATTCTTTGATCATTAGAGCACAGATCTATGCAAATGCTGGGAATAGCAAGAAAACTATTTTTAAACTATTTTTCTCTGTTAACAGAAGAAAATGGAAAAGGGAGGTAATCTTGTCGTCTTTAATTGTGTGGTCCTGCTCTATTGAACTTAATGGCTATTCCTATGTGTTGCTCAGTAGGAGAAGAATCAGCATTAACTGCCTACCACTAGAATAATACAGTCTGAGTGGATTTCCTCAGCTTGTTGTGGAGACGTGCTTTGTTCCCTTGGTGTGATCCTGCAGGCTGCTTGTGCTATGGACAGAAAAAAGAGAAATAATAAGGAAATACTAACCCTCCTGCACCCATTGTGAAGGAGCAATCAGGGACTGCTGGGCCATGGTGTGAGTGGTGTGACTTTAGGACCTGGTCTGTTCCCCAAGGCTGTACAGAAGATGTGTAGAGGTTTAGATGCCCTTGTGAGCAGGGATGCTCACCATGCACTGTCCCAGGCAGGCAAGTTCCTCTACTCAGCCAGCCTAGCTTGAAACTTCATATTTAATGTCTGCTCTATATTTTGTTGCTCACAAACACCAAACACAGGAACCTGGTTTAGTTCCACCACAAGTTCCTTGTGAACCTGGAGCTGCAGAAGCAGCTGGTGGCCCCAGAGCTGGGCAGGAGCAGGTACATGACACAGTGGCCTTAGAGGTCCTTCAGCAAAAATCTCCAAACATGGGGTAAATCTGGTCTGTTTCTGCTCAGAAGAGCAAGTGTCTCAAACAGTACATCCACTGGAGAGCATGGAGCAATGTTGAGAGGCTGGAGAAAGTCAGAGGTATGAGACCTTCCCTCATTGCCTCTCTTCTAATCTCATCCCTCTTTGCTGGGGATTACATCCCAAGGACTGCCCTGATCCTTTGATCCTCCCTCGAAGTGAGACTATCTCAAGAAATGGCCCCCACCACTTGAGAACGTCTGGTTATATCTGTGAAGTGAGGTGGGAAATTAAGTAGAATTTCAACAGCCTTTTTCTTTTTTTGCCTTTATTTTTTCTTTATAAGACCCAACAAATACCAGTTTAAGCTATTTTTGAAAGACCAAGATCATTCTGTGCTTCAAATAGTGTTTCTGTGATTTATCTATTTACATTTTAATTGCAGATAAGGTTTAAAGAGCCCATTGTCCACATTAGGTCTTGTTGTCTTTCCTCTCATCTGCATCAGGAGGACTTTGTTGCTGTAGTTTTCCTTCATTTTCTGAACAGAACTGAATGTTTACGAGATGAGACTTCCTCCAAATAGAGCAATGATGTTTGGACAATTCAGATCATCATTATAAAACAGATAAGGAATGGGGCTGGAAAGCAGGCATTTTAGCCAGAAAGATCCATGTATTTAAAATCCTGAGGCTAGTTCTTGCTTAAAGCTCAGAGATGATGCCTGAGGGACTAGTGATTTTTCTTTTTTTCTTTCTACATAGAAGATGTAAAGTGAAGCTGTGGTTGCACTTAATGATCAAGAACATAAAACAACTCTGTGATATGGCTAATCATTAGGGGAGTATATCCACTGACCATGAGAAACAGCTGGGGAGGCAGCTTAATGCAGATTAGCTGATACCTGGTGGCAAGGTACTGCTGTCAAACAAACAATTTCTCTGCATTAGTTCAGCCCTTAGGATAGGTTTGTGCCCTCTCCTGTTAATCCCTAGCAGATGTTTAGAGGATGTGGACACCCAGCTCCTGGCTGCAGCACCGTGACCTTGTGAAGAGAGGAGTCAGTGCTGCCTGGCATTGTGGCTCTGCAGTGAGGATGGGCAAGCCTGGGATCTGAACGAAGACTGCATGCACAACTGGAGCACACAGAGTCCCTGACAAATAGTGGTAACCTTTAAGAGAAGCTGTGTAAATGAGCCTTGTCAATACTACCATTAGATTAGTGAGGGACAGTGACTACTCCAGGGCCATGAACTGCATTACGGTCACTTAATAGAGCTCATTGGTAGTAAACTGACTCGGTGATTTGCTTTTCATCAGCTCTGCTGGCTGACTTTTGAGTCTCTTCTGTTCAAATTGCAGGTGAAATCTCTGGTGTTAGCTGGCACCGATGGGGTGATTTTGCTGAAGTTCCCATAAAAGCAACCAGATTGGTAACAGCTATCCAGGTGCCTGTGAATTGTAAGTATTGCTGACAAGAATTTAGGACTTCTCCTCCTTCAGCTTTCAGTTTCATCATCTCCTTATGCAGAAATGGTACCTCTCTGATTTTTTCCTGTTCTGTTGTTTGCACATGTCTCTGTGTGTGTGTAGTTTGTAGCTTCAGAGTCTGTCCCTTGAGAGCTGCTGTGGCTGATCAGGAACTGGGGAGGTCAGTCTGGATGGAGGAACGGTAGGTGATGGAAAACCACTGGTTCTCCTCTTTGACTTCTCCATGTACACTATGAGCCAAAGGCTTCTAAATATTGCTATTTTCTCCCAATCTTTGGTTTGCATGCCTGTATGAAGGTACTAGATACAAGATGGTCAAATACTTAAGCACCCTCTGAAGAAGCTGTTAGCTTGAAAAAAAGCCAAAATAAAAAATATGTCAATCACTAGTTGACTATATCCCTAGAATCAGGGTAGTGGAGATTTTCCTTGTTTTACAAAAGCTGATGTGTGACAAATTATGGATAACATGTAGATGTTCAGTGGGTCTGCTCTCCTACCCTCTCACCCAGGGCACAGGGTGGCCTGTCTGGCAGCACAACAGAGAGCCTGGACCTTCTGGATAGCAGCCTTACCCACAGGCAGCTTTAGTGACTCCACCAGCTCAATTAGCTTTGCTGTCTCCACCTTTCCTTTATCATCCAGAGGGGTTGTAAAGAAAGGTTCTTGCTTAAAGTGATCACGAGCTCTGTTAAAAACTGCCTGAGTATGATTATTGGCTGCAGCGATATTGTACTTGGCAGCAAGGAGGCCTCTTACAACTTACAATCTCTCCAAGGATCCTGCAGACACATAAATGCCTCCAGTTCTCCCACCAGGGAAAGAGTACTTTGAGCTGGTCTGTGCAAGAGGATTTTGTCAATAGGGGTTGGGTTTGTAGATGTTTGTGTCTCTCCAAGAAGAAAACTTTACTGGTGAGCTTGAGTACTGCTCTCCACCTGGGCAGCAGAGCCCTTGGGGGCCAGGGGCACTGCTGAAACAAAACCCACGTAGACGCAACGTTGCTCCCATCACCTGCATGTGCTGTGGGATGCAAAGTGTTTCCCAGTCTGCAGTGTGCTGGGAGGACCCTAAGGGCCACAGCTCTTCTGGCAGCAGTTTTTAAGGCTCCACTACCCTTCTACTGACAGGGCTCATTTCACTCACAGAGATGGTGTTACTTTGTCACCTTGCTTGTAGTAGACACAGCTCAGCTCTTTTATGCCCTGAAGAAAATATAGCTATATCCTAGGGTTGAGTGATGGCCCTGCTGAAAACTGGATAGAAAAATTGGTTTTGTTGCAATATTGTTATCCTTTTTTTTTTTTTTTTGATCCAAAGTGCAACTTTTTACTTCACGTGTGGTTTGCTCAGAAATGGGTAGATGTCTTAGAAGGATTTTTTTTTAGAGAAATGTTTCATTTTGAAGTGTCAAAGAAAAGGTTTGAAAATATTTAGGAAATTTTAGGGGAGGATGTGTTCAGATTCAGTTTTAAATTCAATTTATCTGAAATACCAATTTAGGTAGATTTAGGTTGGAAAACATCACCAAGTTTTTCCTGCAGAATTTTGGGATGAGGATAAAGGAAGAAGGATAAATAATTCCTCTTCTTACAATATGCAGTAATTAGAAATGAGAAAAAACTTCTGACAAGTACAAGTCTTCTCGTGCCTTCAGAGTGATTTTTATCTTGTGGAAAGTGTATGATTTAGGCAAATGAACTTCTGAAACTTACCCAAGCACTGTCCTGATTTGCATGTCTGGTTAAGAAGCATCAGCACAAATGGTAGCAAAGTCTGTGATTGTCATTCCTTGAGCTCCCTACACTGCAGTGTGGTACTACCTTTACAGGTTTGATGTCCAAGTGGTCCTTGTGGATCCCTCTAGCCTGTCCAGAAGGGTGGCTGCTCCCTCTCTGGGAGCCAGTGTGGAACAGGGGGCTTGTGTGGGATGGGAGATGCTTTTGAAGGGATATTTCCCTGCCTGGAGATCCATAGGATGGTCACAGTAAAGTGTCTGCCCATAGCTCTGTCTCCATGTTTAGCCTAAGCCTGAGGTGTTGTTTGTCCCTTGGGCAGGGAAACACAGGGAACACACAGATAAGATAGTTGTGTGCTTCAGAGGAGAGAGTTACCTGTCCCTGTGTGATGAGGAAGTGTACTCAGCACGTGTCACCCATATCTGGTGAGTGGTCACCCTTGTTTGCTGTACCTTTTCTGTTCCCTTGCCATTCTGTTTTGATAGTAAATCTCTTTGGGAACAGATATTCTATTGATTTCATTTGTCTTCTCAGTGCAGTAATCTGGACATCATGGACTCACGTGAGAATAAAAGTGAGGTGACTAATTTGCTGAGTCCTTAATGCAGGGAGTCAGATGGAAATTGGTTGTTAGCCATTATACATCAGAGAGCAGAGGTGTCATGCTCTCACTGTGAAATTCATTCTAACAAGCGAGCTGGCAGCTCTTGCTCCCCCCCACAATTTCTGCATCAAGAGTGAATTGCAGCAAGCCCACATTAAGGTGACACAGGTGTAGATTCATTTTCAAAACTGCCAGTCCCTCTGGACTTCTTGTTTTTAATTATTTTTTTCCCCACTGATGTCAGTACAGCAGCAGACTTAAATGCTGGTACTGCACTGATTAAAATTGTATTCCTAAAATAACTTTGTCCTTTGGTATCATTCTGTGGGATGCTTTTGTTTCTTTTTTAATTGCTAGATTCTCAAAGTGAAATCTGAAGCAGAAATTGGATAGGAAAGTTTCTGAGTAACTTTACTCCACCAGAGGTATGAACTGCCTGCTCTTGTACAGTCCATTTTAAATACAACCAGTACAACCAGTAGTAAGAGAGACAATATATTCTTACAGGGGTTCAAGGAGCTGGCTAGTGCCTTCTACATATTTCCCTGTCTTAACATGTAAATCTGTATTACCCATGTATCACGTCATTTTTGGGAATGTTTCTATGCACCAGCTGTGCTAAGTAGCCCACAATGTCATTGTTATTGACTAGTGACTTCCATTTGCTTTTGGTGGAAATCTTCTGCTGTCCTGAGAATATAAAACAGAACTTGGTTGCTGCCCTCACCTATCCATTTGTTGCACATTCCTCATGTCCTCTGATGTTTGCCTCCTCTGGGGTTCACCCAGCCTGAGTAACCACCTTGTCTACAGCCTCCTCTGCTCTCACCACCTCACTCCTCTGAACTCTTTATTTCTTTTTTTTTCTGCCTCCTTCTTTTGAGCTGCAAAGAACTAGGCAAGCACCATACTCCAGGCAGCACCTAATACTGTGATTATGATTTCCATATTCTCTTCTTTAACAGTCCTAAGGCTGTTAGTGGTCCTGTCTAATGACCATGGATATGTGCAAGAGCTGATTTCTTTAGGACATACCAAAATCCTGCTTGTTCAACTCATCTTCTTTCCTCAGTAGGGAGAGCAGGAAGGTTGCACTTTTTCCTTGTGGTGGAACTGCCCTGGGTCCTCTGTATCTGGTTCCTTACCACTGAAATGAGCCCTTCGTGGCACTATGTCTAAAGTCTGCATGACTTTTAACCAGTTTTTCTTCTCATGACCTATGTTAAACCTATTTCCATGGCTCACTGTCTTATTTTCATGCTGCATACCCCTGAAAGAAATGGCTCCGGCATCTTTTAGATTGGTGGACCTCCTTCACCTTTTTCACTTTATGGCAGTGACCAGTATGCTTTTAATGGAAACGAGTGGAAGAAGTGGTACAATTCTATGGATCAGCTCTAGGCTTGACATGACTATGCAGAGAATTTGGACTCTTTTGACTATGGTTTGGGAAAATTGGCACAAAGCATTAAACAGAGCTGGATGAACTTCTTGCACTTTTGGCAACACCATTTCTTCTCTCTGGCATGGTCAGGAGCTGCCATCTGTTCTGTCTGATGCTGTTTTCTGCCAGGTACCTTGGATGCTTACCTCTGGCTGGATGTGTTCTTTGCATTCAAAGTCCAAAGAACAGGCTGACCTAGAGGCTTACAGATAAACGCAATAAATGTATTTCAGGGAAGGAATAAAAAACAAAACAAAAAAACTTGGATTTTTAAAAAATCCATGGGAATTTTTCTTCATAATTTTTTCTATACCTTCTTAAATTTTCTATTTCCCTTTTCTTTATGATGAAAAAAGGTAAAAGAGATAAGAGGAAAGATCTGAATACCAAAAAGTGGTGGGTTTTAACTAGGGTTTTTTGAGGAGAGGAAACAGACACTGAAAAAAGTACATGAAGTTTCTGCCAAGATTTGCTTATGTTTTTGAAAAGTGCAATTTTTCAGTGAGAAATTTGTGATTCCCCTGTTTTTTAACAAGTATGACTGAGAGCTACATCTAGAAAATATTTCATGTATTTGCAAGGAAAAAAAAGACTTGTCTGCAATAAACATAGCATGTGATCTCACCATGTGGGTCTGACAGCTCTTTATAAATTAGAGGCCAGGGCTCACCTGTGGCTAAGCTGATCTAGCAGCACAAACCCCACTCTTTCCATGATGAGAAGAGAGTTTATAAGAGGTCTTGCAGAGGACAGAAGGCACTTGTGTTTCCCATTTGCACATCAGCTAACATAAAGCTGTAAAACGTGGAATAATTTTAGAAGAAAATGCCAAGATTTATCAATGAGAGACAATACTGATATCTTCCCAGCTCAGGAGACTTATATGTATGCATCTTCTGAGTGAGGGCTGTTTTAGCTAGGGCTAATGGATTCTCCTGACCTGCAGACCCACTGCTGTAAGAAAAAGAGACCCCCTGGCACGACAGTTTGCATGAGAATGGTGACTTCTAGGGGATGGTTTTTCCTAGGAATAGATTTTATATGCATATGAGCTTCATCAGAAAGGTGGGATTAGTGGGATTTACACAAGAGTTCAGTCATTTAAACTCTGAGTGGGCTTGTATTCATCTTCATATCCTTCAGCCACTTTGGAAATCTGACCTTGAAGCATCCAGTGCACTTGTGGGCATATTTCAGGAGCCATCCTCTCATGCAGAGGAGGATGAAAGGTGGGTAAGGGCAAGTCACAGTGGTGCCGAGCTCTGTTGGTACAAAGAGACCTCGTCAATAATGCCAGTGAGGCTTATTTAGTGTCTGTCTGCAGATGTGCCTTCAAATATTTCAGAGCTGAGATTGATGACTCCTTTGTTTCAGAGTAGGAAAATACCTACTCTAAGCATTGTTTTCCAACTGATTTTTCAAACCACTAGAATGAATTACTTTTATGGCTGCTCCTACAGATCAACTAGACAGATTTCCAGAAAGGTATATCCCACATGTTCTTGGAGGATTACAGATGAAATTATCCTCAGAGGTACTGGAGTCCTTAGAAGGTTGTGGGGACACAAGAAGAATTTGCTTTTGTGGTGAAACATTTCTGAAACAGGCTCAGTGGGAACATGGGACCTCAGCATTGACATCACTGCAAAGAAGTGTCACATAAGTAGTTATCACAGTGGATTGAAAAAAGGCATTGTCCACAGCATGCCAGTTCCCTGATCTTTTTGCACTCATTTCAAAGGAGGTGAAGCTCCAGGTATGTGAATTTATTGCTATTATTAACTATTATTACTATCACTATTATTAATGTTATTGTACCTGTGCTCTGAAATGACTGCATGGTCCTCAATGAACCTTAGGATGCAGAGACAGAATGGATTGTCTCCTGACTTTAACATGTGATGGAAATTTCCAGTTTCTTTTTATTCTTTTACGTGGATTTTTTGTTGTTGTTGTTTTTGGGTTTTTTTTGTGTTTTGTTTTAATACAGTGAAATTAAATGCAAGAATCTTGTAGCACAGCAATAAGGAAAAAAAATTAATTGAGCAAAAGTCAGCAAATGCAGAATTATGGTTCCCCCAGCAACTGTAATGAAGGCAGAGAACACATATATACGCTGGTGTTCGAGTTAACGCCGCACACTGCCTGGAATACAAATCCTAACTGTGTTCGAGGCGCTGAGTGATGATTACTGCGAGAACCATAACTTTACATTTCCTGACTTTTTGCAATTAAAATCTCAACCTGGATGATGCATTAGCATAGGCTTTGGATTTAATTTGCTATTTTCTTTAGAATGTATGTGTGTGCTGATTATGTTTGAACATTTCTTACCTTTTAATATCGTCTATTCTTTTGTAA
This sequence comes from Margarornis squamiger, assembly GCA_035222235.1. Taxonomy (NCBI): domain Eukaryota; kingdom Metazoa; phylum Chordata; class Aves; order Passeriformes; family Furnariidae; genus Margarornis; species Margarornis squamiger. The sequence goes on from JAWWTY010000123.1 coordinate 59,473,022, forward strand.
GGGAAAAATTAGGGGAAAAGCTATTTACCACATTAGCTCCTTTCTTCTCCCTCACTGTTGGGGGGAGGGGAGGAAAAGGGAGGGGAGAAAATAAAAACCTTGGTGTAAGCAATGCAATTAATTGTAATTTTTAGCTCTAAGAGGCATTTGCTGATAAATGTAAATGTCTATCACTGGTCTTATGTTCATATTTGTACAGAAACTGGCCAATCCCTACAGAGATAGGTCTCCTCCAGATCTTTAACCCATACAGAGTTGAGCTAAACATCCTTTGCCTTACCAATGACCTTGGAGTGCCAGAAGCAAGTCTGACAAGGTCTTTGGTGGCCCTAAGCTCTCAGATTTCTTTTGCCAGCTGACTTCAAAGTCCAGGACTCAAGTCTACAGTCCTTCTGAATATGTGAAACCCCAGGGACCTGCAAAGCTCAATATTGTGAACATTTGAAAGTGTGTCTGCACTGTAGGGTCTAACCAAACTCTTTCTGTGTCCTTTCTGGATGTAAGGGTCCTTCGTGTGCTGGCTAGCTGATGTGCTATGGGCTAAGGCCAAAATCCACCAGTGCTTTCAGTGGAGATGGTGCTCCTCTGCATGATGGAAGATCAGACTGAAATCCACTGTGGTAATGGGATTATAATGTTTTTATTTCATTTGTATTTGTCTGGAAGGATAGTTCACTTCTTTCACTGCCAACCAGAGCCCTGGAAGCAACCTTGTATGTAGAGCCCAGGACCCAACCTGGCCAAGTCAGTCCCTCGAGCTTGTCTCGCACACCAGCTCTGTAGAGAAGCTCATGCTCATCATCATCATTCTGTCCAGGAACAGTCACTTGTTCTGGTCTGATTTATAGCCTTTGGGCCTGATGACCAATGCAGGAAAGATAAATGCAGGTAGCTCTCTTTATGCTGTGATTTTTATTTTTTTCAATTTGTTGTTAATGTGTTGATGCTTACATAATACAGTTTGACCTTTGCTTTTGGGCTTTTGTACTTTAACCTTTTGAAGCAGCTCTTTTCTTGCTTTGTGCTCAACCATTTCATGATAGTGCCTTCTTCCTGTAATTAAGTCTATTCCCTTTGTTCTGGGCCTTGTGCTTTTCTATCCCACTCCCCATAGAGCCATCAAATTTCTTTTAACCTAAAGGCCCTCTGCCACCAAGGGTAAATCAGCCTTGTCTAAGCTCATTCACTTGAGCCCACCAAAGAGAGATTCCCCTCCCTTCCTGTCCATCCTCATATGAGCTCATGTCCATGTAAAGATGTCAGGCATCAAAGTTCAAAGAGAAAATAGCTTGGCACACATTTCCCAGATGCTGTCAGACTTTTTCATAGGCTCTAAAAAAATTAAATTATGTGAGTACTCATGTTGCTGTCAAAGGCTTGATGACTTCCAAGAAGAAACACTGTTATCTTTAAACATATTAACATTTCTGAAAATCCCAACATTCTACCTCATTGTTCAATATACCAAAAAAACTGTGAAAGCCTAGGACTGTTAATTAATGGTGGAGCGTAGGATAGATATATACCAAAACATGTGAATCCAGCATATCTGTTTTAGAAGTTACAGAATTCTGGAAAAAAACAGAGGTGACCTAGCGCAATGGGGCTTAAAGCATTAGAAGGAATGGCTTCTGTAAAAGCAGTGTTTAGTCTTTTTATAGGTAAAATTTTTACATTTTATTTTGACATGGTGGATTTTGAAAAACTTCATGTGTCAGTTCTAGGACAAATAGGAGATAGACAGAATTAATTTTGTTAAAACGTTTACTACAACCCATTGGCAAACTGCATTTTTTGTCAAACCCTTTTGTTCATAACATTCACAAATAACATTTCATCACATTTTTTGTCAACAGAATGTAATTTTATTCCAATCATTCTGTCAACAAAGAGAAATACCATAAAATCACTTTGCTCACAAAGATAAATTATATGTTCATTTTGTTTGTAGAAGAAATGGAAATATTAAAACTTTTTCTAGGGAGACAATGAAAACTGATCGCATGGGTTCTGTGGACAAAATATTAGTGTTACAATCAGCAGTTTGTCATTTCTAGGCTGGCTGGTGGGCAGGCCTTGCAAGAAATTCAGGATAAAGCAAAGAAGGAATTTATGAATGTGTTTATTCCAGCCTTAATTTGGGACACTGAAATGAAATCAATGGCCTTTGGATCAGGCCTTTACAGTCCCAGATGTGATGTAAGGCATTGTACAGAATGCAGGAAAGCCACAAGAGAAACTGCACCTTTATGGAGAAGTGGCTGGGGTGTCATGGAGGGTACTCAAGGCATTCACATGGCACGAGGTAGCATGAGGTGGCAAAATGGAATCCTGAGTTTGCCTTTTCATTTACAGTCTGACGTTCTTTCTTGCTTTCTTTCCTGCTTTCTTTCCTGCTTTCTTGCACAGCATAGGCAATGCATTAGTTTCAAGATACGCCCTTTTAAAGTGGCTGTTTACAGACTAGGCCCATTGCTCAAGAACCTACATACTCCAGCATGATATGAGAAAAATGTGTATTTTAGAGTGATTGCCAGCCACTTTCTATTTTTGCCATTACAGCACATGAATAGCCTCTTCTTTAGTTTTCATCTTTCAGTCTAATTGTCTAAACATGGAAAAATAGGCATTGCAAATTGTTGGATTTTGAGTGTTTATCTCACAACTAGATGTGCTTTTTGATGATTGGTCCAAGGGACTTGTGCAAAATACAGGTTTCACTCTGATGTATTTAGGGAATGTACATTCTTTTTCAGCTACTAGCTTTTCAAGAAAATTTGTACCCAATCAGGGTATCAAAAAAAAATAATGCTGTGCTACTGACTTCTCGCACCACAAATGATCTCTAGCAAATAACCTGCATAAACAAAGGGTACATCAGTTAGAGAGGATGTATGTATGAATTCAGGACAATTGCAAGCAACTTGATGAGTTTTTTCCTTTCATTAAACTAATTGGAAATGGAGAACAAGTTTCAAAACCTGGACTGGACAGGGATTTATAGTCCTTGAGTTCATTTGTCAGCTCTGCCAAAAACCTGTTAGGTAACTTTGGGGAAATTGTTTTCATCTTCCCATGTGCGATGGTCCCACTGATAAAAAAGAGGTGATGGTTCATATTGCTGTAGTGCTTAATACTTGTGTGGGGAATGCTGCAGAAAAAAACAGGCTTTGAATTGAATAAATGACCATCTTCTTTTCAGTTTTTCATGCTCTAACACCTTCTCTTCCTTCCCTGTACGTTTGGACAACTGCTCAAAGATGATGGTGCTTTCTCCAAGTGGTCTCAGAGAGTGGTTCCTCTTCTCTTGCTAGTGAACAAGATCTGGCTGATGCTACTACTCCTCATCTTGACTACTGCAGACTACTCTTTACCTGACCTTTCCAATTTCTTAGTTTTCGCTTGAAGTGATCCAAAACACTGCTGCCAAGCCCTTGTCTTTGTTCAGCCTCTGACAGAGCTGACTCAGACTTGTATCTGAACATCGCCTCCCAGGCTTCTGGCACACTGTTTTCTGATCGCTGTCTCTCCTTGCCTCAATTTATCAGCAGTGCCAAATGTGCTGCCAGGTTGCCTTATCTCCAGCACTTGCCTTTCCTCTGACTCCTCCTCCTGTCCTAAGCCAGGATCTCCCTTCTTGGCTACCTCCAGTCTTCATGGCTGGTACCCTGGAATGTCATTGTGCATAGCTGCTTCCTCAAGTATTATCTTTTTGGCCTTTGACAATATTCACGGTTCAACTTTGAAAACATAACGTATTCCATAATCTGCTAGTAATCCTGCTTTAGGAGTCACACTGATTTCCAGGGAGCCTCTATTGTTTCTGTATCTAGCATCAAGTGATGTGTTCCAAAGGGGAAGAAAACAATTCTTACTTGTAGCTCTGTACACAGCTTTCTGTGCTAGGACAGTTTGTATGTCATCATAGCCCTCAATGACTTCTGTAACTTTGAATGAATAAGCACAAATGTTCATGTAGTACTTTAACAGACTTTCTGCTCAAGGATTTAAAAGAGAATGGGAAGAAGGGTTGAACAGTTTGAATAATTTCTGAATTTTTGAATTTCTGAATACTTCACAGTGTGGTAAAAAGCAGCTTGTTGAGACACACCAGGGAGTTTTGCAACTTCTCAGGGTTCTAGAAACAGCAGGTGCAGCCTATCTGAATCTTGCTTGTAAAACAAAATTTTTAGAAGAACGGAAAAAACAAACTCCTAGCATCTTGTCTTTGGAAAAAGTGTTGTGGTTACGTATTAACGCCAGGAAAAGGCTTGAAGTCAACAACAAGTGAAATGGTAAAGTAACTAAATTTGAACATGCAGACTCACAGTTAATTTTATAAATATTTTTTATTATTGTTTTATAAATCATTTTCATGCTTCTTCTGAAACTCAACCAGAAGAGTATAGTATGTCAGTTCATGGGCTTCTATCAATGAAAACGGTGCTTTAAAGTACAAATATACATTCAGTCTTAAGCACTGATATATTATCTCCTTTCAGAAGTCAACTGGAAGTCAGAGAAGAGATAAATTAATAATTACAAATGCTGCATAACTGCACATAAAGTCCAGTAGCCTTGCATTAATTGAAAATCCAAGCCCTCATGAGATCGATGGGAATTTTCTGTTGACCTTAGCAGTGAGATAAGCTCATACACACTTTGAAGGTAAGCTTGCTTGCCCAGATTGCTGTTCATTGCAGTTCCTTACCTTGCAATGTGAAGGTCCTTCAAGCAGAAGAGTGATCAGATTTTACAGCCACTCAGTCCTCTGGGTCTGTGTTTTCCCCCCTTTCTGCTCCCCTCTCACTAAAGCTGTGCACTGTTCAGCCCTTAACCCCTCTTTCCACACGATCTCTCTCATTTTTACAATAATTGGTTCACCTCAGCCTCGGCTCACTCAATCAGGGTGCTCAGCTGGCCAGAGGGTCTCACAAAGGTGACAATTAACCACCTCGGGGACTGTGACCCTCTATCTGTCTGCTGGCATCCTGCAGAGTCAGAGAGGGTGGGGACTGTGTGATCAGCATCAGAAGCTCATTAAAAAGTTAACAAACAGCTTCTAAAAAATCAAAGAATGGAAAATGGCAGCAGTAGTCAGGCAACTCTTTGAAACTCTGCCAATGGGATAGGAGAACATGCCTGGGTGCTCACAGCTGCAGTGGTGGCAACATCCCCAAGGTGAATATCAGGCAAATGGACAGGGGCACACTGACTTCTAAGCTGGAGGATGGTGGGAGAGGAGATCCCTGGTGGTGGTGCTGTAAGCAAGGGCACTGAAACCCCTCTGCAGCAGGTCTCATGTCTCAGCCACCCATTTTGGGGCCATAATTCAGAGTTCTGTTTGCAGCTGGAAGAAAGGTGACAGAAAGTGACACCGTAGCTCTGGAGCAGAATGGCAGCAACAGCCCAATTAGGAAAATGCATCTGCACTTTTGATGTCCTTCTGGAGGACATTACAGGAAAGATGGGAGGGATTTTGTTGTTACAACCAAGAAAATAGTTACCATGGAGGCTACTGTGTAAGGAAAACTGTCCTTTAACATCATCTAGGGCAGGAAGCCATGTGCTTCCCTCAGCCCATCTTCTTCAGTCTCTGATCAAAGATGGAAGCCAAGCAGAAGATGAAATTAAGCGTGCAATTTCCGATTCATTCTCACCAGGTTTGTGCTGATTACTTCAACAAAAATATCAAAGCTGGGATTACAGGCTTAGCAAGGGGAGTGCATATTTCAGCACATACTGGGCTCTTTGTTGTTCTGTCACACTAGTAGAATGAGACTATTAGTGCATTGTCCCAGGCAGGCTGCATTATAAAGCCCAGTGACTAACTAAAATAAAACGGTCCACTAAGAAAAGCAGTGTGCAGTTCCCTGCTGCTCCCTCTTTCTTGCAGAAGTGTCTAAATGAGGCAGGGGTGATGGAGTATATGAAGTTGTAAGAGCATTTCATAGAGAAGAAACTTATGATAGTCAATAAGGTTCCTTGGCAAATATTTTCAATATCTACTCAACTGTCTTACAAATTTTCCTGACTTTCTGAAGTGCTGTGTATCAGCAGGTCACAAATATTCTGTCTTTGCATGCAGGGAAGGAATTACTTGGTGGGCTGTGCTTTTCCCAGTTTCCTGTTCAGCACTCTCCAAAGTGTCTGGGGCACACAGGAGAACAGACATCCCATTTTAAACCATAAAATTAGTATGGAAACAAAGTCACCACCTTTGAAAAGAGAAAACCTAAAGACTGTACAACACTTTGCATCAATATGAGTTATTGTTTAACACTAACCCAGTATGCTAAGAAGTTCTAGCACCCCTTGCAGAAGACATGAAGATCAGCAGTGGCCCCAGTGAAATTTAAGAAGTCCTGTCCCTTAGTATCTCTTAGTTCATGTATGCTAGTTAAACTGTCTGCCAATAGTGTAACCCACACTATTTCTTTCCTCCTAGACATCCATTTATGCAGCACTCATGAGTGTCTGGTGCTGAGCCAGCTAACCAAAGACTCGCTGTTCTTTGCAGAGCTTAGTTGCTAAATAACAGTAACAACCTGCTCTGAAATAATATTGTGTCCCCAAGGTTTTGGCTCCCCCTGGTCTGGGCAATTCCTAAGGAGGTTGCTAGTTTGAGACCCCAAGCCACCACTCAACCTCTTAGCACTGCAACGACAAAGCAACCTCCCTTCTGGCACTAGCTATCTGCTGGCTGAGAATGACAGCCAGCTTTTGGGGAATCAGTACTAATTGCAGCTCATAACAGGTGTCTCCACTCAACCACATCAGGATTCAGGTCCCCTGTGAGAACTGCTACTGCTTTCTGAGAGGTGGAAGTGAGTACTGAAGTGTCTCTGCTGCTGCTCACGTGGCTTGGGCAGCCGCTGGCAGGGTGTGGGCAGCAGGCTGTGAAGGTCTGGGCAGGCTGGAGGGACTGTGGTGCAGGGTCAGGCACTGCTGGGGGAGTTGGCAGGCTTGGGTGTACTAAGTCAATGCCTGCTCTGAGGTGCAGTGAAAGAGCCACTGTACCCCTTTCACACACAGAGTTTGTTTTCGTGCCTCTGCAAGCCACTCGTGGTGTCACCCCAAACAAACCCATTCACCTGCCCATGCCAATTACAGCTACTCTCAACTGGGTCTGTGTAAATGCCTAAAAATACAAACAGTGGGTGACTGCCCTTTATTCCAGGCATTTCACACACAGAGAAGAAACAGCACATAGGGTATGTCAGGGAGAACCACTCATTTAATGCACAGCTTAATGAATGTCTAAAATAGGCTTTGAGTACCAGTGTGAGTAAGGGTGCTATAAAGGCAGAATGTCTCTCTTTTCTCTTTCCCCAGCACTTACCATGTTTTGTTCCTTACTTTGTATTTGTCACAGGTAACATTGCAAATGGGAAGAGTTGCTAATATGGAGAAGAACCTTTCTAGGACTCACTTTCCCATAGGTTTGCCATGCAGAGCATGCTGGTTCACAAATAGGCCACAGGCAGTTTTGGGGAGTCCATCCAGCTCCAGCCATACAGCCACTGTAGGCAGCCCAGCATCACCCTGCTAATCTCCCTTCAGCTGGTGGTGACTGGTAGGACCATTCTCCCCCAAAAATTGAGTTGCATTTCAGGCTGGTTTTATGGTAGAGATGGTGTTAAATATCAGTTGATTTGGCAACCACTCCTCCTACTGCTTCATTCTGAAGGAAAACAAAACTAAAATAAAAAGGCCTTTCCCTCTTTTATCTGTCATTTTACTAATTGAGGTATTACAGCATTTTCCAAGACCAATTATGCACTGTTTGGGGAGATTAGCAGACTGCAAAACCTACTGTGGCATATTATACAGCAGTGGCTCATGGAAGAAAAGTAGCTGAATCCAAGCCCTTATCATTTCATGTATTTATCCCAATGCAGGTTTCACATATACATATATATATAATAGGAATGGCACAACAGTCAGCAATGTTTAAAACAGAATTTCTTCCCCACGAGAGAATGAATAAGAGTCATTTGTCATATGTTTTCTTTAATTCATGGCTACAGAGCATTTCAGAATTGCTTGATGTAAATCTGTCTCATCTATTTGACAACTCTGATATTGAGTCATTCATTTTTATTCTGTGACTTAAAAATTTCTATATTGCAGCCTGCGATGGGTGGCTAAAGTGCTAGTTTTGGACTATGGCTTGAATGTAACAATAGCTTTTGACCCTAGCTGCAGTCCCAAGGAAAGTGAATTTGGCAATCTCATTTCAATTCATAGTGAATAGCTGTTCACATAAAAAAATCAGCACCTACCATTTGTCATACTTGGCAGCTTCTGTTTAAGAATGGTCCAGAACTACATTACCATGGAAACTAAATTACCTACTCTTACTCCTGGCTCAGAAGGTGATTTCAGCTGGTTGTGGAGGTTTCATATTGCTGACAGAAGGAGGTGGGGGTAACCTGGGGAACTGCTACACATGTGACCCATAAGTACATGTGCGTCAGTCCTCCATTTTGAATATTGCCATCTTCGGGTCATGTGCTTTGGGTTCAGACCACATGGCTTTCTTACACATCATGATTTATTTGCTGATTTTTGTTAAGATAACAGCTACCAGCTCCAATCAGGACCACTGTGTTGTGGTTAGTGCTGTAGACACATTTGTTTAGAGGCAGTTTCTACTCTGAAGAGCAGGCAAGCATGAGAGGCTTCATATACTCCTTTTTAACTAGAAAATTAAAATGAGATAAGTGACTTGCCCAGGAAAGTGTTGGCAGACCTAGCAAATGAGTCTTCAGACTCAGCACCCATCCAGGATGTTACTTTCCCAAGCCACTTTATCCTTCAGAATTGCTCCTATTCTATGCCAGCTGAACTGGGAATACCACATGGTTGGATACTTTTTCTTCCTGTTATCTATCAAAAGGCTGCTGATTCACAGAACACTATTTTATTTCAGGCTCCTCAGTCCTGAAATGAACAAACTTAATGGATTAGAGATCAATTTTTATAGGACACTGGAAGTTTTTAAGGTTAATTACATACTGTATGTTGATTTTGTAATTGTAAGCAAAAACTGTTTTGTAACCGTTCCATCCTTCAATAGTGACTGAAAGAAAAAGACCATTTCAGTCTGCTGAGCTGTACATACCACCCTTTTTCCTCACAGATACTGCTTCTTAATGAGATGTACACTAGTGGAAAGACTAGAAAATAAGTAAACATAGAAAGCCAACACTAATATGGATCCCTCCTAAACTCACAGAGCTAAAAACTCAGCAGAGAGAAACAAAAGGAGCTTTGTCACTCCTAGTGGGGTGGCTGTGCAAGGAAGTAAGAGCCATCAAGGCAAGACTGAATGAGGCTCTGAACAACCAAGTCTAGTGGAAGGTTTCCTTGCCCATGATCTTTAACACCCCTTCCAACCCAAACCACTCTATAAATCTATGACTATGAGCATCCTATGAGGATTTGGTTCTGAGGGCATCAGATTTGCACTGTGGAGCAAAAGAGTCCATCACTTCCCATCTGTAGGGGGATGCTGCTGGAAGAAACAAGGTCATGAGCACCCATCTCTGCAGGACACATTGGCATCCAGATGCTTTCCACCCCACAGACCCCTGCCACATCCTCCTCCATCCACAAGCATGGACTGCTCCCACTTCTCAGGGCACAAAAGTAGCAGAAACTGCTGAGTGTGGACACCTTTCTTTCTTTGCCCTTGCCACGGCCCTGGCAGAGTATTTGCGTCCCTTCTGCTCTGCCTTTGCTTTTTATATGCATCTTTCCTATTTAAGTGTCACAGATCACTGCACCAGCTGATTAGCCTATACATGCATAGAATATAAAAGAGCAAGTCCCCAAGTTGTAGGTAAGACCTTTTATGAGATTGACTGGCTAAAAATAAAACGGAAATTGGCTCTGAGCTTTTGAGAATCTGTCTCTTCCTCAGGCCACAGGAAAACAGAGCAAGGGGTAGCACTTCATAATTAATTATGAATTTATAATTAATTTGAAGCCTGAATCAACAGCCTACTAGTGGAGCGGCTATTACTTCCTCTGGGTTCACACAGTCTATCAGAGAGTTTGATCTTCACAAACAGTTTTCAAAATTTCCGTGCCTTTTTTCTATTAAATTTGCATTTTTTTTCCAGTGTATTAGTCTTGTGTACAACTCTGGTTTTTGATACTTTTTCCATTTAAGGGACCAGATCAATAGTTATATTGGGTCTCTAGGCTATACAAGTGAGTGCAAACAAAGTTACCCTCTCTGGGTAGGAATGATTTGTTTATTCGTGTAAGCTTTTGTATTGTTTTGAAGGCTGGTTCTTTTGACAGATAAACAGTGCAGAAATATTCTGTGCTTCTGCAGCACATAATCTGATATTCATTGTACACAAAGACTCGTTACTCTGTGAAATTAAACGCAGCAAAACTCTCCCCTCAGAATTGCGTGGGGCTTAAGCAGAGTGATGGGGTGGGATTTTGAAAAGCAGTCAAGGCTGACCTTTCCCTACCTCCCCCCTAAAGCCGGTGGCTAAAATTCCTGCTGACTTCAAGGAGAGCAGATCTGGGTCAGTGTTGAACACTTCTGAAAATCCCACCTGTAAAGCCTACAGAGTTCATTATAGGGGCAAAATTTTGTATGAAGCCCAGCAGGGACATAGAGAAATTGTTAGTGGCTTATTAATGGCCTCCACAGTGGATGTGTGTATTGAATTTAATTGGGCTGCATCCCAGTAAGATCCTGATATGCTTATGATTAATTTTCTCTACAGTCTACTTTTAGCTTCTCTTTGAAACTGGACAAACACCCCATATTTGCACTTGCATAAAAGACTGGCAGTGAAATAAAGCATGTAGGTAATTATTATGCCCCGAGGAAGAGCAGTGAGCGAGGTAGACCCTTCATTAATGTAGTCGGATGGTAGTGATTTAGTGTCAATCCCTCTTGATGTTGTGCTAAAGTAAAGTAGCATTAAATGTGATACTATTTAAATTTTGCTGGTACAAGCACAGTTAAGTTTCTTTGTATAAGGTCTGGTTAGTAGTGTGAAAACATAAAGCAAGTGTTGAGCACAGTGGCACACTTGAAAGGGCAGGTTATATTTATTCTGTGTTGTGTCAAGGGCATGCTGCTCGCTAACTGTAATTAGACAGTGTATCTGGAGGTCTGTGGCCAAATAGCAAAGATGTCTTTGCAGAGTATGAAAAGACTATTGTGTTCGTCCCTGGTCTCAGAGGGTATGAAGATGTTTCCCTCTCCTGCCTGTTATTACTCATACTTGGTTACTTTTATGTAAATCCACTGATGAGAAGAGCTGACAAGACTGTGACATGAAGAAATTTCACCTTTTTCACTGAAACAGGGCTTTTATTGTCTAGTAATACTGTCTTAGTCCTCTGCAAAGGAAAGAAAGAGATGCTGTTCAAAATCCCGTAATTAGCAGCTAAAGGTATAAACCATATAGAAACCCTGTGTTCTATGATAAACCCCCTAATTAGCTTTGTAGGATCTGTTTAAAAGTAAACAGACATGCATCCTTATCACTAAATAATTATTTGCAAATAAACTCTTTCTCAACACATCTTAGGAAAACACAAGATTATTAGTTGGCAGAGTTAAGCCAGCTGAGTAGCTGAAAAAGCATGAAAAGAGCTACAGAAGTTCTTTTCAGAATCCTGCTCTCTTTGGCATTATTTCTCTAAAGCTTGATTTATCAAGAGGAGAATACAGTATTTGGTTTCCCCACAAGTAAGCTCTTTTCATGTTTTGTCTTTGAAATGAAAATCGTCTTTTGGAACAAATATCTGCTCTATCAGATAACTGCATGCTTGTCATCCCTAACAGTGTGCTGGCAGGAAGGCTGGGCGAGGATTTTTCTGCAGTACATTGAGTACACAGTGTTGGCACTAGATCAAGAATCAATTCCTCTGATATCGAAATATTGACTTTGCATGGCCACTCTGATTTAAATGCTTATCATTCTTGACTTTGTAGGCTACATACATACTGCAAACATTTTTCATGTGGGCCTGAGAATAAACATCTTTACAGCTGTCTGGCCATTTCTAGCAGAATAACAAAGGGGCTGTGTGCATGCACGGGAGCTTGTGTGTGAATGAAATTACCAGCAGATTAATGCAACTGCCAGTTCTGCATAGGGCCTCTTTAGAAGAAGTTGGGAAGGGTGTTTTTAATACTGGGAATTGCACACTGTTGTTTCTGCGAGTGCAAACACGGGTTTCACTGCTCAGTCTGGATGGGTCCAGGCCACTTTGCTGGGGAAAGGGAGAACAAAAACAATCCCCAACACAACTATTAAAACATTTTAAAAATCTTCACAATTTGAAATACTACTACTACTACTACTACTACTAAAAAGTAAAGATAATTTCCCATAGGCAATCAGAATCACCTATTAAGTTAGTGACGACGTTTAATTGGCATTATCGCATGCTTCAGTGAGGAAGACAATGGATCTTGCGGCTGCGCAAGTGGAACGCATTTGCATTTCATAGATGATTAAAATAGATTTGATTGCATTTGTCTGAAGCCTGGCAAGTGAGGGCACATCTGCTGCATTCGATGTGCTCTGTGTTTCCTAGGACTAATGGAGTGCACTGAGTCACCGTGAGATGGGCTTTTACCTCTGAAAGTCCCACGGCACCTTCTGCTGCATGGCCAGCTTCTTTGTTAGCCCTGGAGACCTCTTCTTATAAAGAATTGATGTAAAGTGGAGCAAGAAGGGAAGGATTTGAGGCAGTGAACTTGTCTTCATCTGGTTATGCAAGAGCCCTTGGGCTTTCTGCTGCTTCAAGGTAGAATTTATAAGGTGAGATGAAAGGTAATTTAAGTCATTAATTTGCGTTAAGGGCTGGCAGAACAACAACGGTGCATTTAATCTTGCTGTGGAAAAAAATGGTGATTTTCAGAGAAGGGGTCAGAATTAGGGGTCTGATTTCCTCTTCCACTCAGCTTAAAAGGGGCTGCTTCAAAATGGAGGGTTTTATTTACTAGAAACATAAAGCTGAGTTAATTGACTTTGAAAAAAACATCCAAGAACTTTAAATATAATATAGAAACCAATTAATTAATGGTACTAAAATGTTTTCCTCCTGCTTTTCATTACTTTCCCATCTAAATTCAACATTACAAATACACTCCTGGCAGCAGTTCAACTCAGACTCGTCGCTCACCACCCAAGCTCGGTGAAGGACAAGGGCTGCCCTGTGCTTTGCACAGAGGCAATGCCCTCACCTGTGAGCCCACCTTTCTCTCCCCAACCCAATGACCACTTGGCAGATTTCTTTTTGACAGTGCTGTGCTTTTTTCCCAGCCAGTGTAACCACCCCATGGCTGATGCTCTTGTCGTTCTCTATTACTTCCTCCACTGCCCCCAGTGTGTCTCCTGGCCCCTTATTGGGGTCCTTGTCTATGGATTTCTGCTGTTTATTGTTTTCTCTACTCTGAGGAGTCTTCCATTTTCACTGCCTTTGTGTTTCTTCTGCTCTTGCTACACGTTGTGCTCTGTGGTCCCTTATTCTCACGGCACTGCTCTCTTTCATGTGCCAAATGACTGCTCTTCCCTCTTTGAGAAATGTCTCTTAAAAACACATTGCCCTTACATCAAAGAGCAAAATAAAGATGAGCTGACTTGACTGGGAGAACCTGGAAAATATGCCTCCTCAGCTGATGAAAGCAGTTTGTTCTGGACACTAATGTTTCAGAGTAGCTGATGCATTCAGCAGCAGTGATGATAGCTTACTAAAGGAGTGGGTTTCTTGGATGGCTCCTGCACTGCCACCTCCAGTGGTCCTTGTGGGATTGTGAGCATGATTCTGCCCTGCACCCTCACAGTGGGCTGCTGGTGCTCCTTCTCCTGCCTTTCGGTCATGGTCCTTGCTCACAGCATCCCTGCCAATGCTATGTATCTGTACAAGTTCTGGCATTGCTCATTTCTTGCCTTTCACCATTTCCATTGCTCAGTTCCCTCAAGAACAGCCCTGTCACTGCCCAGCTTGGAAGGAGTGGAGCAAATAGTCATTCTGTCATTAGGAGAGCTCAGATACCACCTATGCCTTGTGCTTTTCACTGGAACCTCCCTGCAACCCCTGCTCCCTGAACTTTTCCCCTGACTGTGATAACGCCTTGTTAGTCTGGAGTACCCCTGTATGTGATGCAGACAAGCTCCATGGCTTGGGTGGTAGCCACTTGGAGGTCAAGCACAGAAGTGCTGGAGGTTTTTTTAAATCATATTGCATTTGGAAAGAAAATTACTAGTGATGTATATCACATTGTTAAAATAATAATTAACGTTCGCTTGTGAGACTGATTTTAATCATGTGTGTTGCATTTTCCCCCCTTTTACTTAAATAGAGTATTCCCATAGAGAAAGAGTGCTACAAAAAAATTTCTCACCATTTATTGGCAATGCTTTTCCCTTCATCTTTGTTGCTACTTAATCTTAGCCCCTGGAGACAAGTTGCACATATTAACCTGTCAGAGCAATGTTAAAATTGTATGACACTTAGGAATATATTCAGAAAGTCCATAAAACCATCATAATGGTTCTGTTTTTCTTCCTCATCTGGTCATGTACTTTAACAGCATTTTGCATACATATACTGTATATGCATACATATACTGTATCTCTGACCCTACTTTTTTTAGCATGGTCTTCCAGTTGGAAAGGGCTTTTTGGAGGTTTTTGGATCAGTGGCCAGGGAAATGTGGTCTTTTTCTTGTGCCCATCACCTGGTCTAGGGTCTCTAAGTATTCAAGTCATAGGCAGAAGCCATAATCCAAGGCCTTCTTTGAGTACTTCTGCTTGGTTATTAGTAAAACACTCTAGGACAAAATCTAGACCTAAGTCCTGCTGGATGCTAAGTGATGGAGTACTGTGGGCCATTATCTCCATAAAAAAATTGACAAGCTGCCTGAACCCATGTCTGCTTATGCACAGATCCTTTTATAAATTACTCATGATTATTTGTTTGCTGTGAATCCCCTAATGGAGTGAGACATCTCATTAAGCTATGGTGAAGATCTATTTCCTCAGGTACAGTTGGCCATCCTTTCTGAAGATGGAGGGGAAGGTAAGGAAAGGCCAGGGGAAAATGAACTTGCATAATGAAGAACTATGATTAATACCATCTGCTTTTGAATAATGTTTTCACTCACAGGTTTCAAATAGTTAGATATAAATTTGGGCATCTATCTTTAGACACACAGTCAGAGTCTGGGAAACAAACATTTCAGATGTTTCAGACCCTGGATTCTGCAGTTGAGAGCAGTCCCCACATAATACAAATTGCTGTTTCCACATGATGGCACAGACATCAAACTGAGGGGGAAATATAGCTTTTAGCTTCAATAGTGTTTATCTGTGGTAAACGCCTGGAATATTCTTCATCAGGGCATACAAATATATAGTAGTGTTTAGGCCTCTCCTTGAAGCAATGCAGTTTGGAATATAAAAATCATAATTAATACACAGGTCATGAATTTGTAGATTTCATTTTTATTCGGATAAGGAAAAATGTTTTTTGTTTGAAAGTCAGTAAGCATGTACATGCTAAAAAATTGTTTACCATGTTTCAGAAACGCAAACATAAGGCTAAATTAAGCTTGATCAGTCAAGTCTGACTGTATCCTCTTTAATACACCACGGTTGACAACTCTAATCGTGAAGCTTGCAAGCCGTAGAAAGAGAATAATTTTTATACACCTTTGGGAGAGAGGATTCTTTCCTGGTAGCTTAGAAGTTTCTCTCCCTATTTCAGAAAGAAAAATGTTCATATGCAACAGAAAGTTCTTTATTTGAAGGCAAAAATAGCACCTCTCTGTCATGTGCTCTAATTAACTTGCTGTGATGTCGCTCTGGTGATGGACACAGAAATAGACATTTGCTTTCCTAAATCCTGAAGTAGAAAATGAGGCATGAGTCAGGAGGATACAAGAGGGCAGAACTCATTTTCTTTTAATTACTTTTATTCAGGTTATATCATCCACCAGCTGTTCAAGTTTCATTTTGAGAAGTTGAATCCTCCTGAAATCCCAGTGTGTCATTTTTGATGGAACTTACTCTCTTCTCCCTTATACATATATAAGGTTTTTTATCTAAGTGCTGATAGAGAAAGTAGACGCAGTGAACAGTGTTCCCATTCAGCTGTTAAAGGATATAATTGGCCATCAACTCTCTGACAGTAAAATGGAGGAGGCAGAAACACTGCAAAAAATGTGGCCAACTAATACTAGAGTTCTCATTACTAAAGGAATAGCCAGGGAAGTGTTTGACTAGTTCTCAAGTTGTCATGCACATGTACCAAGGCCTGCTTTGGGGTAGATCAGTGTGATTCAGAGCTGCATGGCAAGTTTTGGATGGGTGTGCTGGCTTCATCGCCGCCACTGCTTGGCAACTGAGCTTCAGGGAGCTTTGCTCATGGTGGCTCTGGATGGGGCTGGCAGAATTAAAGCTGTAACCAGGTGAATTTTACTCCCTAGTGGAGCTCTCTGCTTTTTAGCCTGCAAGGCAGGTTTGGCTGAGGGCAGAAAATGGCCCTCCAGAGGTACACTCCTGCTGAATACTTGCCAGTCTTCTAGCTGCTGTCACCAGTGTCTGATTCAAGCCCTTGGTCCCAGTGCCTCAACGCCTCTCTTCTTGAGTGAGAATAATATGAGTCTGTTTTCCAACATCATATGAAAATAAAGACATAATGCCTTCTGAACCACCACAAGCATTCTGCAGCTGAGCAATACCCTGTGTCTATAAATGCTGCTGAAGGCAGTCAGTGCCCCTGATAAGCAGCAATCTTCTTTTAGAGAAGGCAATGGATGGACTTGCTGGGGACTGCATGGACTTACCACTTAAAACATTTCCACTCATTTTCCTGTCTCTTTGAGAAAGAGTAGAAAATTTAGAATAAACATTACTTGGAAAATTATGATTTTCAGTTCCTCTTTCGTTGTGGTGCCTGGCTTTTTCTTGTGACGGATAAAGGACTGGATCGTCTCTATGTTTTAGTGAACTTATTTTTGACTACAAGGTCTGTAAGCACAATCTCTTGTAGGAGAGAACTTATATGTTTTTTACGGGTAGTTCTTCCCCATGCCCTCTTGGGAGATTGGGTGACAAGTAAGTGCTTGGCCTTCTAATTTCAGATGTGACCCTGAAGGAGTACAGGATGCCTGGGACAGAATGACAAAGACTGTGCAGAAAATCCCAAAAGTCCACGTTGGTTAAAAAAAAAAAAGGAAAAAACCTGCAAATAAGAAGGTCTGTATAGAAGCCACTTTATTTGCACTGTTTGAGAATATTTGAAAGTCTGTAAGGTCTCTGAAGCCTCTTTTCTAGAAAAGTTTAGGATGCCTTGACAACATAAATCAATATTTCACTGTTTAAAATCTAGGAAATGAAATGTAAATATAAATAGAATATATATATATTAAATATATATAGAATATAAAATAGAACTTCCTGAATGAATTTTGACAACAGTTCCTATATGCATTATTTGTTTTTTATTGTTTTATTTTCTATAGATGTGAACGGTGACTGAGCCACTGATGTAAACTTGTATCGAGGTAGCTTTAAAACATGTATTATTGGCCCAGTTCATAGCAATAATGTAGTTTAGTTATAAGACAGCTTTTGTTGCAAACAACTTTACAAGCTTAAAAATATATATATATATATATATATATATATAGTGAACTACTGAATATATAAGAACCATTTCCATCTATACCTGAAATGCTCTTATGTGGAGTGGCTGATTCATAGCTGACCCAGAACACATATAAAACTGAAAATATATTTAGCAAAGGAAGTGAAGGCTGCTTTAAATTTATGTTGAGCTGGAATTAGAAAGTGCCTACAACAGTGGAACTTAACACACAAACTCCACCAGAGAGGGAGTATCGTATCCTTAGGATTTACAGACTGATCAGGGGTTTGATTTAATTTCCTACTTCCAAAGGACCACCTTTCCCCACCATCACAAGCAGCATGTTGTGCCTCTTTTTTCCAAACCCAGCAATGGCATTACTATCAATCAGCATCTCCAGATTATACAGCACAGACCTGTGTCCTGAAGGTCCCATGGGACCTTGGGCCCATCCTTGTTCAGCTTTGTGGGGACTGGCATCAGCCTCTCTCAGTCAAACATTGAAGCTCAATATTACATTTAAACTCCAAAGTCCACTCTGTTTTAGGGCTTTCTTCTTTTTTCTTTTTTTTTTTTCTTTTTTTTTGTCTGTTTAAGCCTTTTTTCTCCCCCCTGCAAGCTCTATACATTTAAGTTTCTTCCAAATGGATGCAAATGGCTCTTATTAGAAAAACAGAAAACAGAAAATCACTCCTAGATAAAAGCTATCCCCAGCATGTTTTAATGTTCAAATTAGAGTACCCTCCCCAGTGCTAAAATGGAGTTTATAATGGAAATGCTGACATCCTTACCAGAGTCTATAGGCCTGTTGCTCTTTTGTCCTGCAAGTTATTAAAATCTAGCCTGGTTGCCTCAGCAACAGGGTAGCTACTTAGCAGATATTTAGCCATCAGTAAAAATTAATGTCCAACCTATTTATTGGAAAAATACACTTAATTAAGCACTCAAGTTATACAAGCCACCCACCAACTACAAGTGTGTTCTGGCAACAGAAGTATTGTTACCCTGGTTCTGCTTCATGATGTTATTTTCTTAAGTAAATGCATTTCTCAGACTAGCAGTTCTGGCTACAGCATATTGATAAGATAACTCTGCACTAAAGGGAGCCATAGTATTTTTAGTCTCCTTTTCCAGCTACCAGTAGTTCATTAGTGACACTGTTGTGAGAGTGTTGATTCATTAAGAGTCTTTTCATTAACAGTCTGACAGTTGTATGAAGAAGAAAAAGCCAGGAAAAGTAACAAGGCACTCAGCATTTTCTGCTGTTTCTTTGGTACTTTTATCTTTTGTAATGTCAACAGATGAACTGGGAGGTTTCAAGGCTGCAGGTTTTGAGCCAAACCTGAATGTGTGCATTCTGTGTTTTCTTTTTTTCCTAATTTGCACACTTTATGTGACTTCAGGGGCAATTTTTTATTTTGCATGTGTAAGAGGTCTAGTAGATGGCAACAGCATGGGAAAATCAGATGTGAAAGTTTTGTTCTTAAATTGCTTTTAATTGGAGCCTTAAAGGCTAACATGGAAACACCGGGGAAAATATGACTTTTGCTATGTTATTTAAACAGGCTGTTAGCCATATCCCTAAACTTTATATGGCTTTGGCTAGATTAGGAGCTCTCTGCTAAACTATCAAATATGTCATGCTCATATAAATTCCTAGCAAATATATAAATATGTATTTTTCATTGTTTATAATTGCCATTTAATTGTAGGACCAAATTCCATAGCTTAACATTTATACAGTGCTTGATACTTTAAGCATTGCACAAATATTAACTAATTAATAAAAACATCTGAGCAGCTCTTCTGAGACTGTCAGATTCCAAAGAACTAAATTCCTCTTCTTAAAAAACAAGACTGTTCAAGCAAACACACTGTAAGCCTTTAAATGGCAAATCCAAAATGACACAGTGGGACACCATTTCATGCCTGAAATCTGAGTACAAAGCCTTTATTTTTCCAAGATTTTTTTCTCCAGTCTTGTAAATAAATACTAGGTAATGACTTCTCTTAGGAAGCAGAGGAGAGGCAGGCCAGAGATGAACTTGACATTGGCACTTACTTTGTTTTCAGCTGCATATAGTATTTCATGGGAATATAGTATTACATTGACTTACGTATTCATTCAATCATGAAATTCAACAGGACTCTTCAGTTCTGTCATCAAAAAAAGCAAAAAATCAGCAAAGCAAACTGTATGGATTTAACCTTTGCTCTCCTTGATGAGAATTCATCAAACAAATTTGTGGCCTTTAAGTCTTTTATGAGTTATTTTGGTTTTCAAAGGTCTGATTTAATGATGTAAAACTATGTGACTGCCTCTGGCTTGCCAACAAATCTGAAAAAAATCAAACCCAAAACAAAACATATTGTTTGATAACTTTAAGCTATGCTGGCCCTTCAGTTTTCCTAAACTCAGGGCTTTACATTCCATGGTGATCCTACATTTCTGGTCCCCTCTGTCTCAGTCAAAGAGATGACACTTCACAGAATTATAAAATCACAGAATGTGCTGAGTTGGAAGGGACCTATGAGAATCATTGAGTCCAACCGTTAGTCCTGCACAGGACCATCCCAAAGAGTCACACCATGTGCCTGGGAGTATCATCCAAACGCTCCTTGAACTTGGTCAGGCTTGGTGCTGTGACCACTGCCCTGGGGAGCTGTTCCAGCGCCCAGCCACCCTCTGGGTGAAGAACCTTTTTCTAATATCCAATCTAAACCTCCCCTGACACAACTTCAGGCCATTCCCTCAGGTCCTGTCACCACAGAGAAGAGATCAGAGCCTGACCCTCCTCTTCCCCTCCCAAGGAAGTTGTAACTGCAATGAGGTCTCCCCTCAGTCTCCTCTTCTCCAGGCTGAACAGACCAAGTGCCC
>JAWWTY010000123.1:59493645-59504186 GCA_035222235.1 Margarornis squamiger
CACCCCATTCACTATTACCCTCTGTGCTCGACCCTGAGCCAATTGCTCACCCACCACATCATGTGTTTATCCAGATGTGTGCTGGACATTTTGTCCAGAAGGATCCTGTGAGAGACAGTACGGAAAACTTCACTGAAATGCAAAAAAGATTACATCAAGTGGGTTCCCTTGATCAGCTAGATGGGTTACCTTGTCATAATGCCCGTGACCAGCAAGCTGTCATTGCTGTATGTTTTTATATTTGGCATTGTGTCAGTAGAACCAGGACAAAACAAATCTCTACTGCTGGCATTTTGCAATTTAAGGTGGACACAGAATGGCAGAAGCTGAGAATGAGCAAAGGGCAAAAACTGGCTTGGGGAGAGGGGGATGCAACTGGGTTTTTGTTTTGAAACTCTTCTGCTTTAAAGTTATCTTCTTGAATTTTTTTTAATACTGCATTGTTTAAAATAGAAATGATAGTGGCAGTAATTTCTAATTTCTGGTTCCTTACTTTCCTTCTTCTTTTCCCCCCTGTCATCTGGACCAATGTGGAGACAAAATATTTTTTAACATGGTTTGCCATTTTGAGAACAGAACAGGCTTTTTATGCATATTTCTGATAGAAAAATAATATGGAAGATATTTTTACAGAGCTTTTTCTGTTTTCTAAAAAATTTCTAAGCATCCTTTCCATTTTGGGAGCAGCGTCAGCCATAATTGCAAGACTGCAATCATGGCATAGAGGCTGCAATATCACCTTAGGGTTATTTTACTTGGGGAGTAGTGTTAAGGATGAATGCTTTGGTAGCAGGGAGCCTCAGAAAGTTAATCCAAAAATTAAATTGCAGAAAGGAGTTTGAGGAAATGAAAATGACACTGACATAAGCAGCAGGAATCTCAGAACCAATCCAACAGTTTGATCTGTTGCCATGTTGTTTATGTCTCTAATTAAAGAGCAATAACATACATAAGAAAATTTGAAAATAGTGAAAAAATATTAGCCTTAGTGAAGATGTGATTTCATGAAAGAGGTGCCATTTATTTTGGTTGATAGTCAGGAATAACAGAATGAGAGAGAAAACAGGAGAGTATAACAGCAGCATATTCATTACCTAAGTAGAATTTCAGCTCTAAAACAACTTTCTGCTATTTCTGATCGTGGTTTTCCTCCATATTGCTCAACCCATTACATCAATATTTACATATTTTGGATAACCAGCCAATATTGTACAGCTCAATCTACTTTTTTTTTAGTGCATGGTCTCTTTCCAGGGAACTGTGTTTGAGTTTGTCAGTTCTATGAGTACCACCTCAAGCATAAACTCTGGGCCACCTTATAGCAAGATCCTTATAGCAAGATTTGGCTGTTTTGACAGCTGTCTTTACATGGCAAAGACAGCAGTTTAATGTTATGGGATGAACAGAGATTTAAAAAAATCTTCAAATGAGACATCCTAGATAGAAGTGTCTGGAGCAGACAGGAAATAATTAATCACTAAGTGTGAATTTACAAGGCCTCTTCACATTAACAAATTAAAATACTCTCAGGAGAGGATCAACAGATCTTAGCAGGCTGGACAACAACTCTGAGCAGAAACACAAATAATTAAAAAGTATTTAAAAGCAGAGGAATTTCGGATTGTCCATGCATGTCAACAACAACAAAAAAAATAAAGTTGTTACTCTACTTTGACCAGAATCCCTGCAAATAGTGCTAAAAAAAAAAAAAAAAGTAAGAGACCCTGAAATGAGGAATTATAAGCCATTCCAGCTACAGAGCAGCCTCTTTTTTAACCTAATCAATCACTGCATAACTGTGCCCTAAATCTGCAATTCTTAAATATTTAATAAATGCCTAATTAATATATTAACAAAAAGATGCATTTAATCAAGATGATTAATATCCCAAAATATCCCATATGCTTTTCAACTTACTCGCATCAGCATGATGTGAGAGCCCAAAGCTTATTTTCAGTGGCTCTGCTAATGTGGATCTTGTCCTGCCTTGAGCCAGCTGCTGACAGCAAGTGTGCTGTAGAGGGGGTGAGCAAAACTTGCTGCCTTGCTTTTTGGGCTGTGAGGCACCTCAGCAGCCTTGTGTTGGAAAAGAAGAAAGATACAGGTTCCCATCCACTATTTTGCACCTTCTACATCTCATGTTTTTAGATACAGTTTCCTATTATCCCTGTGGAAGATTTCCTGTGTTATTCAGGAGAATTAAATAATCTGTCCTTTTCTACTCTGATTATAATTTTATCAGAAAGCTGAGATATTCTAGGTCAGATCAGATGGCAGGAGTCAGCAGATACCCCCCAGCTGGAGTGGGTCTAGTTTATCTCAAATTTTGGAAGGTCATTTAATACAATTTTTTGGAAGGTATTTAAAGTTCTATTTCTTGGTGCATTTTTTCCCCTAGTTCCTTTGCTTTGATATGATAGATTTTGTTTTCTTTTTTTGTATGCTTTTTCTTTTATTCTAAAATCCAATCATTTTTTCTAGTAAAGGAAAATCCCTATACTCTCCACAGGACTATTTTAAAATGATATTTTAATTTCATTTAGAAAGTATGGTAATGGTTTTGATTTCTTTCATTTTTGCTAGTGCTATTGATATCTGCAGCTGCTGAAATTTTTAATATACTTATAATTTAAAAAATATTCTAATAAAAAATAGTTTAAATTCTCCCAGACTGCTGTTCAAGAAATCTGACAACTGACATTTGTCAATTCATTTTCCATTAGAGAGCACTATCACATTCAGCACAGGGCACTATAGAATATCCAAGCCATGTGGAGAAGTCTCTGGGGTCAGTGCAATAGGATGTAGAGGTGCACCCATGGGAGGAGAGTGCTGTGGGCTCATGCCACTGGAAGATATGAACTTTCAGATGTATTACAAAAGCAAAAATAAGTGAACTTTCTGCCTATTAATCTGGTGGCTGTTGGAGCAGTGCTACTCATGGCAGCTGGTGAAGCAGCAGGAGGTGGGTGTGCAGGTGAAGGCAGCAGTAGAGTTTGAGATGGTTTAGAATACAGGGAGATGCCTGATCAGAAACAAGTGATGCAAATATTGGTACTGCAGAAAATAAAAGGAAAGTGAGGTGAATAAGGGCATTTTACAGATAGGAAGTTATTGGGACTGGACTGAAAATGTTGTGCTATGGTTGCTACCACTGCTACCAGCAGTGAGTGCTTCATACAGTGGTTGCTGATAAAGGGCATCTTCTCATACAGGACAGTATCCTGGGGAAAATAGAGTGGCTCAAAGGCATCCCCCAGGCCAGTGGTAAAAACACGGGTACATCTCGCTTTCCAAAAGCTCTCCTTTGCTGTAGGCACAAGGCCCCAGAGCTCCAAGCGAGGCTGGGCACTGCCTGAGCCTGAGTACTGACACTGGCACTGGGACAGAGCACCAAGGAGCCGCGCATGGAGTTCTTGAGTTAGCCTGGACTATGAGTTTTAATCAGACTTCTGGAGACCAAGACAAAAAGCACTTGGCCCTGTTAGCTAATGATGACCATACGCTGAATAGCATCATGTCCCCACTCACCTGACACTGTCCCAGACAGCTGCATTCAGATATTGCTGCATATTTTAAATTTAAGGACCAAAGTGGCAGGAAATGGAGGGGTAGAAAGAGAAAGAGCAGTGGCAAAGCTGACAAGGTTTTGTGCGTGGTTGAAGGGCAAAGATGATACAGCAGGGAGAAACCCTGGAAAGGGGCGGGGTGGGGGGGAAGGGTGATTAGATATCCTAATACATTTTTTCTTTGGCATTTAATTTCCTTAGGAGTATATGCTGCATTTTATGTCAGTGACAGATAATGAAGGAGTCAAAAGATAATAAGCTCGGTATTCAGAGAAGATCCCAAGAAGTGGTATGTTACAGGTCTGTTTGGAAAGCTGAAATTCTCTGGTGATAGGAGATGGATGAGTTGGCTGGATGCCCCATGAGATTTTCCTCAGTCAATCTAAAATTAATTCCCTTCCATAATTAAAATACATTTTATAATTTTAGGAGCAGCTCTTTAAGTGGTTTTTTTTTTCCTCTACTGCTTTTTACTGTGTATCAGAAACAGGCCACTTTAATTGCTAGTTTGCCTGATTTAGAATGAAAAAACCCTCAGGATGTTCATGGCTGCCTGTCTTAGCTACTCATTTGATCTTGTATCCATTGTATAAGCTATAATGTATTTATCTCTGCAACAGATCTTTAGGGCAGTGACCTGCAAGTATTACTCTACAGATAAAGAGCTGTGGCACAGTCAGAGAGTGCAGGTTTCTCAAGGTCCCAGGGGTAGTAGGTGATGGAACAGGATTTTGAACTTCAGCCTCTCAGCCTTGGATTATTCTTCCTGTGCAGTTGTCAGGGGCTGATACCTGTATCAGCAATTATGGAGGGGCCATGTGGATCCCTGAAAGTGATGTTCAGTCCTGTGGAACCTCGTGGCACCGACTGGCCAAGTGGAGTTTTCAAAAAAGTGCTGCAATGGTTTGTGCCTGATCCTCCCACAGCCATTGATAAAGCTCCCACTGCTTTCAGTTCAGATGGTTCCACTGCTGAAGCTCTCTGGAAAAACCCTAAAGCGAATCAATTTTTCATCCCATTTTATCTTTTTAGCATGCTTTGGTGGAAACTTCCTCTGGGGTAAACCTAAACCAGCTCACGCCCACCTCCCTCCCAGTTTTCATTTGGGCTGTTTAACTAATATCCCAGTACTGACCCCAGTCTACAAGCCAGCTTGTGGTCCTGTTAAAGTAAGTGTGAGTCTAGCATCAGTAGCAACAATAGCAGTAGCATCTGACCCTAATTTAAAGTAGTTGCAAACTGGAAATTCAGTAATATATGTTGGCAGATTTCCTGGTGCTCTCAGACACTGGATCACTGCAGTTCATCTGAATTCCAGTTTACCCCACAGGAATACAGTGAGTCAATTAACCCTTTAAATAAATCAACTAATTCCAGAGCAATTGCACAACATCTGTTTCTGTATTTTATCAGTTACATAATAAAAATTTTCCTCTTGTCTTTCTGTTTCCTATTGTATTCTGTGCTGTGGATAAATACCACCAGTGCCTGCCAAGTCACAGTTGCAGAGACCTACTGCAGAAAAAGGAACCAGAGACACACACTGAGAGAAATCCTCTTTATTGCAGTGCTTCAAATTGAATGCCTGCAGTGTTACACAGAATCACAGAATGGTTTGGGTTGGAAGCAACCTTAAAGATCATCTGGTTTCATGGCAAATTTAAAACTAAAATCCACACCTCATTAACAATGAATCTTGATGAGTAAGTTAAGTAGAAGAAACATCAATAATTTATGGTGATGAACTCAGCATTTTCCATCTCCCTTTTTCTTTTTGTGTTGCATCTCTCTTTGGAAGCCTGTAGCATGTTACAAATGAGTTGCCAGAGATGAGCTAGAAAGAAAAAGCTAGAAGCTTTTCCAAGGAGACAGAGAATAAATACAGAACCTCCACAAATGCAAACACACATGCTTTGGACAGTTAAGAATTTTGAATCGCACAGTGTTTTATCTTCTCAGAATTTCCCAAGTGGCAAAATATATCCCCAGGAAAAGACATGACAGCAGACAAAAAGCAGAGAGAACCAGAAAATGAAATTCAAATCAGAAAGCCCACCATAATAGAGTTCGGAATTACTTGTTCCCTGAATGATAAAGGAAAAATAGTAGTCATGACAATGATCAATTTTGCTCAAAGAAGGCTACCAATTTAACGGTGGGTAAACGTCTTACAGATATCCTAGCTGAAATAGAACGGAGGGAATGAACCAAATGATTAGATTTCAAAGTGTGAATGAGCTTGTGTCGTTTTTAACAGACTGCTTTGGAATATAGCTCTGTTTTGTGTTGGTGTTTTTCACTCTGTCCTAGCATGGACTTACCTTAGAGTTTTATCCTACAGTAGTTTTCAGATCAAATATACCATGTGTAACAGTAGGATGGACTTCTTTTAGAAAGCCTACTATGTGTTGATGATCCCTTTTATCCAGCTCTATTACTGTTACCTTCGTTTTTGCATAAATACTTGGCAAATATATTTTCTGCTAGTGAAGGAAATTATGGAGTCAGGTGTTCCTTTAAAAAAATCTTCTTTCTTTTCAAAGACCATAAAAGTTCTGTTAACTTGAATGCAATAAAAAACTCTTGAATATTAATATCATGAAGCTTCAAGTAATTTCTTTGTTCAAAGTGTTTTTTATTTATTTTTTTCATGATACTATGCCTATGGCTTTTATTCAGAGCAATAGTACAGGAAGCTTTCCTAATGTGGATGTCACCTTTGCCTCTCTGGTAGGTAGTTATTTGCATAAAAGTGTACTTAAATCAAACCTCAGTCTGTCTTCTTGTAGCCAGTGTAATTTTCAGGGGAGGCTGCCATTGTTTCAGCAATCACTAAGAAGAAATGTTGAGGCTGGAAATAGTCGGGATTGTCCATGGCAAAAAGCAATAGTGAGTGTGTGGTAGGCAGTGGGGAAATTTATAACATGATATAAACCTCGTAGCTCTAGTGAATGTATGATTTTCAAGTAGTCAGTAGAACTACAATTTTTTGTTTCCAGGCTCATGTTGAACGTTGATATCTCTCTTGAGTAACAGGATTAAGAGACCAATGGCGTAATATTTTTTGGTGTGAAAAGTGTTCTCTGATGTCCTGTGTTGTTTTACTTGTGAGTTTGCTCTGGGGAACAGTGATTATTTGGTTTCACAAGTGTGGTTTCAATGAGGAACAAAGCTGCTTTCCATGGTCATACACCTCCTGGGACGTGTGTTTGTGTAATCCAAGCTGGCAGCCATGGAGATGTGCTTTCAGGTCCTGCATTTACTCCTCAGGCACGGTCGGATTCCTGGTTTGTAGAGGTTTACATAACCTCTGAGATGACTTTAACAAAGTTGGGATGCTGCTAAGAGGGGAAGTTTGAGAAATTTTCATTAGAATACAGTTGTCTAACAGCTAGTTATTGGTATTGGTCTTAGAATGAGAAGTAAGCTCTTCAAAGCAATTTTTTGGCAATGTTCAAAGTTCTTTTGAGTTCACTAATGTGTATATTTTGACTGTTGTCTTTAGAAAAAGATTGGAGAGAACTGAGAGTATGGTGGTACATGATTTTTTTCCTCATGTGTCTGTTGATTTCATTCAGGTAGGTTTAGTGCTCTATTAATATTTTTTTTTCCTACCATGAAGCTGTTTGTAGACTACCACTTCTTACAATGAACCTATGAAGATTTAGAGGTTTAGAAATAGTTCTATGAAGAATACTATTTAATTAGTTTGTTGTGAGCTAAATCAGGTGGAAAAGCTGAAATTCTGGTTAGTGGATATGTTCTCTTGGAATCCTAGAAGAGGTTATGATGCCACCTTTATGAGATATAGACTGGTGACATCCATGATGGCAAGGATGACATTAATGGCAATGCAAGTTAACTAAGATATCACATAGGTTTGTCTACACAATTAGTAGGTGAGGCAAAATGGTATTTTTTAAAACTGGGTAAGTTATCTTCAGCTGGATAACAGGGTTTGAAAAATCTCTTTGGTCATATTATAAAGAAAAGCCTCAACCAGCTGCAGTTGCCTTGGTTAGTCCTCTAATGATCAGACTCTACAGATTGAAGGACAAAAATTTTTCTACCTTTATGGAAATTATTCAGATTTTAAGAGAAATCCTGTTCTTTTACAGTGAAATTAAAGTTTTTATTTGTTTAGCTCTTTGCATTAGATTAATTGGCACTTGCTGATCACAAAGAACTTAGTGAAAATCCAGGGGTCAAATGAAGCCCTCATGTAAAGAGAGGAAGAGGAGGAAGATGAACACTTATTTTAACACTTCAACTGGTATGGAAGCATGTAGGCTGACTGGTACTTAGCAAAGGAAATAAAGTCATTTTACAGACCTGGGTAAATTAATGATGGTTGTACCACAACTAATACACAGGGAAGGATGAACACTCCAAAAGTTTAGTTTTGTACCAACAGGTAAGGAAGTGTGCTGGCTGTATTTTCAGTACCTGACTAGAACAACAGTAGCAATTATTTCTCAGGAATTGTTTTCCAGAGAATTTAAGATGTATGGTATGTGTATCATATAATTGGCATGTGTATTGCCTCAGGACTGAATCAATGTAATCCAAGACTGCAGCTACATAAACTTCCCCTCTTATATAAGGAAAAGTTTTCTTTGGGTGACGGTAATCTGCAGAGTCAGGATGAATTGCATAAAAGTCAATTTAACTATTTCCAGGCTGAACTGGATAAGAAAGACTTCATTAATTTCAAAGTTTTGGTTTTTAAATTTTATTTGTTTTTGATTGGACATAAAGATGGAAGGAATGAAAAGAAAAATAGGTGTTACACTCATTTCTGTATCACTCTGGTACTGAGAGATGTTTTTGTAGCAGTACTTCATCTGTTTATTTCAGATGCAGATTTACCAGGCATCAGGACTGAAAAAGTGGGAAGAACATCAGGCACAGCCTTGTGCAACCTGTGTGCCCTACATCACATGAGGCAGTAGCTGCCACAGGCATGTTCCTACTGTTGTTTCCTCATTATCAAAATAGCTGGAAAAAGTACAAGTTTGCCGGATTTACACCAGAAGAATATTTTCAAAGTTTTCTCATCTAATCAGGAAAACAATGGATTTTAAGTAGACAATAGGGAAGGAATATTTGAATAGAGTGTGAATGTCCATTGCATAAGAATGGACTTAAAGAACATCCCTGAAGCTAGCGCCTTGAAAGCACCAGCTTTCATGTGCTCTGAATTTCAAAGTTATCATCTTCCACATTTTACATGATGTCCACTTGCCCCTTCCTACTTGGTGTAGTACTTTTGACTCCATCCTGCTGGTCTTCTGCACCCACATCAGTGTTCTTGTTCTGCCCCTGTCTGCAGTCCCTTGGCTTCCACAGAGCCAAACACTTTGGTATGCTTTGTTCTCCCTCCTGTTATCCTAAGAACAAGCTCCACCAAAGTGGCCTTGTCTGCTACTGAATCTGCAAATAACTTCTAGTGGGGGGCTGCAGCACCCATTGAGCCAAGCCTGCTCATGCTGTCTGTATTCAGAACCTCTCCCAGGCAGAATTACTCTGTGATCTCTGTGCTACTTCTAACTGCAGAAATCTTCTCTCTCTCACAACTCAGCTTCTCAAATTTAGATCTAAAAGTGGCCTCGCTTGAGCTGATGGGCCTGGACAACTCCACAAAGAGAAAAAGCAGACTTTTTTGCAATTCTGACATGGTTGCACAAATTCAGCTGCTTTCAATGGTTCAGCTCACCATTGCCCAGGGATGAGGAAGAAGATTAATCAAATCCATCCAATCAGATAGTCATCATTATGCAAGCAGATATTGCCTTTCAACCCTTTCCCATCTATCCTATCTCATCTCCATGTTCCTACTGACATAAAATAAACACTGCTCTCCTCTCACAGCTGTCAGAACAGAGAAAGCATTCAGTGTTGGAGGTGAATAAGGTGGGAGCAGCATTTATGAGGCTTCTCTCCTTCTCTAAGAGGTGTTAGCTGTATTGTTAGGGATTGAGAGCTACTGCTCTAAGATGAGCTGAAATATATTCAGTCTTGTTTACTGCCTTGTTTCAGTTCTAAATACTAATATCAACATATGGCTTAAACACCAGTAAAGCAGAACACAAACACATGGATAACTTCACCTGTTGTACAAGTGTTGGTTCATTTCTATTTCACAGCTTTCAGTTGGTGAAATAGGGACAAGAAAGATTTAGCAGTGACCACCTCTCGAGAGCATGTGTATTTTAAAGTCAGCTATTGCAGTAGCATCTACACTACTAGAATAACAGTAAATTTGATTTAGCAGGGGAAACAAAAAAGGCAGGTGACTATTCTGAATGTGGATTGCTGGAGGACGAGAGCTGCATTTTCTCCCCTCTGGCTGCTGAAGGTTGCCACATTGAATGCTAGGTATGTTGAGGTCTTGGTAGTCTTTTTGCTCATTTCAGTCCATGATGTCCCTGACATGTCTTAAATCTGAAGATTTCTAGAAAGTCTTCATTAGGCTTGCAGGTGTTGTTGGTCAGGAGAGTCCTTGGCATAAGCAGTGCAGCAGGTGTTAAAGAAAAATTAAGAGATAGTTTTGGAAGTTTCATTAAATGTCTGAGAGGCCAAAGATTAATACTCAAAGGTAGGAGGAAAAGGCAGAATGTACAGCCTCTTTATGGTGATTATGTGATAACTCCTATCAATAACAGCCTCCTGTGTGTTCATTAGGTCCTTGACACTGGTTTTCCTCTGTGTTGTAAGATAATCCTGAAACTAACTCAGCTGTAATCTTAAATCAAAGAAGAACACTTGAGGGATGGTTAGGAGGGCTAATAGTTCAAGGAAACAGAATTCTACAAAAATACAATTGCTAGCTTGCATGAAGAATCAGCATACACAGACATCTCCCTTGATTCCAGAAACATCTGCATGCACTTTTCTTTTTTTTTTTTTTTTTTTGAGAGAGTCCTCCAGCTGGACTGTCAGACTTGTTTCTGGTCGTAGGGGGTAAGGTGT
>JAWWTY010000123.1:59504196-59566321 GCA_035222235.1 Margarornis squamiger
TGCATGCACTTTTCTTTTTTTTTTTTTTTTTTTTTAATATGAAAAGTACCAGGGTCTTTTTATACAAAAAAACTTCTTTATGTAGATGATCTTAAAAGAGGTATCTGATCATTTTGACTCAGTAAAAATCTTCCTCGGTCAGAGACAGTTTTTAATTAATCTGATGTTCTGGTTATTTTAATTACTTTTGCAGTTCCAGGTAAAGGCAATATTCACAGCTTCCCAGCTTCAATTTAAAAGCAGGGAGGCTCTGTATATTGCACCACAATGCTTCTATTATTCCCATGGTTCATGAATGTATTCAAAAAAATTGCTGTGAACATATGTTTAAACTGGGCAGTATTTTGGGATGAAAGACAGCATGGGAAAGGATAGTATGGTATCAATCTTCCTCTCAGAAAAAGGAGAAAAACCCAAGCCCTTAAACGAAGTATCAGTGAGCATCACCAAAAATTCAGCTTTACCACTAAATGCAGCCTTTATAATTACTTGGTGAATGGGAGCAGGACATCAGCGCTCCATCCTATATAAAGCATGATGTCTATGCACATCATTTGCCTTTATTTCAAAATGGAGAGTCTGAATGCAATTTGAGACAATCTGAGCCAAATAGGAGACTCAATGGCTCAGATGACAGTCTGGGTTCAGCATAGCTGGCCTGGGTGGGGTCCCACACTGAGCAGGGAGCTGCCAAGCGAGATCACTGAGTAAGCAAGCCACATTGTGAAATAAGTCTTCCAGGCCTTCATAGGCCATATACTCTCTTTCATTAAATAACATACTGAATTGTCCCTTAGCCAGTCCTAGAGGGTTAGTGGTTTGGTAGCCAGCCAGCATCTTGTTATAAACTTTCTGGCACAAACTAGTAATATTTGTAACAAATTCTATGGATGTGTTAACATAAGGAATTTGGAAACACTCACTTAGATGTCCCAAAAGAGGATGAATTTCAGTACTTTCAGGACTTATTTCACCAAGAAGACCTTTACCAAAAAAACATCAAGTCAAGACTCGTGGTCAAGAAATAAACCAGAGAATTGTATGTTTGATTAATGCTGCATGGTGGTTTTTTTCCAGCTAGTGGGATATCCATAAGTAGGTCACAAGTGTCCCTTATGTATATATGAGAAATACTTTTCCTCTGGATTGATGATAAAAGTTTGCACTCAACATAGCAAAATTCAAAGATTGTTACCTAATAGCTATTTGTAATGGAAGTCACAGGGTGCTGTTTTTCTACATATTTTCTGTATGGACAAAAAAAGGAATTCTCAGATGGGTGTTTCTAGACAGAAAACAGTCCTTCTGTCTGTAAACAGATGCCTTACTGGAAGCCATGATGTCCTTGTAACTCCTTAGAGGAGCTCAAGAGGCTTTGGACAGTGGTAAAATCCATATTAAGGCTGCAGTCTGATGCCTCTGTATTGAAAACTTGGTTCGGTAAATTCTTGTAGATATGACTGAAATTTTGGGGTTGTGCCCCTAAAACACCTGTGCCTGTGTGTTCCCCAAAAGAGGAGAGAATTTTCCTAAAATGAAGGCTTATTATAAAACATTCTCTAGGATTCCTGGTACAGTAATTTCTTATGAGTAGGTAGGACAATTATTCACATAGTGTTTGGAGGCCACCATGAGCATTTGAGCCCTGATGTGTTGTGAAAGAGTCAGGATCTGAGGTTTTGACTTTTGTATTTGACTAGATAACTGGAAGGTGTCTAGGCTGGTAAGAAAAGCCTCTACAAACTCAAATATTTTGCTTTAGAAGTAGTGTAGTAAAGGTATCAAGAGTATCTCGTGGTACCTTCTGAGGCAGCTGGAGTGTTTCAGAAGGGTTCTTATGCATTTATACAAATCATGCAAGACTCAAATTAAACACACGGAAGTGTGGCACCATTTGGTAAGCAAACTTAATACATATATTAAGTATGCTGATTTACCCCATAGTAAAGGCAGGCAGTTCTCTTTGTCATCCTATTAGGTTAGTTATGAATAATTCTTGATATGGTAGAACCTTATATCATTTATATAGTTTATTCTTTTGGGTTTTTTTTTAGCTTGTAGAGGTCATTAGATGCAATTATTTGTGTGGTTAATTAATGAGTCATAGTTTAAGAGTCAAGAATGATAAATCACTTTGACAGAAGTTACTAATAATGTAGGTGCCCAGCACTATATTTTTAAGGTCCTGGAAGAATCAGTCTCCTTCCACGAGGAAATATAATGTGGTAAGTCCTTTCCTAGATTAGCTTTTATGCCAGAAGAATATCCTTCACAGGATTATCCTCCATGAACAAGTTAACATATGAAGTAAGAGAGAGTTTTAAGTAAGAGTCAACTTACAAAATACATGCCAGAGGACACTTGACCTAGTGATGGTGTCTGGGAATAGTCTTGATGGTGTCTGGGAATAGTCTTCTCTGTCCTTTGTTTTTTTTGTGTGGTTTTTTTTTTTGTTTGTTTGTTTTGGTTTTTTTTCTTTAGTCTTTACCCCCTGCCCCCCCTGCATGTCACATGTGCTGCTCTGGTTCTGACTACTCAGAGTATGGACAAATGTGAGTGCCTCTCCCTGAACCTGAGGGCGTGCACGGCAGCTTTTGGCTGGCTGTGTTAAGTTTCACAAGTGCAATGTTACTGCTGAGATGATTCATCCTTTCTCCCTATGGGGTTTATTCACTTGGGGTATGCTGTGGCCCCTGGGATGAAGCAGGGATCAGTCTGGAGTGCTCAGGCTTTGGGCAAAGTTTGTGCTGGTCCATGTAGGTCTACTTTTTGGGCTCATATGTGCAGGGTTTGGGTCCTGTGCTGGACATGGGTGCCTGTGGGTGCCTGAGTGCAACCCACCAAGGACCTGCACAGCCCGGCCTGCCAGCTGAAGTTGGAGGGACATCTGGCGTGGACCTACTACACCCCTTCTTTGTGACAGCCAGGCCAGCCTCAGTATTAGCTCAGATTTCTCAGAACCTGCATTGTAACCCTCTGAACCCACAGCATCTCTGCCTGGGCAGAAGGGCAGCTAGCAGCCCACAGAATATGATCGCTCCCTGTGATTGGCACTGGGCAGGGGTCATTTGGAGCACTGAATTCAATTCTGTCTTTGTCAGCACAAGAAAGACATCGTCCACCTGGAGTAAGTCCAGTGGAGGAGCCACTGGAGTGGTGGGGATTGGAGTAAGTGATGCAGAAGGAGAAGCAGAGGCAGCTGGTTTACTTTAGCCCAGAGAAGGAACAGCTGAAGGGAGGTCTCCTGGCTGCCTGAGCTACCTACTGGAAGGGCGTAGAGAAGATGAATCCAGACTCTTATGAGAGACGCAGGGTGAAAGGGCAAAAGGCAACAGACGCAACTTGGAAGACAGGAAATTCCAGTTAGTTATTACAGTGTTTTTTCCACTGTAAGAGCAGGAAAAGGCGGAGCAGATTGGCTGGTAGAGGTGCTGGAGTCTCCATACTTGGAGCTGCTCAGAATCAAGAGGAAAAGTCCAGAGTAAGGACTGATATAGTGCAGCTGATCTTGCTGGTATTGGATTAAATGAACTAGTGCAGCTCTTTCCAACATAAATTATGTCGTAATTCTATTTGTGATCTACTGTAATTCTCACAGTAGATCATCACTGTCTCAAAAACAGTCTTGCACTGCATAGACAAAGGTATGTGACTACTACTGCTTTCCCTCTTGGAGAGCACTGAAAAAGTGGGAGAGGTGGAACATTAGTGGATCTACCCAAACTGTTTTCTTTAATGGAAAATCCTAAACTGATAAACAAACAGAATGCTAAAAGCCGAAACACCTCAAAAGGAAGATCAAGTAAAAATGTTTTAAATTGATCAACATTTTGTACAATTCAGTATATATAGAACTTGTTAGTCTCAGGTTACATTGCCTTTTTCTGCCCTTTTTATTTACTGAACATAAAACCAATTTCCTGCATAAAAAAACCATCTAATGCAGATGCAGAAATGTACAAATGTGATAATATGGAAACAAAGATTTTACTTTAGTTTTCTAACCCTGTTTTAAGATCACTGTGATGGAAGCTGAGGCAGGACTATGGGACATGGGCTAAGCCATCCTCTGAGTCTGATTTAGACTGCTTCAGCAAATGTTCTTCTCCCTGGTAAGTTTTTGTCAGAGATCTGCACACAGTTCTCTAATTCTCTTCATGACACAGTAAACTTTAGTGAAGTCAAGAGCTGCTCTGGCAGCAAAGTAGAAATGAGTGAGACTATTTTCAGAGCTCTAAAATAGCCACTGAGCCACCCTTTGGAAAACACTGCTGTCAGGGAGGTCTGGTGAAGTGGTATTGGGTTTCCAAAGAGACAGAGAAACAGACAACTGTATTCTTGAGCATTTCACGCTGACTTTCTGTGAAGTGACAAGGATGGCTTCCCCGGAGGGCTGGCTAAGCTTTAGGGGTGAGATTAAATAGCTGACTTTGCCCCTCCTAAATAATGTGCCAAAGATATTACTGCCTCTCCTGTTTCAATGCCCACTCATTGGAACTTCTGCTGGCACCAAGGTCTGGTTAATGTGGTACTAAGCCCTATAACCAGAGTCCCCTGCCACTTGAAAGTATGCATTTAAAGGCAATCTTGAATCCGGAAGGGAAGAAAGAAGAGAGTGTAATGCTGTGCAGTTTCAGCTGCTAATTGTGCTCAGATTAGTTAATTAGATAATTAACATAAGAATGCTCTCTTTTCATATTAGAGCATCATACATTTACAATAGAGCTGTTCATAAGTAGAGCGCTATGCTGTGGGAAACACTAATTAATTTTGCAAATTTGGACCTTTAATTGCTAAAGTGCTGTGCTTTCTCAATGTTTGTTTTAGAGTAATGTTAACTGATTAATGCCTGTTTGGAGAAGTATTTATTCTCCCTGCCAGTTGGACATATTCCTCTCGCTGTGCAACTAGAATTCCAGTTTATTTGCAATATTAACTGCACTGCACTTCAGAGGAGCCTGCAAGAGAGGAGGTTGCCTGTAAGCCCAGCTGACATTGGAACCACTACCTGCAAAAAGCAATGCAGTCCATCATTTCCAGTTAGGACCCATCCTAGTCAGATATCTCTACTGCCTGCATACTCGATTATTGGAACAACATTCATCCTGGCTTGAAAGCAGAATCTGGAAAAGCTGCAGCTGGCAGATGCAGCACCTGCTTCCTTAGCTGCAGTTCTCAGAAAACATCAATCCATGTACCAGGCACTTTGCTGGCTCCCTAATGATCTCTGAGTCAATTTTCAGACCCTTGTGCTGGGTTCTCAGAAGCACTTATGTGAGCTGGGGAAATGTCAGCAGTGTCTGCACGGTCTTGATGGTCTCCTCCTTGGACTCCAACTCCTACCATCTCAAGAGTATTAGATCTATGGGTAACTCTGCAGCACCACCACCATCCCCATCTCCTTTTGAAGTTGTGTCTCTGCTCAGGGATCAATTCAACAGTTATTGAACCAAAAACAAAGCAAGCCTCAACATGATTCTCTTGCCCGATAAGACTTTTATTTGCTTGCATGAGGGAGACATGGGCTTGCTTCCTGCTCCAAGGCTTCTTTATGCAACACATGAAAAATTGTGAGTTAGGAAATTAGAGCACAGATCTTCAATATCCTCAGTGGACACTTTTGCCACCTAAGTAGGTCACCTGTTGTGGCCATTTTCCTTTTGGTGTGTATGTGAAAGTGGCACAGCATTCTCACCCTTGTCTATCTGCACAAGAAATCACAAAAATACCTAAATTAGTTAAAAGTCTGTGAAATCTCGTCTGTCAGGAGTACCTTAAAGGTGAGATTTAAGACATATTTTTATCTTTTTCTTCTGGCTGACAGCTGCAGTAGAGCTATAGATGCCAGTCCAAAGTACTTACCATATTGCACAGAGGGCTTAGCTGCCTAGCTCAGGGCTGTTGGGTCTAATCTGAACAGAAGATGTCTATGTTGCTTTCTAAGCATAGCTCATAATTCTTACTTTCAAATCTTTTGGTGAGAGCTGACTCAACGGTATAAAAGTCTTAACCTGTGACTAATCAGTAGCTGAAAAGTTTCAAGTTAGCCGTTCAATCAGCAAACCTGAGTCAGCAAAACTCAAATATCAAGGATGAATGAGCTTTAAAGAAATGCTTTCAGTCTTTTCCACTTGTTCAGCTAATATTTCCAGTACCTTAACCAGCTTCAACAGGGGAAACAGAACAAAAAACAATAGAAAGATAGGCTGAATAGATGCATGCGAGGATATTTTTAATATGAGCTTGTTCATTTTGAGAAATGAGTACAAATCTTTCCACTGTGATATTGCTGTCCCCAAAAGCACCTTGAACCTTAGCAGCTTTCCTGGAAGAAGGAGAAGCAAGAAGAAAATTAATTGTGGGATGAAGGATGTGGAGAAGGGTCCTTAGTAAGGGAGGGGTAGTATGACAGCAGAAATTACATGATACATTTATTTGTTGTATTTTGCTTTCTGCCTAAACTGCTGCTGTGCTCATTGCAGGCTTTAAGTTGCTGCAATCATTCATTGAAGCAACAGTACAAAGCTGCCAATTTGAAAACAAGACTTTGCTCAGTAGTAGTAAAAGAATGAAAAATTCAAGGGTAAGTTTGAAGATTACAATGAACCTTGAAACCTTGAAAATCCTACAGAAAATGAGCCTTTTAATTTAAGTAAGAAAAGAAATTAAGGTACAGATTTTGTTCTCTGTCTGCTGGGTTAGTCCTGTTGGTTCCAGGTAGGTCACACATTATTAACTACCATAAGAGGTTTTAGATAATTACAGTATTCATCCTTTGGATAGCATACTTTTTAGGCTTTATGTCTTGAATTTTATCCCCTAGATTATTTCTTGTGGTAGGAATATTTGAAAGCATGAAAAGACTGTATGAACCGTTTCAAAGAAGAATCTTCAATGTGTGTTTTGAGTATAATTATTTGGTCTTACATACCTGGTTCATCCAGTGAGATCCTCCAATTCCTTCTAAGCTTTTATATTTCTGAACCAACAAGGTTCATATTTGCTCGAGTGAGGGGCAGGATGGGACTCATGTACTTGTTTCATTATATTTTGAAGATATGTCTGCATCTAATAATGCAGTTTCTGAATGGCTGCTTTCTTCTGACTTTTCTTTTACTCACAGTATTTTCCCTGAAGCAAAGCTCTTCACTTATTCCAGCTCAGTGTTTATTGTGTTGCCCCAGAAATGTTTTCCAGCATTCGTTAGGATTACTGTGCTCATTTTGTTTGAAAATATCCTCCATAATCTTTGGAAGCTTGTGCTGGCTGTGGTAAAGTCATCTTTACCCATGGAGGTCAGAAAGCAGCAATGTGTAGAATCCAGCCCTTCTATTTGTATATCAGTTTCAGGAGGCAGTGGATGAGGGAAGTTTCTACAGCTGAGGGATATCCAGCTGAATTCCAGGCTGCAGCATCTGCAGTACTTACTGCCTGACTGCAGTAAGGCTTGAAGACATGATATTTTCTCCCTCGTGCTTTCTTTCTCTATGGTTCTTGCAGGTACACACACACGTACGCACTTTCTGTTGATACAGGTAGTTCAGCTGGCAGATGAGCACAACAACCAGTCTTCTCTCTCCTGGGATTGTTTCCTCACGTACATAGGATGTTGCATGTAGCAAACGATACTACAAGGTGCCCTATTTGTATTAATGCTCACAGGAGACGTTTTAAATGTTTCCCATCAAGGGTGCCTGTGAGAGAGAAGCAGAATTAAAACTGCTGCTTGACCGAGGCCATGTCTCAGCAGGGAAGCTTCTGCTCATATTTTACTACTGGGTTTGGATATAAATATGTTTCCCATCCACCATTTCAATGCTGTCAAAAGTACTAGTGTAGACTCATTTTAACTATCAAAAAAGGCCTTTGCTGGTGTAGTTTAGCTTCGGGGGAGGAACAGGCAGAAGTGCAGCTCAGTCAACAGAAGCTGCATTGCTACAAAGAGAGTTTCCCATCTGGCAAGAGTGTTTTCCACTTCTCAGTGTCAGTGAAACTTGAGTGGGAGTCCTGCAATTACTGTGGGAGTATGGGGAAAGATGTAGCCATGGAATTAATAAGGTGTTAAGATGGAAAGCATGTTCTAGCAAAGGATTGTCAAAAACTATTGATGATTGAAGGTGAAAATATAAGGCAACTCTGAGTTAATATTTTGGCAGAACATTTCTGTATGTGATGCAGGCTATTTATGGCAGCTTCTCAAGGAATTAGTGACCTTTGAAAGGGTGCTGAAGTGGCAGAAGCAGCAGAGTGACATTTGTTGTTTTCTGTAGTACTGATCAGACATGCAATGTTGACTTTATCAAGGCATTCTCTTTTGGTCTAGGTTACTCGACCACAAGAGTGCCCAGGCAACAAAATATATATATATATATATATATATATATATATATATATAAAGCATGATAAAAAGAATTCTTTTTAGAAATGTTGTTTCCTAGCCAAATACTGAACATGAGTTAGAGTCTATGTTTTTAATTCTAGAAATTTTGCTGACTTTAGTGGGCTTTGGCTCAGATGCAGAAGGAATGGAAAGGTGTTCACTGTGGTACAAATGTGCTGATGGAAGAAGTTGCCATTCTCGTGTACTCATCACTGTCTGCAGTGGTGATTACTGTCCCCAGCAATTTCCCAGTTAAAGTCACTTAAGCTATCTTAATTGATTTTTCCTGAAGTAAATTAGAGTGCTCTGACAGCCTGCTTTGCCAGCCCTCTGGTGGAGGCTGTAGCTTCCAGAAGGGGGGTAATTGAGAGGGCACGTACGGATCTATAAGAGGACTACTGCCTGTCCCCTGCAGAAAGGAAGTAAGTTTGCTGTTTGTCTACACCACATCAGATAGTAATTTTCCCAGGGAATAGCTTGCACTGGTCTTCTAGATTTTTTTTAAAGCTTTGTTGTTATCTCTAGATTACAAACAACATTACCTACTATGCTTATTGTGGGTTTTTTAATGCTGTGTCCACTTTTGGCTAAAACAAGAAACAGTTAATATGGTAACACTTTTTTTTTAATACTTGTCCTCTGGAAAATGCTGTGATGCTGAAATCAAAATGTCCTTCAAGACAATATTGATTTGAATGAGATCCGGCTGTGAAAAATGGCTTAAATAGAGTTGATATAATGTGTTATGATTTTTTTTGGAACAGAATAATGTAATGTATCATTTTAATACTGCTTTTTGAAGTTTACTTTCATATTTGTGTTGAAAGAAAACATTTTGATTAAGGAGACATGGCTTGACCCAAAATGCCTTTTTTTGATTAAGTTTTAAGTAACAAAATGGCTTTGTGCTGATTTGCTGTTGGACCAATATTACAAATTGCAGAGTTACCTTACATCTGTAGCAATGTATCAGAGTAGGCAGATTATGTAGGTGACCTCTTTAGGCAATCTTGAACTTCAAGTTTTAAGTCCCAAAAATTCATGCATTAATTTATCAGGATGACTAATTTGATGAAAAATTCTTGTGTGAATACTACTTTTGGGCAAGCATTTTTATGCTGTGATGTCATTAAAAGAGTTTCTTGTCATAGTTATATCAGCTCCAGTATCTTGAATAAAGAGGCCTACAAAAAAGCCAGAAAAGGACTTTTTACAGGGGCAAGTAGTGATAGAACAAGGGATGATGGCTTTAAACTGAAAGAGGCTGGATTTAGATTAGATAGAAGGAAGAGATTTTTAACAATGAGGGTGCTGAGGCATTGGAACAGATTCCCCAGAGAAACTGTAGTTGCCCCATTCCTGGATGTGTTCAAGGGCAGATTGGATAGGGTTTGGAGCAACCTGGTCTAGTAAAAGATGTCCCTGCGCATGGCTGGGTGTTGGAACTAGGTCCAACTAGGTCTTTAAGGTCCCTTCTAACCCCTTCTATGGTCCCTTCTATGAATTAGCTCCATCAGTAAAATCCACTGATAAACACTCCTAGTGTGCGCAAAGCCTATGTGCATGAACAAGGATAGAAAGTTTGATTCTGGTTCCATTTATTTGTGTGAAAATATAAATTAATGCAGTTTTGCTCACCTTTTATTTACATTCCCTTGTAACATGACAAAGTGAAAGGCAATGAAGCTCAGATGCAGTAAAGTTTCTTTAACAAAGAGACTGAAAGAGAAGCCCATATTATTTCAAGTCCTCCAAAGGCACAAACTTCTGCTCTGAACATGTTGAACTCTTGTTTATTGTGAACTTCTTATAAAAGGGAAAGGAGTGTGGCACTGGGGATCCTGCTGTGAGAAAGGACAACACAAATGACTACAATACTGAGAAGACAAATGAGCACACAGAAGGGCGCATTAGTAATTGTGACCTCTCATTATTAGGCACTGTCCTATTCAGTAGCACAATTTTGGTAGTAATTGGTACTAATTATTTTAATTTCTCCCTCCTGAGCTTTCTTAGAGCTCATACCATGAGGTCAGTTTTCCTTGGCTGCCTTCAAATATGATAAATGTAAATTTTATTTTTATATTTGAGTCAGGACTTTGAGGAAATACCTTCTTTCTCTCTGTGCCAGCACAGAAAGGAAGCAGGAGAAAATGCTACAGGCTCCATTGCTTTACTTTGATCCTTCTCTCAGAGTTATTAAAAGTGAAGCCTTTAAGTAAACAACTGTAAAAATTAAACTACTACATGGGGCTTATAGGAACTGCAGGGTCTGCTGTAGCAGCTCTCTGACATTGTGGTGTTACCTTCATCCTCAGGTTAGGGCAGGAGGAACAGCAATTTAATCTGCACAGTGCTGTGCTGGGACACATCAGTTCTATCCTGTGACCAAAAGATGCATGGCAGGTGCTGTGCAATGTTGCTGTTACCAGACCAGTTCTCAAGTCCTGACTAGCATGGAGTTCCAGGTCTGCTCATCTGGGTGGGGAAGCTGGGAGGAGGACATATACTGCTACTAGGGGACGCTCGGCAGCAACCAGCTGAGGATGGATATCGATTCTTCATCCCTAGGTGTCCACTTGCCAAGGTGAAGGGATTTCACAAACGAATTTACATCCTGAAAAAAAAAAAAAAAAGAAAAAAAGTACCCAGATGATAACTACATTAATCAACTAAGATGGACAAAGCTGGCAAACTGAGAGTTTCTGGCCCCCCATTTAATAATTCATGGGGCAAGGAGGGGGAAGGGAACGAGATAAAACTGCAGAAAAGTTCTGAATCTTACTGGTAAGTTTCTTTATAAAGGAAGTTCAGAAAAAGACTTTGGTTTTTCCTTTGTGTTTCTCCTCAGTTAAATTGGATGTTTCTCTGACATTCTTTTTCACTACAAAGTGACTTTAATTAGCTCTCCTATGGTGTAAACCTTTTGAGTTTTAAAAAACAGAGTTACATTAAATGTCCACGTTCTCAGGCTTGCAGCTGCCCCACTTGTGAGGCAGTCATGGAAAAGGAAAAACGCAAAATTGAGGTGGGAGGGAGGTTTTGATTTGTATCTTTCCTGATGGGAACAAGTCATAAAACAAATGTTCAGTTTCCAGATTTGGAAAAATTACAGAGTATTTTTTTCAGAGTTGCTTTAGAAAAGACTGAGTAAGAGCATGGTATCTCACCAATAGGCACTGCCTTTGAATTTTAGAAGAAACAGTAGACTATGACTTTGAGAAAGTCAAATAAAGGCCAAAGGCAAGTTTTGGTTTGCCAAAGAAAAATAACTCCAATCTAAATGGCATGGAGTCCTTTGAGTTTTTGTTTTATGTTCTCTTTTCATTTTCACTCTTTGAAACAGAAATGAAGAAAATCCCCAAATCTGTGGACTGGCAGAAAAACAGCTCTTGCAGGCAAAGGAATTATATTCATGCATATGGGTACTGCTGATTTCAGTATGAGTGCTTGGTTCAAACAAGGACAAATTAATATCATCATTTTTTATCTTTGGTGCAACTGGGAACTCCTGGCCATCTGATTACTGGCTGGAAACACTTTTATAGAAATTTATCAACTTGCTTTGAAGTTTTTTAAGCTTCCACTTGTATAGTGAACATATTGATAAGAGGCCTCATGGTACTATGTTCACACATCAAAATTATGTGCATTGTCAGAGCAGTGAGGCTGCAGTTAAAGAATTGTGATAATGCAGCTTTAATCTGAGCTCCTTCCCCTCACCACATCAGGGCTTCTATGAGATACTTTGTGTTTCCCAGGTATCTGGCAGTCACTACCAAGATCAGAGCTCTACTGAATATCCTTTAATGGATGGGTATCCATAGGCAAGCCCAGTTCAAAAATATAATCAAAGGGTAGACTTTGCAATCTGTACTCCTTTTCAAAATTCCTTTGTTCCACAAAAGATTTCTCTTGCCTCAGAGACAATATACTTCCAAGTTTCCTGAAAGCTTACTTTTATAATCATGTAGTTGAAACAGAAAACTACCACAAAAGAGGGTTTACTTCTACATTTAATGGTAACTGCCTCCCAAATCAACATTGCTTTTATGGAGAAGAATACACAATGCCTGGAGTATGGAAGGATTCATAGCTGCTCAATAGTATTGGGGACATTAGTAGAAATATATATATTTAGAAAATAGATGTTATCTTATAGAACTGACAACATGAACTTCAGTGCTATTAGCAAAGGATCTTTTTGGAGGCAAAACACAGAGCTTTCCTGAACGAACACAGATACTGGCATCTTATTCCATTAATATCCCAGGAGTATCCTACTAATTTACTGTGATATAGCTATTCCTATTATCCGGATTCTAAAATATATCTTTCATTGCCTAATTAACCAAAACTCTGAGAATGAACAAACACATCATTCTGC
The DNA here is from genome assembly GCA_035222235.1 of Margarornis squamiger. NCBI lineage: Eukaryota > Metazoa > Chordata > Aves > Passeriformes > Furnariidae > Margarornis > Margarornis squamiger. Next base: position 59,516,964 of record JAWWTY010000123.1, read on the forward strand.
TGAAGTCTGTCACCAGCTGTCACCTGTCACTTCTAACCCAAGTAAACCTGAGTTAGGGTAAATTCAGACATTTCTTTTTAGGGTAAAGCTCACCAAAATGGAAAGAAACTTCTCACTGAAAGTTAAGTTCAGTCTGGTGTGTTCAACACTGGGTTTAAAAATCATGGAATCACAGAGTCACAGAACATGCTGAGTTGGAAAGAACCCACAAGGATCATCAAGTCCAGCTCCTGGCCCTGCACCCACTCCCAGGAGTCGCATCATATGCCCGAAAGTATCATCCAAACACTTCTCCTTTGGCGGTGGGGGTAAAGATTTATTTTCCTTGCCTTTGGATGTGCTCCCAAGGAACTACATGGGATTACCTGGAGCGTAGGAAAGCTAGGCAGAGGCAGGCACAGGCTGATGGCAGCACCAGTTTGCGCTGACCCTTGGGACCACAGCAGGCATGGGGACCATGGGGGTGGACAATCTGTACTGAAGAGTGATGGGGTCATAAACACGAAAAAACTCTCAACACACAGCTGGGAATGAAAAAAATGGCGTTGTTGTTATTGCCCAGTTCAAACATACTGGCTTGGATTTTGGGTTATGCTTTGGCTGCAATGCTTTGTAACTGAGGAAGGCACTCAGCAAGAGCTGGTGTTAAGCTATCTTTAGGCTCCATCAGTTCTGCCTGGCCAGTCTCTCTTCCAGCATTAGACCAGTGTCAAGAAATCCTGCTTTCCTACTCATCCTTGCCCCGGAGAGCAGTTCTGGGAACTGTAATCTGCTATGCTGTGGGCGGAGGGCCAGGCAGGAGGGGAGCCCAGGCATCTGCCGGGTGTGTACAGCTGCACCAGCAAGCAGTGCAGCAGGACTGGAGCAGAGAACAGCAGTGCTGAGGGCATGAGGGGCACACAGGGAACTGGTGGGGGTGTTTGGGCTCTGCCCCTGAGGGAACAACGTGCTGGGTAGTGGGGGAGCCCATTGTTCTTCTTCACTGCACAGAGCAGTTCAGCTCCCCCATGGCCAACCCTGCCCTGCTGGGTGGTACTGAGAGACCTTCTGCCAAATGTCTGCCCCCAGTCTCAGCTGCAGCGTAGGTGGGGGCCCTCCCTCGTCTCCCCAGGATACTTTGGGACCAGGCACTGTTCGGGATTTGGTTTCAGGGTTTGGTTCCTGTTCTGCTGTCAGAGGCATAGAACGCTGCTGGGGAGGGGAAAGGGAGGTTGGTTCTCATTTCCCAGTTGCCAGTCCTCAGATTTCTCTTCATACATTGAAAAAGTAAACCCACTGTGATATAGACTATTGTAATTCATCCAAAAATGTGATGGGAAATGGTACATCTTTGTTTAATTGGGAAAAACACCAGCATTTTTATCTTGAGACATTCATCAACTTGTCAATGAGACAGCTATCTGCATGGCTTTACTTTCAAGAAGTCATGAAATATTACATCTTAGAAAAATCCTGTAAGCTTGATTTCTGTTTTTATACCTAGGTAAAGCAAATAACTTCTGATTCTCTTTAGATTATCTCAGTTGACAGTATATCAATGCACATGTCGTTATCAGATTATAAATGTTGTGATTTTTATGACTCTTGCAGTCCTGTTTTTGCCAACAAACACTGCCTGTATCTCAACTACATCTCTGCATTATCTCTGTGCTTTCCTTACCAGCACACTGCATGCAAAGTTTAGCAAGTGCCTTTGCTACAGCAGCCATTAGCAGCTTTATTGCCTATATGAACTGATACTCTGGGATGTATTTCTTTACCCTGCTGCAGAGATATCTGCACATGATGACTACTTGGAGACAAAGAACTATGTCAAAAAGGAAGAAGTAGCTTCAGAAAATTGTGGGAAAATGCTACTTTGCTCTCAGCAAAGAGTCAGTTTAAAATATGTAACTGCTCCATGCTGATTACAAGATAGAACTGCTTCTGGAGAGGAAAAACAATTTAGTCCATATAGTGGATATACAAACCCTTAGGTAGGCAGGCAGCTTATAGATCTGATTCTAAGGAACCAAAAACCCCACAGCAATCACATACAAGATTTCTACAAGGTTTTCCATCTTTTCAGAATACACAGTCTCTACTGTGCATCTGGTATGCAGAGAGATTGAGCCCTCATTTCAGAATCACCAATCACCAAATTTCATAGATATTTAAAAAAAAAAAAAAATAGAGGCAGATATCTATGTATTTTATTTATGGATTTAAAAAATCCTTGTCATCTCAGCCAGCATTTCGTGCAGGTTGTCCATCTTGACATTCGAGCTGCTGAGCAACTGTGTTTTACCAAGAACCAACTCCTGATTCCCTGCATTGACCCCTACTTTAGTCTCTTGCCAGGATGGCAACCTTTAGAAATTGCACAGCTGGTTTCCTCCACTTTATGTGAAACATTTTGCACTTGAAGAAAGAAATTATCTTGTACATCACTGGGATGTAAAGCAAACGTTGCAGCCATGTTGCTGGAATAGGTGGAAGGGGAATATTATTTGGAGTCCAGGAGTGAGGGAGAGGAAGGAGTGGAAGGAGCTTGTATCAGGCACCGGCTGTGTTAGAAAGGCATTAGTGACAGGTGGGGACAGCATGCCCAGCAAAGAGAAAGAATATAAAATAGATAGTCACTGGTTTTACCACAAAGGCCAGGCCTTGGCAGTTTCTGCCACTGAAGAGAATTAGACAGAAACAGTCTCCCCAAGCATCCTATGATGCCATCTGGCTTATTACAGAGGAAATCCCCATTGGCAGTCTGGGTTTTTTTCCCTTTTTCTTCACAACAACCTGAATGAGTGCCAAGATTATTTCTCTCTCATACTCCCTCTGTTTGGCATCGACACATCATTCTGTAGAAGGGGGAAATATGCACTGCATTGGCTCAGATGAAGGCAGCAATTTAAGGAGCAGGAGCTTTTGCAAGCCTGAGAGGGAAGCAGGGCTGATAAAGGAGATTAAACAAGCTGAGACCCTTTTGATGAACAAACTGAACCATCCTGCTGCTGAAAGAGTAGAGATATAGTCGATAGCTGTGACATACTGTCTGTTGCTTGCCAGGAGAGCTATTTATTTCCGTTATTAGCCTAAAGGGTGGTGTAGGCAACGAAGTGAGTCACCGAATAGGAGTTCAGGTGAGATGAAGGTAGCATGAGCAGGGAACGCCTCTTTATTACAACTCTTCAAATCACCCACTGCGGGAAATTATTTTGTCACCTCCTTGTCTTTTCTGCAAGGTTTCCTTTCCTGAGATTAGCGATGTGCATGCACAACAGTGGTCTGCATCTGATAGGCAAAGTAGTGTGGTTAGATTTAATTATTTTCCAGTGAAACATCCACATTAGATGCAGAATGGAGCTGATTTAAATTACAGCTTGCCTGAAAACTGTGATTGACCTGAAAAAAGGTCCTACCATGTTTAAAAAGATGATTATACTGGAGGAAAATGTTGAATATTTTGCCAGACACTGAATATTAATTATTATTCCAAATACATATTTTTTTATGTGTGTGTGTAGTCACACATGTATATAGACAGAGAGCTAGATTTTGTATATAATATATTTTTTAATTATTAAATAACTTTTTTTTCCTAGGTGAAGAACTGTTTTGTGAGTTTCTCATAATCTTAGCAGCCTTTTCATTGCAGAAATCTTTGTGAAGAGCAGCAAACTGATATTTTTCTCAACCTAATAATTTTCATGTCAGCTTGAAATGTTAATGAATATTTTGGAAATAATGTAGTATACATATGGGACATGTATGTGTCCTGCATGGAAGTCTGCCCCTTATTTTCACATTGTGGTGAGGTCGGACATTTGCTCAGTTCTAGCCCTGGTACAATATGTCTCCCTTCAATCTTTGTTATTACCACATCATATTTAATCTGTGGGATAGAAATGGGACTGTCACATCTCCTCCTCTCCTTCTATTGTTTGTCCAGTCATAAAATTAGAGATTTGTCTCTTAGCCATCCTGTTTTTAAGATTATAGTTCAATTGCATTATCGTTGATTTTTCTCCTTTCTTTCCTGCAGTATAAAAAGCACTGAAGTATTTGCTTTAAAAACAAAGGACTTGTTCAAAGTGGTTATGTTGTCGGTAAAAATGACCTATCGATACTGAGCTATCTGGGGAAGGGGGTGTTTAACAAATATAGGAAAAAAAGCAGTACACTCAGCAGGTTTGGGAGAATTGTATCAAATGTCTCCAAAGCAATGGCTCTTATGTTAACACTAGTGCTTTCTGGCTTTGAAGTGTACTGTAAGTACATAAGGTCTATTGTCTAAATTCTAGGGGGTTTTGTACTTTCTAATTCATAGTGAAAGTTTCTATTATTGCTTTTATCATATAACCATTTAGCCACATCTAAATTCAGAAAATATTATCAGGAGTTCCAGGTAGAAAAATCTGTATTCTCTTACAGAAGAGGAAATAAATGTTAAAATAGGGATTTTCCGATATTACCAAATGCATCCTACTGCTCCATGGAAAGGGGAAGAAATTAAAAAGGGGGTTCAGTATTGTGTGTAAATAAGGAAAGGTGAGTTATGTTGCCTGCTGATAGATTTTGGGTTTGATTTAAGTTCCACCTATTTTGTTTATTAAGAGTGTTTTCTACTGTAATAAAAGTTTCCGACAGTGAATTTCAGCTCTGCACTGATAAACTTCACCTGCCTGCGAGGGCACCTGGCTAACACACATAGCAAAGACCTGGGGCTGAAGATATTCTGCTTTGCTGAAGTCCTCTGAGTGGTACTGGCGTGCAAGTGGTACACTACCACAGAACTGAGTGAAACCTGAAACTCCTTACAGCCAGAGAGACTGAGGTCAGGATCCAGGGTGTCCTTGAGGAGATGCCCTTTATGGCCTTTGTGCAGCATAACCTCATGGCGAAGGGGCTGACATCTCCTTACTGAGAACTGTCCTTTGCAACTCTCAGCAAATAATGACTTTGTCTGCAGTCTTGATTTCCCCTGCTCCATATGGTATACCCTGCTGACAGGAGAAGTGGTACTGACTGCCCTGAGCTTGTGCTGCTTGGGGCCAGACCCTCCAGTTTGCATGTCCAGGTGTGCAGCTGGAGTGCATGAAGGGGGACGAAGTGTGAGCAGAGAGCACTGGGGAAGGACTAGGGATTTGGGAATAAAACCTTCTGCATCCTGGCCATCCAGCTTTATGAGGATGGCCTCTGGTAGGGACTGTTCCCCTAGACCTCACACTGGGTTTTTTCAAAGGGAAATTTCCCAGGCAGAGCTTGTGAACAAACTCCCACTGATGAAACAGGGCTAATTAGTCAGCAAGAACTGGGAGCCAACTGGGGAGCTGTACTAGTTGATGGTAGAGGTGTACCTAGTAGTAATAAAGACTCAAGACCTTTATTAGAGGTTTGTTACTGTTTGATCACTGCTAGTCAATATACCAGTCTTCATCTGAGTAACCCTTTCCAAGAAGTTTGAAAAATGAAAAAAATAAAATAGCTAGAATCTAACCTGACAAATGGTAGATCCAAAGCTAACCCTGCAGTTAGCTTATTCAGATCTAATGAACTGCCTATTTGTTTGAACAGTGCTGATAAGTTTTTGATAAAAGGCCTTGTATTATTGCTTTTGCACAGTTACATTGCCCTTGCAAAAGACAAATGGCTCAAAACAGAGGACAAATGTACTTCTTTAGAAGTCTCTTCACAGAAAATGTATACAAAATTAATGAAATAAAGGAAAAAGAAATATATAATAAACAAAAGAGTGACATTTATGTGCAGGAGGGATATAAAAATTGCCTTTGCTATAGAAAAGACATCTTGATTGTGAAATTGGCTGCTGTTGGAATAGCACAATTTCAGTAATCTCTCTATCCCAAGCACAATATTTTTCTTCTATTTTCCTTCAAATCCATCACTCAGTTTACTTGACTATAGGAGTTTTCACCAACAAACATTGCACCAACTGTATCAGTAATTTATATCTGATAAGAAATGAAAATATTCATGGATTTCTTCAAACTATGTGCTGGAAATGTGGCACAGAATGATGAATAGCCCTGAGTATCTGAAGGTATTTATGTCTTCTGTTATCTTTAAAAAGACAGATTTTGGAAATATGAGATCTAAATTTTTTACTTTGTTACAGTAGTCTTAAGTAGTGCAGTTCATCTCTAGGAAATGAAAAAATATTCAGATACCAGCAGCAGCACAAACTCATGTTCTCCCATTCTCCTTTCCTATGAACTAGGAGGTCTTTAGTATACCATGCAGAGCCTTTGCTGGAATTAATGAATTTGAGGTGTAGTTTTGCATTTTCCTTCAAATACTGGGCATGAAAAACAGATGTTTGGAGAAATTAGGAACTTCCTGGTCACTGGAGTTCTCCTTCCCTCAGAACAGGCATGTATACCTTAGCTCCACATGTAAGTCTGGCCCATGCCATGGTCAAATTTCCTCGCAAGCTGCACAAATTGTATCATCATTTCTGTCTCTGTACAAGAGCTAAATGCATTGGTTTAGCTTGCTGTAGCTTCTAGTGCAGAACTTGCACTGGAGTAGTGTGGACCAGAATGCATTTTGTCACTTTGCAATTGCAAATTGGCAGATACTATTTTTTTCTCAGGGGAAAAAATGGTTGTGTGCATTTCTCAACCTAAAGGTTGGATTCTGACAGAGGGATGGATGATACCAAGATACGAAGTGCAGCTGGGTCCTTCCCTGCTCTGCTTATTTCAGAGCACAGGGATCACCAGAGTTAGACCAACTCTTGCTGCCTCATGCAACTCCAGTTGGCTGGGAAAAAAACAACCCATGGTGTTTTGTTGTAACTGCTGCTGAATGGGAAGTTCCAGGACAGTTCTCATCCTTCTGAGTGCAATCATATTAAGAATAGTTCAGATCTTTCTCAGCACTCTGTGTCCAAATATTTCGTATGTACTGTAGCTTCCCAGGAAATATTACTCTGTCAGTAGGCAAACAATTGCTTAGCTTGAAAGAAGTGTAATTATTTAAGGCATGCACAAATGTTTTTAGCTGCATGGTGCTGTAACATTATTAACTGTGGGGGGAAAAGTGGGCTAGCTCTATTTTAGATACTATATTCCCATTGTCCTAAAATGCAAAAGAGCTGTAAGTCCTATCCTGACCAGAATTCCACATTTGCTCTTGATAGTCGATTGGATTTCAGAGCAGGATTAAGTAAATAAGTCATATTAAAATGACAAAATGGGTAAATAGAATATAATGTGAAATGAAATGTAAATTGGATTTAGGCAAACACTTTTATACAGACCTCCCGTCAAACCCTATCAGACTGCTTCAAATTCCTACTGTGATTTCTGCTCGCAGTTCTATTACATGTTGCCACTCAAGGGCATTTGATGTTTTCTCTCTCTGGAAATTCATTTGCATTTAAATGATTTGAAATAATCATAAAAGCCAAGTGCTATGAAGTTTGAAATTAGTTACTGTCTATAAATTGCGATGCCATTAAAAGATGATTTTGAAGAGCTTTGCTGTCTCAAATGTATGCAGATTAAAATCTAACAAAGTACACCTTGTTACAAAACTGTAAAGAATGGTGTGACATGGACTTAAATTGATTTATTCTCCTACTAGTGCCTATAAACTTTACATACTTGGGTTTCTTCTGAAAGTGGAAAAAAACCTTTTCATTTGCCTGCTGAATCTGAGCCAAAATCTGTTCTCAGATGGGGTTTCATTGGGTGTATCTGACACCAGCGCTTGGCCCTCAGAGTTTCATCTATACGGTCTATTAAATTTCTGGAAATGCTCTATGAATAGTTGGGTCTCATAATTTTTTTATGGAGGGAATAAAGGAGTGGGATCAGGAACAATGGAGGCCATTTACAGTTGACAGTGTGTGTATGCGCATTTATCCCTGTATCTGTTCAGTTTTACCTCCTCTTCCTTGAATTCCAATGTTCTCCTGGTAGGCGTTTCTGCAGGATTTTCTCCCTGAGGCAGTTAATGCTCCTGGTAGGTTACCCTGGAGCTAGCCTTGCCTTCTTGCCAATGAAAAGGTAAAACACAGTTAGGAGCACAAAAACATATTGAAATATTGAAGCCCCCTTTGAAAGGGAGTTCTTCTCTGTTCACCTCTAGATGAGCTTAGGCAAAATAGAACCATCACCTCATAAACTTGTCTTCCATCTCACCTCCCCTAGCACTATTCCACCTTTAACCTACTCCTGCTCTCTGCCTGTGAGACCTTGTTGCAGTATACTGCCTAATATAAATTCCTACTCTCTTTGTTTATACCATTGGGATATTATGACTTTACATTTTTGGATAGCAGTAGTACATTCCAAATATAATCTCCTATCCCCAAATTATTTTAAATGGACTTAACCACAAATATATGTTCAACTATGTCTAGTTGTATAATTTGATCTTAGATGTTTGTAACAAGGAAAGCAAAATTGCCTTGGTTTATAGGTCTCAGAATCCAGGGATGGAATTACCTCTTTGTAAACATATTTACGTGTGGATTTTTATTATTAAGAAGAACAAAAGAAATGTGGAGAATATATCTTAAAGGGCAAGAAAAATGTTTCATTTTAGTATTTCCAGTGGTTCAAAAATTTCTAATATAGTTTTCTTGAAGATAACATTAGCTGTACAATTCCTACTGTTTCTATTGCAACAATAAAGACTCGTACTCTTGTTTGTGTATGAGTCATAAAACAAAGCAGCTCTTTTAACTACCTATTTAATAAACAGCTTTTTTTCCTAAAGTTGTCTCAGCAGCTAGTGCAAACTACCAGCAAATCCTTCCTTAATTGCAGTGTGCAAGTTCAATGTATGCACGCTAGTGGGGAGACAACACCCAGTCTCTTGAGTAGGGTGCAGTGTTGCTGCAGTGTCAGATTAGTGATGGGGAGTGGGGGAAGTGAGACAGGAGTGAACTGATAAGCTTAATACATTATTGTTATTCTAGCATGCCACTGGCCTCTTACACTAGTGTTCTGGTACAGTCCTGACTGACTTATCAGAAGGAAAATCCTGATAGGTTCACTATGCAGCTCAGGCTAAATAGCTCCAGATAAAGGGTGAGTATGTTCAGTTCTGAGCATTCCCTGGAAGTGTAGTTTGAGGACAGCAAATTTTGCTCAGGAAATGAGAGGTGGGATTCATGCCCTGGGCAGGCTTTCATTGCAAAAGCAGCTTTGATTTCTACAGATTTTTTTCTGAAAATCACATGGCCTGAAGTATTGATCCAAGAGCAAGGATTCTTTTAGTCCCAGATGGTTTCATCCAAGCAGAACTAAAGACTACCAGCATCTCTTTCTTTCTGGAAATGACCTGGCCGCTTTGCTAACAACCATTGACTTCAGCCACTTTCCACAGGCTGTTCAGGAGCTTAAAAGACCAGGTGTATTTTGTCCAGATCCACCAAGGAAGAGCTCTGGAGCAGCACCATAGAGAAACGGGGGATAGTCCCTGATCAGAGCATGAAAGTATTAGAAACTGCTGAGATACAGCAGTAATTGGGACAGGGATGAATGATGCACCTATTCACTGTTGAACTGACCCAAGTGGTCACTCCAGGTACCAGCTTTTTCCTTGTGTGAGAAGCAAGTGCTCCTGAGAGTGGATAGTCTATCTTTCAGTGGGAAATATTTTTTATCACATTCTACAGAAAAGCTGGAAATGTTTTAGTTTGAGCACAGTCCTCCAACCTGGCAGGGCTTATTAAATGAATGGAAAACTTATGAAAAGACTGTTTTTCATGATGCTTTTTTTACATATGTCTTTTTAAGAAAGGTGCCCAAGAAATGAGCCACGGACGTTGATTCTGTCCTGCTTTAAATCCATATTCACAGGCAACTGAAAAAAGTTTTGGAAATCATCTGGCTTTGAGAACTCTTACTACTCAAAACAAGATCTGGCAAGATAGATAAAAAATTACTCATAACTGCAGATGAAATTGTAGTAGGAGATTTAACTGAAAAGTATAACATTTTATGAACTCAGGGCAAAACAATATCTCCCAGAACATATTGCAATCCGATCTTTGCAGATGTTATTAAAATAATGCAGGGTTTGATAAAAATGCATAAATTATACTTTATTGTTGTGGATTATAAAATGTGTTCTGAAAGGGATGGTAAAGCACAGCAGGCATTTTGCTTTATCTAGTTTGACAGCATTTCTTTGCCATTAAATGAGGAGGCATAGCTTTACAATATTTGCAAAAGGCAGAGGAGGAAAAGGCCTAGACTGAAAACTTTCCAAAGACAAGACTGTCTTCTTGTGTGCTTACACAGTGCTTAGCACAGAGATCCTTGAGCACTCAGTGCTCTCCCTGCCACAGACAGTAACAGAAGTAGCAGGAAAAACTTCCTTCTTTGTTATAAAATTATAATGTTTTCTTTATACTTTCAAAGCCTCATGTTCTCTTACAGAGTTTAAGTGCCCTTTTGCTTTCATCTGCCATTTTTTCCTAACCACTCCTTACAGGCATAGTTTTTAGCTGTGCTCTGACCTATGATAAGGAGCGTAAAGTTTTGGTTCCCCAAACCTGTGTAAATTCAATATTGCAGCTCAGACCTGTCACTGCATAAGATGGGTTTGAGGGCCAGAACTGCAGCACTGAATTTAAAACATAGTGGGAGGTAAGCCCATCTCCTACTACTGCAATGACATTTTTAGTTTTAGGGTTTTTTCCCCTCAGGCAAGCATTTCTGAATGTTCTGGAGTGGAAACTAACAGATGGGATTTCTTTAAAAAGATACAAACCGCAGCTTAGGTTTTCAATCTGATTTATAATTTTTTTTTTCCTACCAGAAGGTGGGTAATTAATGATTCAATGTGCAGCCACCATACGCTGGAATTTAAGCTGCTGGAAATCTCATTTATAACCATAAGAATGCAAAGGGACACAAAAAGCTTGATTTGTTTTTGCGGCTTTCCTGAGTTAAAATTAAACCTATTACCAAGAGCTGACAATGCCATATTGTTGCATTAAAGCTATGTTTATACTTTTTCATGCACAATGTTTCCTGTGAATAATGAAATATAGAATTTGTGGTATTTTTGAAGGCAGAGGTTAAAGTTATTATTCTGGTGTTGTAATATCTGTTTGTAGCCACACATGCTGTGTCTACTCCCTGCATATTGTCTCTACTGCCTGCAGAGTTTGCTACCCTGATCACTGCTGTTAATAGGGATATTAGACATTCAATAGACAATATAGGTCCTTTTAGCTATCCAGCAGGAGACTGGATTTTGTGAACATGCTGATTATGTCCCAGATTTATCTTGCTTTAAGTCCCCTCTCTTTGGAGGCACTGGGTTGCTCATTGCACCTCTGTTCTTATTCATTTTTGAAGATGCTGTATTACAGAGTTTCCAGTTCCCATTTAGGCAGCTGTAAACAGAAGGCAACTGCTCCAGAGGAAAGCAGTTATGTAATTAATGCATTGACTTAGATTTGCTTAATATAAGCATGAGAATAAGTGTAAATAAAGGTGAAATACAGAAGACTTGGTTTCTCCTCTGGAACTTGCTTAACACAATGGAGAAGTGCATTTCGGCAATGAGTTATCTCTTTCTTGCAGAGACAAGAGCCTTGTGCTTCTTTTTACACTGCCTCCAAGGAATGAAATGGCCTCCGAGAACACGGCACTACTCAGAAAGGCAGCAGTAGCTTAAGTCTAGAAAGCATTTAACAATATGCTTAACTTTAAGCATTTTTTTTTCAGTCTCACCAGCCTCAACAGGCTTTAACAAGGTACTTAACATCCTTTTTGAACAAGGATACTTTCCTGGAGTTGGCCTTAACAAGGGAACTCACTACTTGCTTTTGCTGTGCATTCTAATGATCTTTGAGTTCTACCTCTTCTGCAACATCTCTGAGGATCTGACTCTGCTTTAGGCAGGAAAAGAGTAAAGGGTTAAGTAATCGGTTGACATCCTATCTTTGCATACCATCCTGATCATCCCATGGCCAGTGGTTTCTCTCACTCATCCTCCCTTGGATCTTACCTAGTAAATGATGTAGAAGGTCACACCTGGAGTCCCAGCACCCTCACCAGTCTGACCACACATTACATACTGCAGAAAAAATGAAGCAAGTGCAGGGATGGGTTAGACAAAAGGTAATTCAGAATTGCTAACTGCTTTTCTGCATAACTGTGAACAGCTATTTGTCCAGCTCTAATTACGTTTTACTGTTGATTTAAATTGTAACACTACCTATATTTTTTGCATGGTCTTTGCTTAGGAGGAAAGTAAGCAGAAGACTGAACACTGATTAAGGGAAATGAAAGCAAATCTGTTTACTGATAATGTATGTATCAACACTGAGACAGGGAAATGGTACTCAGGGATTGCTTTCTGCTCTTGTTTATGGTCTTCAATATATTTGTGCATTTCTCATTTTCTGCCCAGGCAAAGTCTGCATTTCAAAATTACAGATTTATGTGGTCACAATAAGGTAGCAAATTCTGTCATTCAACAGACCTACACTGTTATTTAGTAATACTTCTGAATGTGATTTTACTGTCCTCTGTTCTCATTGGAGAATATACTAAAATTCAGATTAAAGATGAATGCCTTCTTTATGCACTGGAGTTTTTCATAGCTGCTTCCTCAGAGAAGCTTTTTTCCCCTCATTTCATCTTGAAAGGTCATTTTAGGAACTAAAAAGCCCTGTTGCCAACTTTTAAAATAATTATGGTCTTCAATAAAATGCCATCTATTTTTAACATTGTACTTTTTAATGTGTCTTTTTTAAAGACACAAGTAGATTACTTTTGCCATGAATAATGTATGACTTCAGAGACTTTGAATACTATGACATAAATTATCAACTACTTTTCCACTATTTGCCGATAAAGTGGGGGTGTTTTCCACATACTCTGTAGTCAGCTCATGTTTGGAGTAGGCTTTGTTATGCTGCTGTATTTGAATGATGGCATTTCATCAGTTTATACCACTTGACAGCATAAAATGTCAGGAGGAAATGATCACGACACTTCTGCAGGTGGTAAGTATTCCCTGCCTGTACTCCATGAAGTAAACCATGGTGCACTATGTAAAATAAAAGCAGACGCCAGTATTGGGATTTGGAACACAGTGTGTGCAGAGGAAAAATCTAGAAAATACCTTTCAAAAAATGTCTGTTGTTTCTTAAAGATTTCCAGGGATAGGCAATATTGATAAAAGTCAGAGAGAGCCTCTTAAGCTGTGTGCAGGGTCTGGTGAGGCACAGTGGTTGGACTTACGATTGCTGGCTGAGTGACCAGGGCAGAACATCCATGGGCAATGCAGGTGTGTTTCAATATCCTTGTATGTCAGGGTCAACAGTAATTGTCATGTATTTAAACTGGTGATTCAAACGTGAAGTAGGAAAACACTGAAAGGTATGAGAAAGGGAATGAAAACTAAGTACATATGTGAGGCTGTATTTTGGCAGTTAAATATTCAGCTGGATTAATGTGCTTCAGGAAATAGTAATGTTTAGGGTGAAGAGGAGAAGAAAATTGGTGGAAGTGGAGAAAACTAGATAACATTTTTTCAGGCAAGAAGCATATTAAAGCAAATAAAGCACTGGAGGGGGAGAGTCTGCTGGGACCTAGAGCTTAGCAGAGAAGTGGTAAAGCAAATAGCGGGAGTTAGAGAGAATAAGAGAGATGGAAAATGAAAGGAGAAAATAGCCTCACAGCACATGAAGGTAAAATATCTGGAGGAGACCCTGGGGGACACTAGTGTGGATTTATGTCCTGCAATTATAATTAGTGAAAATGAGGGGATAAAATGAGATTTTGAATTTTCAGGAGCACAGAACTATTTCCAAGTTTTAAAGTAAGTTGTATGTTGTCCTTTTCTGCTAAAGTTTATGTGAACTCTCTCATCCACTGCTAGTCTTTCCAGAAAGCACTTGTCTGTGATGCACCCTGGGGTGAACTGCACTCATTGCAGAAGGCACAACAGGAAGAAAACTCTGGAGAAATTGCAAGATCCATTTGTAACAAACATGATACAGTATCAATAAATCGCATGGTCAGAAATAGCACTAACATATAAACAGGATGTGGCAACTGGAATGAGCATATTACACAATACTCATCAAATGCTCTGATTTGCACAGGTACAAGAGTATTTATATTTTCAAAAATGCTTTATGGCTGTCAGCTCCCTTGAAGAAGGTTCTGGTTTGCACTGAAACTTCATGGAGGAATTGGGTAGGCAGAACAGTGAACCACTCATACTTGGAAATCTAGAAATTTATGAATCCTCTGGCAGGATCTGGATGCCTCAAAACAGACCCTACATTTTCCCTAATTAAGCAACACTTGTTGCATCTATATGCCTTTTGTTGAGGAAGATAATAGAAATGTGACGAATTCACATTCCTGAGTCCACAAGTCTCATGAAGCTTTATAAGATCAAATACTCATGGCTGTGTTTAGGGATGTGTTGGATCCTGTTACCTTGGAAATCACCCAGTCAAAATCATAAGGAATTTTTCAAACACCTAATAATTGGATATTTCACTAAAACAATCTGGGTAACTTTGAAGAATGGACAGTCTTGGATAATTCAGAAAAGATAGCTCAATATTTCAAATATTTTACTACAAATAACTCATTGTAGTCTAGCAGCAATAATGTCAAACCTGGCTAATAGCACAATAATTGAGGATTCATAAAGTGTTTCTGGGAATCACCATGTAATTACCATTGTCTCCAGTGATGGTACAGGAAAATACTAGCAATATTTCAAGATATTTAATTAAGTAGTGTCAGTAAGTTACCTTGAAGATAACTTCTATCACCCCCATATGACAGGCCTCTGGATGACTAGATGATGGATGAGTCCCCTCAGTATGAAAGACAGGTGAACTGAGGAACATCAGCGTGATATGCAGAACTCAGTACAATGAAGTACATATAATTGTTATTTACTCTTTAAAGGTGACCTACAAATACAATGCTTTAGGGTTAGTTTTTTGTGGGTTTTGTTTTTTTTTTTTTTTTTAATAAAGAAGTGAAAGACTCTACAAAGTTCTTCTGTAGAAACTGTACATTCTTTCCACAGAAATTCTTGTCCACTTTGTTTTTCCCCAAAGACCTCTGATCCATGAGGGAAGTAACAAGTTTATGGTATCAGATATCAAGGAAAAAAATATATTTGTGTGAGGGTAATTTCTTATGTGGTCTCTCTTGGATGTGGGAGCTGTTATGAATTCATGTGTGGTTCACTAGTAATGTCAACAGCAAAACTCATCATCCCTGTCTTGGGAATTGTAGAAAAACTTGTAGCCTTCATGACAAAAATGTAATATGAGATCAGGGGAAAGACAGAAAAGATGAAGTTAAAGAAAGATGGGTATCCTAGTAGTTATTTCTGTCAAAGGAGTTAAGGAACTATCAGTTTTTATTTATTTATCATAAACAATGGGCTCTGTGTTTCTTGTTCAGGTAACTGCTCTCTTACATTCTGTGGGCTGCAATACCTTACATTTTAACTAACTGCACTTTTTCTTGCTGTCACCACACAACTGACTTGATCCCAGCCTTCAGTTTGGAAATCCTTGCTCTTTACTCTGATTCTTGCTTACTAGCCCATTTGTCTTCTACTATATCAGTGCACTTCTCTGTGGACCCTAAGGTGATAATTACATTAGCTGTACTTCATCACAAGCTTGTTAGGGCTTGACAGTTGATTGTGGCTGACTATAATCAGCCTTGTCCCCACTTGTCATTGTCCCTTTGTGCAGCGGTTGAACATGACTCTTTATATATTAGCAGGTAGTGTGCTCCATTAGGAGTGGATCTGCTGAGTGAAATAACCTGCACTGACCTCTGTGCTACGTGTGGTTTTGGGGACTCTGGGCTAGCTACAGCCTGGTCTTATAGACTCAATGCTCATTAGTGACTGAAGCACATCTTTGGATTTAGCTTCAGCTGAAAGAGTTCTGGTTTGTGTGCTCTGAGACAGGCCTGTTGTGCAAATCAAAGGACAGTTGGGAGATTTAAAAATGTGTTTCTGACCATCAATGCTGATGAAAGTGCCTTTGCTGCTTGCTGATGTAACCAGTGTGGTACTGCCAGAGCTGGTCTACAGTGAGACAGGATCCCTAGGGTTTCCCTGGGTTCTGGATCAAAAGGTAGATAAAACTATTTTTGTGATTTTTCTACAAGTAATTCTTCTCTTCTTGTGCTCATTTAGCAGAGGACAAATGCTCTTTTTCTCAGTATGTGCATCCTGACAAAGAGCGATCTCAGTTTATTCCCATGGAAGTATCTCAGTGTGATATCCAGCTGACTTCAGTGGATCATCTCAAAACTAGAACATGTGAGTCCTCTTGTCACTTCTACCTCTTCAAGATGATTGGGGACTTTTTTATTTCCTTAGTCATAAATTTAGACCTGTCAGTGGGTCTAAATTTAAAATAGACGGCTGGAGTTTACTGAAAGACCCTACACTTTAAGTAAGAATTGGTGTGGCTGAGACAGCTGACAAGCAGTATTGTGTTTGAAGAAACACTTCACTTATTTGACAGGAATGATTATTTGAAATAGGATTGAAAGCAAGAGCAGAGTCTACTTTTTGCAGTTGTTGTAACCACCAAATGCTGGAAGTAGGATGGGAAGTGTAGGAGTTGAGAAAACTGGTTGTGGTGGATTTTGCATCCATCAGCCATGGTTCATGTGTTGAGAGTAAGGGGGTGTCCATTCTGATTCCTTCATTGCAAAAGTCCTGGCCATTGTTGTACAGCATTTGCTTCAGTGGGGCCTTAATTCCTATCGGAGATCCAGTAAATGTGCTCAGTACACAGTGCTACTACTACTGCAAGAGGGAAGGCTCTCACAGATGTAGTATTTGGTCATTTTTCTCTGATTTCAAATGTAATCTTGTGCAAAACACAAGTTGACTTCGAGTAAATATTTTATGAAAATGTGGCATCACTGTCCTAAACTCTTTATTTTCTGTGGTTTTTTTCCATTCCATTTTCTTCCATAGATTTTTTTCATGGAATGTCCATTATTTCATTTACTTAATTATGCCCCTTTTTTTCCCCAAAAACTTATTCTTAAATGAAGCTCTTCTCTTTTTTTTTCTGCACCGTAGGTCAAGACTAGAAACAATGGTGATGCTTTTTTTTTATCTAACACAAACCTATGCATGTGAAGGCTCATAAATAATTTTAATACCAATAAGCACTGCTCAAAACTTATTGACTGCACAGGAGACAGACATGTTTGCAGATGGAGTGAAAGCATAAACAATATGTTATCATTGTTTCAATTTAAAAGAAAGTCAGCACTAGGTGAAAAGTTTATAAGCATTGCACATCACAGAAGTATCTTGAGAAGTTAGAAGCTAACAGCCAGATCTTCAGCTATGAAAAATGGGCATAACACCACTGAAGCTGCTGCAGCTATGGCAATTTATACCAGCGTGTCTTGGCCTTCTGATTTTTATTCTGCATTTTGCACATAATTTTTGTCATTTATCTCCATTAATGTCAATGACAAATGCATATTTTAGGCAGTCAGAAGTAGACAAAGAAGTGCATTCATTGTTATAACTGATAAATTAGTGTCTTTGTTCAAACAACTTGCATTTACATTCACTGTTAGAGAAGGAAAAGCTTCTTAAAAATTTATAAGCTGACTATGCAGGTTAACTTAAATGTGCAGTCGTACGGTGTTGACTCAGAGTTAAATTTAGGTGCACTTTGCAAAACTAGTGGAAAGTAGAGCATTTGTTCAACATCACAGACTTGCAAATGGTTGAGCTAAATATATGGTGAGTATTCAGTCACAGGTCAGGTTCAAACAGTGTGCTCAGAGTGCCTTCCGTGCATCGATTGGTCTAATTTTAGAGATCATTTTGTGTTTTATTCAAAACTAGACAAGGCTGTGAGGAAAACATGGGCCTATGGGATACAGAAAAAGACTGATACATAGAGCAATCCTCATGCTCTGCTTCTCTTTGCATGCCTTATGCAGCCACTGCTGGGAGCAGTACTCAGCTCTTTGGGGCTAGATCCTGTCTGAGCTGCCTTTGAGGTACCTCCTACAGTTATGCTGGGCATCCCCAGCCCATCTGACATCAAAGGGATTTTAGTTTATCAATTATTTTTTCAGAGGCCTCCCCCAGTTCTTTGCAAACTGCAACCTGGGCTTTCAAACCCAGACTTGCCCCGTGTGAGCAAATGCGTAATTTACATGTGCTCACATAAATCAGTTGCTCTGATCCATGGGTGACCAGGTAGGTGGCCAGGTTGATGCCCAGCTAGTTGTGTTCCCATACAAATACCTTATTTAGAGACAAGCATTAGGCATCCATGATATGTGGATGTAACTCTATGCCATTAAACAGATTAATGGGAAATTTTTTTTCACCCTTTATTTGTTTCACAGTCTCCTGTCTCCCTGCAGCCTGTCCCAAGACATAAAACACTCTGAAATGTCCATCCAGTCTTTTAGATTGTGGATGTCTCTGGGTAGGAGGTTTGCTTTACGTGTTTTCTCATACAAGCCCAGTGTACTCTCAGGGGTTATGGAGGTGCTTAACCACATGCCTATATGTCTAAGCAAGACCAGGGTCCAGTGGCCATGAGCTTCACATGCTGGCCCACCACCTGTGTCCAGGGCTGCTGTACAGTCAGCCAGCAGACAGCCTGGAAGTGTCCTAAGAGGGTCCTCAGAGAGTGTGTGGAGGTTGTGATCACACATGTTGAGCTTGTTTTTCCTTGTCCCCTGTCTGAACTGCCTCCATGACTGGTCAGCCTCAGGACCACTGGTAGCTTACTCTTCCAGTACAGATACCGCACCCAAAGTGCCCTCAAGAGGAATGAAAAGAATCTCAGCTGGTCTATCTGTTTGAATTTACTGACCAAAACTTTGCTTCATTTATACTATTCTTTGTTTATCATGGGGACAAGACACTGAGGAGTACTAGGTATTGACTCTTGCAATGTGTGTAGAAAAGAGGGAGTCATTTATGAACTAAGAGCCACTCCAAGGAGGTTCACAGGCTGTTAGTTTAGATTAAGTTGGTTCAAAAAAAAGGAAATCCAACAAACAAAATGAAGACAATACCTGAAGACTCTCAGGTAAGACCCTCCTTATGAAGGGTCTTTTTGATACAGTGTGCTGTTGGAGTAGAGTCCCATGTATTCTTCAGTTAACTGATTTCATCTGGGAATAACAATAAATCAGATCTAGACAATTTTTTTTTTAAATCAGAACATGACCATTTAATACCCATGCATTTAGGACATCAAATATTTTTAAAGAAATTAAAGAATGAGATGAGTTCAGGTGCAAATGTTACTTGAAAAGGAACGATCACTCCTGCCTGGATGTAGGATGTCTCTGATGTGTTATGAGAATGGCTGCAGAGCCCTTTTTGAATTTGTTATTTAGCGAATGACTTGCCGACATCTGAATCGGCAGGATTTGTTATGAATAATTTAAACCATAGGGAGCAGAAAGTGTGACCGAATTAAAGGACGAAAAAATGCTTGAACATGCTTTCATGATCCTTTTTCTTGTTTAAAACTTGAAGATCAAACAATAAAAAAATTGCAGTTTAGGATTACTTCACTCTGTACAAGAAACCAGCAGAGTTGCAGAGTTGAGTTCATTTGGTCTATCTACTTTGAATGGCATCTCTTTGTAGTCAGTTGGGGAAAAGCTGTAGACATTAATAAGGAAATATTAAACATTTATTTTGTGTGTTTTGACTTGTCTTCAGAGGATCATTCTGTAAACAAATTATGTTACCAGATAGACTTTATTCCACCATTGTGTACAAATTACCTGTTGCTCACTTATTAATCCTGGTTTTCTGTTTACTTTTCAAGCCAGTCTTAGAGGTACAAAGCTTGAAAAAGTCCAGAGCCATGTTGGAATACGTATTTTCTGGAGTTTATAGTGGATATCACTGCTAGAGCTCTTATGCAAAATTAGGAAAGTTTTGAGATTTCTTCAGTAAGCTTTGTTGTGATGTGGATTGCCAAACTTGGGGTTTAGATTGCAAGTTTATAAGCAGTGGGGTGCAAAGGAAGAACAGTGTCTGTCTCCTCTCTGAAGCACTGTATCCTGGTGGCAGCAGATGGCTGGATGCTGGGATCAAAGAAATTATGTTCTCTTTCACTGTGATAATTGCAACACTCCTTGCTGATTTCCACCTTTATGATCATGGGTGAATTTGATATATTTCAATAGAAAAAGATCCAGGAAGGTGTATTTTCTGTACAGTAATCAAGACAACTATAATCCTGGCTAAAATACATGTACATGAGGTTGTTAACACAGTAAGCAAGTGCAGTGATTGCTGGGCTAGATGTGGCTGTCATTGCTCCTAGCTTTGAGATATCTCTTTGTTGATGTTGTGGGTCATTGTGTGGTGTTTGTATACCCCATCCCTTCAGGAGTCAAGAGGTTACTCTCATCCATGCTTGTGCCCTATGGTGAAGGATAAGCAGCTGGGAACACTCAACACAGACAAGTGCTTTTCTGTTAGCTGGCTATTTGCAGGGAACCAGCCTTTTCTAACTAACTGATTGGTGCTTTGCAGGTCAATTTTTATGGCTTGCTTTGATGTGGGGTGAGGGAGACTGTATAGGCTGAATATTTACTCTCATATTTTCTTGGGACAATAAGTACTTAACAGCTTAACTGTGCAACAACATGTATTTAATCCACCCCCAAAGGCCATTCAGTCATAAATATCTCTAGATTTCTGAGTACATATTTTGAAATAAGAAGTCACCAGGGTCCATATTCCACATTTGGATGTAGAAAGTAACCAGGAGGTATTTCTTAAGCATGCCATGCTCACATAAAGTTCATACAGGCAAATGGCCATGACTCAGCTAGCAGTGAATTAAACAGCTTCCGAAGAGCACTTATCCTCCAGAAACAGAGAACTGACCCAAGCCATGAGTGAAAATGTGTGTAAACAGCACTTATTGAACTCCATCACTGTTTTTCCAGGACCAGGAAAGACAATGAGTGAGGGTGCTTGTACAGCAATAAAATTTCCTATTTGGTGACTTTGTGTTCTGCAACAGCACTTCATTTAATTTTTTTTCTTTGTTTCTTTTTGTTTTGTGTTTTTGCTTTGTTTTTGGTTTTGTGTGGGGTTTGTTTTGTTTTTGTTCCCCAGGGTTTTATTGTTCATAAAATTCTCTGTGTAACTATGATTTCTTCTAGAGGATCATAAGGAAGACCTGTAAGCTGTTTCCTGACAGGAGATTGAGAGAGAAGAGAAAATGAACTGTTAACAAGAATGCTGCCTGCTGTCTGAACTGCCCTAATTCATGAAGGGACATAAAGCTTAGACAAAAATTTATGGTGCCTTAACCCTGGGCAGTTGTTTAGCAGCATGTTTGTGTTCACACAAGCATAGATCTGGGCTGAACCAGAGTGTCAGGCTGGAGCACTGCCATAGTTGGATAGGGGCTCTTCAGAAAGCACCATCCAAGGGGATGGAGGGACTGCTGCCCAAGAGCAGCACAGATCTGTGGAGCTCTACCCTGGGATGGATGCTGAGACAGCTCAGAACTTGCAGGTTAGGACTAGGGGGAGTAACAATGTGGATAACTTTGTAGTGGGTGCCTGGTACTGACAGCTTGACTGGGAAGAAGTAGATGAACCCTCTGCAGACAGCTGGAAGTCTCGTGTTTTCAAGCCCTGGTCCTCATGGTGATTCCAACCACCCCAATATTTGCTGCATATGACACAGCAGGACACAAGTGATCTAGAATGTTTCTGGAGCACACTGATGGTAACTTTCTGCTACAGGTGGTAGAAGAGCCAACAAAGGGAGACAGACAGACCTGATATGTATAAACCAGGAGGAACTGGTCGACACTATGAAGGTCGTGGGGAGCCTTGGCTTCAGTGACCATGAGATATGGAGTTCAGGTTCCTGACAGGTGGAAGCAGTGCAAAGGCTGGTGTCACAGTTCTGAATTTCAAACCAGATTTTGTCTGGCCAGTTTGGAAGAATCTCATGGGACACGGCCTTGAATAGATGAGTAGTCCCTGAGAGCTGTTTGATTTTCAAGATCACCTCCTCCAAGCTCAAGAATGGTCCATCTTGACAAGTAGGAAAGCAAGCAAAAGTGGCAGAAGGCCAACAGGGATAAACAAGAAGAGCAAGGAAACTTTATCCTCTTTGAATAAAAAGAAGTAGGGCAGAGAATATTTAAACAAACTGGGCAAACACAAATCCTTGCACCTAAAGGAATTGGAAAGAATTTGTACATAAAAAGAGGATTCTGTGTTCTGAGCAGCTGTTCCACCTTTCTGTGACATGTGAATTTAATTTTGTTCATCCAGAAAAAAATTCACTGAAAGCTGATTTACTTTTCTCCATATAACCACTTTTCTAACCTTGAAAACTCACTTCATAGCTCCAAGGCAATAGTAAAACTGTTCAATGCTCAGTTTAAAACAAAAAAACAACCAAACAAACAGTCATCCAGGCAAGAAATAAAAACAATAATTGTAAACAACTAAATACATCAAGTAATCTAAAGACAAAGTAAATAGTTTATGAAATGTACATATTAACTACTATCAAGAGTAAATCACAGACAGGAAAAAACGGCAGTAAACAAAGTATATCCTGGGAATGGGTGCAGGGCTAGCAGTTGGACTTGATAATCCTTGTGGGTCCCTTTTAACTCAGTGTATTTTGTGATTCTGTGATCCTCAGTAATAATTTGATCAGCTCTACAGTTCAGCATTTCTCAGCGCCATATTGACATATTCATATATTAAAAAAACTCTGAACGCTATCCTGAAACTGTATTATTTGTCATGCATGTTATTTTTTTGTGTCAGAATCTGTTAATTAACCATGGTGTTATATTTTCTTGAGAGATATCAATTTCTCCAAGCTGCTGTTCCATTTCAAAAGATTTCAGAATAAGATTCTTCACCTATTCAGCTGAAAGCTTGCTATCCCACAGAGTCATTCTTTAATCACTTCAATGCATGCCTTCATAGAGAGCAGAAAGTGTTCTTGACTTTATTAAAACACATTTCTTCTTCCAAACTGAACACTAATCCAGATTCAGAGTCAAAAGATCATCTTGCTCATTTCTGAAAGGTTTTTTAATTTTTTGTTTCTGGTGTTAATAAGCTTTGAAAGTTTGAGTATTGTCGCTGGAGTTTACTTTGATCAGTGGATCTGAAACGTAAGCTCTTTGGCCATGGCCCTTATTTTCATTATGTTCAGGCAGCACTGAGTACAATGGATACCAAACTCATTTGGAGGCCCTTTAGTGCTAACAGCATTATATAGTAGTTATAGAAAGAATATTAATAAGCACACAAGTTTTAGTGATACAGGAGATTTTTTTTGACTTCTGTCTCTTTAGTTCCTCTGTGATTTTTGATCTGAGATCCTCTGTAAGAACTGAACAGAATTTCCTAAGAATTAGTGTGTTTGTCCTCCTGCAAAATGTGTTTCTAAACTGGGTTGGGCTGCAGATATATTTCTGGGTCCTATGACTTTAGCTTTTCACATTCCAATAAGAGTTTTTCTTATACAACTGAGCTTTTCTGTGAGAAGCACAGAAGAAGAGACGTACAGATGAGGGTGCTGCAGCTGGCCCTAATCCTCTCCTCCTCTCCTCCTCTCCCAACTCCAATTAAACAGTTTTGAATACATTCAACACAAGTTTACTCCTGGATCTGCTGTAACAATATGTTTTGAAAAAAAAACTTGAAAAAAACCTTGGAAAAAAACCCTCCAAACATGAGAAACATTTGTAAAGACAAGTCTTCATGTCACTCTTTTCCTCCACATGGTAGAGTGCTTTTTCAAAATGTGAAGAAGCCTGGTTAGGAAGTGATTAGCCACTGGAAAGTGGCACTGGTGATTGCTTTGTTAAATTCAGGACAACATAATGCAGAACAAGGGTGCTCTGAGCACGCATAGCCTGCATGCTTCCAGCTTTGACGGATACAGAGCTCCCCATGTAGCTGTAGGAGCTGCAGGAGCTGCAGGAGCTGCAGGAGCTAGGAAGCTGAATAGCAGTTATGCAAGCTAAAGATGCCCTCACCACTTTACTGGCTTGACTCTTAATTTGTTTCCAAACCTTACAAATGTGTATTATATCTTGAGGAACTATAGTAATTGATTTGAGTTCTGTTTTCTTTCTTTGTTGTTTTTTTTTTTTTTTTTTCTTTTAGACTACAAAGAGAATTATTTTAGTAGAGTTCTGTTTTACATTAAAACTTCATTCTAATGTATTTTTTCTATCCTTCTGGCACACTGCTTCTGATCTTCAACATCCAGAAACTCACCTCACCCAGTTGAAAGATTGATCTGCTTCACGTTTTCAGGAAAAGGTATAATGAGTGATCGGTTGTGGCTCGAGAACTTGGATTGCAGGTTCCAAAATGAGCAGCATTTATGGCTGATTTATAAGCACTTAAAAAATAGAACGGAAATACCAATATAGCCTTAACTACCAAAGAGACTTTATAAAATCTCCCTTTAAATTATAATGTCTTGACTTTAATGCATTTTAATGTTCTTAATTTTGAATTAGAAAGGAAAAGGAATTAATGACATTTGCACTACGAGGCTCTGCTATGGAAAGTCGCAGCATCTCATAATGGCTTAGATGGCAATAATAAATAAACAAAATGGGCCTTAGGCTATATTTTTTCTCATTTGTATGCACAAAGATGTCACCAAAGTTGCCTGTTTTCTCTCTGTAATGGTAACACAGTCCTTGTTTAAAATACGATTGTCATAAAAGTCAGTTACCATCATCTTCCTGATATTTTTTATCATATTGTTGCACTGCTGAATTCACAGTATCTCTTGTGCTTGCTGTTGAAGTGTAGCTGAAAATTTAGACAGAAGTGTATATTCACCCATCTAATGAAGCAATGCAGTAAAAAAAAATAAAAACCCTACAGTTTTGTACATTCTGTATTGCACTTTCGTTTTCCGTGTCATAAAGATCTTCACTGGTGGAAGCACAGTAAACAGGAGTGTCTGGGTGGGAGCTGGCCTTGGTGGAAGATAAAGAAGTTTTTGTATTTTGGGGGTAAGTTAACTGGCATTTTTTGTTGCTTAGTGGTTTATTAGGTTGCACTTTATCATTTGTAGGTTTACTGGTTTGACTGCAGTTCTTAATGAGAAGTTCTACTTGTCATTTGTGGTTTAAAGGTAGTTTTGTATTTGTGTGGGTTGAGAGGTCAAAGACCTTGTAGCTAAGGGAGTTAGGTTTCCTGTCTTTAATTGCTGCTAATGAATATTCAACTGCTGAAGGTGAGAGAAAAGTATTAGAAATCCAAGTGACTAATGACTGAGAGAGCCCAAAGAGCAGTGCACTGCAGAGCTTATCTGGGGATTCATGCAGTTGGTGTTTTATATATTGATTATATGAATAAGCAGCAGGCTTGTGATGTTCGTGAAGGGTTGCCTGAGGAAATAACTTTTTTCATGAAATGACACCTGAAGCAGTTACAGAATCACAGAATCAATTAGGTTTGAAAAGACCTCTGAAGTCTTAAAGTCTGTACACCACTATGTCTACTAAATCATGGCACTGAGCATAATATCCATTCTTTCCTTAAACTCCTGAAACAAGTCCAGAGATGGTAACTTCACCACCTTCCTAGGCAGTCACCCTTTCTGTGAAGAAATTCTTCCTAATATCTGAGCCAAACTTCCCATGGATTGGCTTAAGGCCATGTCTCCTCATCCTATTGCTGGTTGCCCGGGAGAGCAGACTGACCCCCAGCAGGCTACAGCCTCCTTTCAGGTTGTTGAAGAGAGTGATAAGGTCTCTCCTGAGCCTCCTCTTCTTCAGGCTAAACAATCCCAGCTCCCTCAGCCACTCCTCATAAGACTTGTGCTCCAGACTCATCACCAGCTTTGTTCCTCTGCTCTAGACTCACTCCAGCACCTCAATGTCCTTCCTGCAGTGAGTGGCCTAGAACTGGATGCAGCACTCAGCAGTGCTGAGTACAGGAGGACAATCACTGCTGTAGTCCTGCTGGTCACACACAGAATGCCACTGGCCTTCTTGGCCACCTGGACACACACTGGCTCATGTTCAGCCACTGTGGAACAGCACCCCTAGGTCTTTCTTCACTGGCCCAATTTCCAGCCACTCTTGCCACAGCCTGTAATGCTGTCTGGGGTTATTGTGGCCAAAGTGTAGGACCCAGCACTTGGTCTTGTTGAACTTCATACCATTGGTCTTGGCCCATTTATCCAGCCTGTCCAGGTCCCTCTGCAGAGCCTTCCTACCCTCCAACATATTGACACATGCACCCAACTTGGTGTCATCTGTGACTTTGCTAAGGGTAGACTAGATCCTCCTGTCCATATCACCAATAAAGATATTAAGTAAGGTTGGCCCCAATACTAATCCCTGGGGGAACAGCCCTGGTGACTGGATGCCAACTGGATGCAGCACCGTGTTCTTGGACGAGAAAATTCAAGACTGTGGATAACAATGATTACATTGCTATTCAAAAGAGTTTGAAAACAGCAAGGAGAAAAATGGAGAGGAAACTGCAAGACAGGTAAAAATTTGTGAATACATAGTGTACTAGACAGCCAAATGTCCACCGAAGAGGTACTTCATCGAAATACATATCCTTAAGGCCAAGGGAGAAATAGAACTTGAATAACTGAGAAGTTTTCTGTTTGAGGAATGGACAAAAAGTTTTCTGCACTGAAGAAGGAGGAAAGCAAGCAGAAAGAGAAGGCAACGTGGCAGGAAAGAAAACAAGAATAGAAGTCAATTTCACGAGGGGAGAGGACAAGAAAATGGAAAAAAAATAGGGATAAAAACTCCAGGACAGAACAAGATGACAGCATATAAAAAACAGAGAGTACAGAGGAGTGCATGAGAAGAGAACAGGGAATCAGTACAAAGGAAAGTAAGTGATGGGATACTTTCTGAATGTTCAATAAAATGAACTTTTTTTTGAGGATGGCAGCTCCCTGAGGTCCAGAGCTATAGACTACAGCTCAGAAGGGATGTGCAAGGGAGTGGGGACATCAGGACAAATGATATTAGCAGATAATCTTGGGGCAAAGGAAGTGATAGCTCAGCTGACTTTTAGCCCTAGGAAGGGGGTGAGGTTGTGAGGAAATAATGCAGTTAAACAGATGGCCCAAGGCAGATGCTACAAGATCTTTGGATATTTGGTCACTGCAATATGAGATTGGAGTCGACCTTTGGATCAACAAGTCCAGTCCCTGCTACTGTAGTGAAACATGTTTTGTAGTCTCTAGAATCACATAAACCAGACTTTTCATTCCTTTAAAATCTGATTAAATAATACTCCAATACCAAGACTCCTGCACCTGATAAGAAAAATGTAGATAACTAGGAAATGTGAGGAAACAAGGCTGAAAGAGGTTCATAGTCATATCTGCTGAAGTTTCTACATGAGGACAAGAAAATGGCAGGGCATATCACAGCCTAGGACAGAGAAGGTAGAAATGTTACTCACTGCGTATTGTTGGGAATTGTGACTTGCAGCTACGTCTCAAGGTAAGACTAAATGGCAGAGTCTGGAAAACAGAATAGAGGGAGTTATGTTGTTGTGCAGTGTGGGACACTGAAGGGTCAGAAGCTACAGAAACCTGCTGGCATAGCAGTCATGTCTGAAGTACCAGTACTGATGTATATCATTGTTCAGAGAGGACAGATATTGAAATAATTAATCTAACTGCTCCTGTCTGTGATAGACTGGAAAGTCTCAGGAGCAGTTTGGCCAAAACCATTCCAACATGTACAAAGAGGGTAGTGCCAAGGTAACTCTCTGGCCGAGATTTGCAGTTTCCAGATGGAACTCAACATACTAAAGGAGTAAGTGAATGTAGTTGGCCCAGACTGAGGAACTTGGGAACTAACTGCAAAAGGCTCTGGGAATTTCTTTCTGTTGGAAGAATGTAAACTATCAGAAATCTCTTTTCTGAGCTAGACTCAGTCCTTACAGTCAGAAAAAAAGATTAGAAATAAATGGAGTACCTATACTGAGGAGGAAAACTAATGAGCAAATAAAGCTGGCTTTGTAAAGTTAGAACAGGGAAATGATATTAAAATGAATAGAGGAAAAAGTTGAGCTTAGCTCTAGGAAACTTAGGTCAAGGAACTTTTGTCTAAAATGATCCTCCTGGTGTGATCAAAAAATAGTATTATTTTGCACAGGCAGAGCTAGGATTGTTGAATCTGACACAATGAAAACTGAACAGGGATATATGAACACTGTCTGCAAATACATCTGGGTGGGAAGGCACCACACAGGAATAAAAGTTCAGTCTGGAAACTAAAGGAATGTTTCTGACCATGAGAGGTGTGAGGCTGTGGAAAGGCCTTCAAGTGAAATTGTCAGACAGTTATCTGTGACAGCAAGAATTTTCACTTGGTCCTCTGGGAGTCTCCTTCCACTGCAATGTTACTCCTAATTTGAGGGATAGCATAGCAAGTCTTTCTGCTGAGGAAGGGAAAGATAATTGCTAGAAAAAAAGTTGAAAGGAAACGTCAGTTTGCATAATGGCAGATTGAAAGTATGACAGTGGTTTTGATCATCTGGGTATATAATTGTTATATGTGTTTTATTAGCCAATATTTTTGGCATCCTTGTAGTTTTAGAACTCCCTTCTTTAATTACAATTCATCTGTGGCTTATGGAATAGTATTTCTTTGACTAGAAATGAAAATAGAAATGCCTCAAGAAAACAAAGAGTATTTTTCTTTCATGATATGTAAATACTTAGGTACGAATAGACAAAGCAAAATGATTTAAATATAATCCCTTCTAAAAGCCTACCAAAACTTCACCCCCAAATTGAACAGAATTCAATTAACTTTCTCCTTTTCCTTGACTGAAAGCTTTTCAGGAGACTCAGAAGAGCATTCCCTTGCAATTCCCTTGCTCGGTTCCCACGTTATTTCTGCATGCCACTTTCTGTAGTGAAAATTGAACAATGATTGGAAGACATATCTTCTTGTTTCAGCTGTAAAGGTTTATTACTAATGATTATAATATAGAATATACAAATATTTTGAAAATTGTTGGTGACACCAAGATATATGGGATATGAATAAAGAGGATTTTTAATTAGAGGATTTTAACTAGAGCTGTGGTGTGAAGTTGCAGCTCTATTGATGTTTCAAGAGAATATTTTTAAAGTCACTTGTGAACAAATAGGTGGATAAACTTGCAATTTTCTCTGGAAGAAAGACGATGAAATAGATCTTGCCAAGATTCCTCAGCAACCTTAGATAGCAGTCAGTTGTTCTTAACAGGCTACATCAATATTTTGCAGCTATTTAGAGATGCAGCACTGCATACTCAAAGGGTAGGAAAATGTGGTTTGTAGTAGAACAGCTGCTGCTAATAATGCAAGTGATGAACTGAAATGGACAATGGATATTAAGTTTTTAAAGTTTCTCTAGTCCCCTCTGGCTGTGCTACCTATTGCAGTCCTGCTTTGATTTCACACCAGAGTATATCATGATTCAATGGGAACCATACTAGTCAAACCAATATGAACTTCAAATCAGACCATGTGTGTTTGTGGGAAAAAATGGGATAGGATTTAAATCTTTTGTTCATGTATTATAGTTTTCTTTACAATGGGGGTTTTGGAAGTTTTTATATGTGTATAAAGATAATAAAAAAAAAATAGACAATCTTAAAATAAAATTAAAAAAAAAAAAGTCTTTCCAATTAGAAGAGCCCCAGATCTTTCTTGTATGATTTATGATATTATTAGGCTTAAATTGAGGAATGCCTGTGCTGAAACAGGTGATTGAGAAATATGCAAGAGTGCACAGAAATGTGTCATTAGCTTTGTGCAATGATAATTCATTCAGTTAGGAAACAAATTTCTAAAGTGCTGCAATTGTATTTGTGAGAAAACTGTTATTACTGCAGGCAGAAGTTGTTAGGTGCCAGAAATAAAGCATAGAAGTCAAACTCAGAGACATTGAGTCATGATGAAGTGCACTTTATTCCTTTATTTGACCTATTGATTTTATGTAAGACAAATCTGAATTCAGCTCAGTTGTCAGATCTGGACTGCACGAGGCAGGACTGAGAAAACACTGTAGCCTATTTTTTCAAAATGCATCTCCTAAATTTTGTCTTTTGACTTTTATCCATTTCGTTCCTCCTGAAATATTTGTAGTTTTTGTGGTAACTTTGTAACTTTCCTGGGTGTATGTGGAGAATAGTCCGTATCTTTCAAAAGAAAATAGTGCTGCTTGTCCATAGCTCACAGTAGCTTGCAAAAGGTCCTGTTTGGAGAACTGAGGCTAAGTCAGATTGCATACAGATACACAACTGCTTCCAGCTTAATTTTCCTAAATGTTTCTGTACTCTTCAAGAGATTTACTTCCTCATTCTGGATTGGGATCTTTACTCCAGTTATACCTAAGCCATTTGATTCAATGGCTGTAGCAGAGAACAGCTACCACTACTTTGTTTTTCATTTAGTTCCAGTTTTTCCATTGTATTCATGTTTTAAATAGTAATCCACAATTTTATTCTGACAGTGCTCTCTATTATGCCATTTGATTCTTTTTGGTCTTTCCTCTCTAAAGAGTCATCCTTTGCTTCATCTTGTATTTGATACCCACCTGTAGATTTGTTGTGCTGTGTCTAACTGTCCTGCTAAAATTGTACCAAAAAAGGGAATGAGCTTTCTTCCATGTCAATTACCCCGGTAATCTTATGTGTCTTTATTTTGGTATCTGCTTCAGTGTAAAAAATAACTCAGTAAAATGGTTTTTATTGTAATTTATTAAAAGATTGAAACCCATTTTTTCCTCTAAGAACTCTTCTTTGTCCACTTCCATATAAATTTTTTTGTGATGTGTGTTACGTCTCCCCTGGAGTGAAATGTCTTTATTGTCCCACAACAACATACCCTGCAGAAGTGATCATTCAGTCTTGACTTAATTCTGTAGAAACTCCAGTTTGTTTAACAATGTTTATAAGAAGTTTAAGGAATCACTTCTCAGAGTGTGGCAGAACCTTAAACCTCTTCAAAAATATAGTTAGCTAGTTGGATTTGAAAGCAAACTGTGTTAAATTTCTTTTTAATTCCATGTCTTTTCTGCAACAAAGTGAAAGCTTGATTATTGCAGGATATGTTGTACTTTATCTTCTTTTTTCCAGCCTTCTCCTTGGCATGGGTATGTCTTTATGGCTCAGTTTTGAGAATTCAAATCCAGAAATGTTTTTATCTTGGGTGACAACCATTGAACTGGTGGCATCTGGAAAGAACAGTTATAAAGGAATGAGTCAAAGGTAGGGTACTGCAAGTCCTTTTGAACACATGCAGGAGAGAGTGCAAAAGATGGAAAAAGGGACCCTTTGGCTTGATTAAACACAGGTGTTGTGAACATGGAGCAGAAGACAAGACTTTATTAAGCTCAGGGGTTATTTAAAAATTTATGAGACTATGAAAAATACCAGTTCTTTCCCAATTAAAAGAAAACCAACAACTAAAAAGGATCTTAGTAGCTGTGAAAGAGCAAGAGGTAGCAGCACTATGAATTTTTTTTTTTGCTTTATTTGTTTGCTTAAAGGGACCTGGGAGTTGACTCAGCCTTATGGCAGCCTCAGTGATGCCCCAGATGAAATCCAGGGTTCATCTTGTCTGCAGCACTGTTGCTGCTGCAGAGTGTCAGTGTAATTTCTGAGCAGCCTTCTTGCCCCAGTGCGTGTTCCCATGTTGCTCTGAAGTTGAAAGATGACTTATTAGTACTCATCACACCAGTTGTCTGGCTTGGAAATTCCTTGGAAAGAGGTCATATGGCATCAACTCTGGGTGGCCTCACACAGTTTTTGCCACTTTTTATAACCTTCCTGATAGTCTAAAGAAAAAAATGCATTTGTTTCCCCTGTTATTTGTGCCTGCAGCACATGAAGACATTACACTGCCCACTCATCTCATTGTAGCCTCGATGGCTGCTAGTGTCACGTTGGTCCTTTCCACAGTACTATGTTCCTCAGGCATGATCTAAAAGGGTTTCCTAAATTCCCAAACTCAATCTTCTAGGTTACTGTGTTGTCCTCTGCCTGTACTGCTCATTGCCTGCCTGCCAGAAGACATGACCCTGCTTGGTCCATTGGCAACAGAGCATAGTTTATGAATTCAGGCTGTGGAGACAGGCTCTTCTCAGACTCCAGTCTCTGAGTGTATTCAGTTTGGAGTCGATGCACTAAATGGTGCTGATTTTCCAGCTTCACAGAAGGGATTGAGACACCATCTAAAAATATCATTCCCATTATATCATTTATTAATTGTTTGGACAAAGAGAGACTTCTGAGAGTGGTAAAAGTGCATATGACAGGTGACAACACTGCTGCCTCTAAAATCAATAGTTTATGACTGGTGTTTCAGAATGAGAACATGACCATGTCAGAGCTCAGCTGCTCTCTCATTGCTTTTCTTTTCCATACAGCAGAGTAGACTTTGAGAACTCTGCAAGTGTTTTCCAGGCATGTCTACAATCTGCAGTGAAGTCTGGTATGAAGAAACTTGAAGAAAAACTGCCCTGAAATGGTAATTCAGGGCCAGAAATCTGAGATAATTGTGGGATCCAGGACCCACTGGGATCAGCTCTTATTTCAGTAGAATGGTATGTGCTAAGAGTTTTATGAGTCTCTACTCTTTCTTACAGCTATTTATGGAAGAAATTTACAGATGATTTTTTTTTTGTGTCTGCATGAAGTGATAATTGCAATATTTTCCTTAACAAAACTAGGTGAAAGATTTGCCCTGTCCAGTTCTGTATTCTTGAAATGTATGGAAATGAATTGCCTTGAAATTGAACATGGAGTGAACATTGGCTAAAACCACCATTGAAAAACAACAAAACACTCTCACTTACAAAAAAAAAAAAAAAAAAAAGACAAAAAAAAAATCTTTTCATCACTCTTGCACTTGTAATGTGGAATTAGCTGCTCATTCTCAGCACTTAGCCAATCTCTGTGTCTCATGTTGCAGAGTAGGATTGCAGGATATATATTTTCTATAGAATTAGCAGTGTTAAATATTGATATTACAGTGTTAAGCCCATAGCAGCAGCAGTAAAATTCAAGAAAATTCTTGCTGACTTTCAGCAAAGATTGAAGAGCTTCCACAGAATGTGTCCAAATCATGCTGCAAATCCATGCCTCCCAGAGTAAATGGCACTTCTTAGTACTTGGAAATTACATCTGGAAGTACTATTTTCTATACAGCCTAGAAAATCTAGTCTCTCAGCTCCTTTGGCTCTCCAGCCTCCAGAATTGCTGCTTGAATGGATATATTGTGCA
Organism: Margarornis squamiger; assembly: GCA_035222235.1. NCBI lineage: Eukaryota > Metazoa > Chordata > Aves > Passeriformes > Furnariidae > Margarornis > Margarornis squamiger. The sequence continues at coordinate 59,550,257 of JAWWTY010000123.1, forward strand.
AAATCAGATTGATTTGGCATACAACAGGGTGCTCTCATCTCATCGCACAGAAAGCCAAATGCTTCATTAAATATTTTGCCAGTTCTACTTTTTAGAAACAGCACTTAACTGCACAGTTACTACAGCCATTACAATCCATTGAAGTGCTGCAATAAATTGCCTGTCACACAAATGGGAAAGTTTACATAATAAAACAAAATACAAGATTTTGTACTACTAGCCATTGGAAAAAAAATATATATACATTTACAGAGTTTGGACATTAGATAAAAACTGCTGGCATCACAGTGTTACAGCCAGGACTGCAGATAGAAAGTAGTATTAAGAGTCCCTGTCTTTCTCAAAAAGGGTGCTATTAATTTCTGGTTTTAAAATTGATATTGCTACTTCTGAATCTGAGGAATTCTGTGAAAATGACAGGGTCCAGCTCCTTTTTCTACAGCTGACTCCCCTAGGAAGTAGATACTAAAGTATATTAAGTATTTAGATAGAAGCCCTTAGTCTGACGTTTGCTGATTCTGATTTTTGCCCATTTTTCTCACCCCAGTGGCCCTTATATGGACCTGCTTCTGAAGATGCACAGTGTGGAAAAGGGTTCAGGAATTAGTTAGAGACACCAATGTTTTCTTATTGCATACAGGTATGTCTCATGTCTACATACGAAAAACATTGCATTCTCACACACATAATGGAAGTAATGAGGCTGAAGCAGTGGGTCTTTTTTTTTTTTGAGAGGTGATTTCCACAGCAGACAGGTAAAAAACTAGTTAGAGTTTCACAGGTAAAAGGTAATTGATTCAGGAAAGCCATGTCTGCTCACAGAGCACAAGTACTGCATCCTCGTGGTGAGGCACTGACCCATGGAGGTGATGTTGCAGAAGAACTCTTTTTCCAGACAGGTTGCAGCTGGAACATGGGCACTGCAGCTTACAGCTGGAAAAGGCTGCACCTGTGGAGGCAGAGCCTGCAGGCCAAAAAAAATGCTCACCTGCCTCCTGGCCAAGCAAGCAGTTTCAAAAGCCACCCAGGCTACTGCTGCTGTTCACTGATGATGTAGAAAAGATTGAGATGCTACCGTCAGATGCAAACAGAGAGAAGGTGGTGTCAGTGGGTGGATGCTGGCCCTGAGTGGGGTAACTGTGCCCTCTGAAATTCAAAGAGTGGTGATAAATAGAATTTGACAACTGTCTTCAAATATAAATAGATTTCAAAAATATGCATACATCTATACAAAGACAAATAAATACATTCAGAACTTCTGTCATGGAAAGGATTTCTTTAGACTCAAATACTTTAGTCATTTCTAGAAATTCTTTTGTTGCCTGAAGTATCTGACAGGACAGTGGTCTGGGCGGGTCCTTGTAAGTCTTGCAAAGAAAGGCTAGGCCCAGTACCCTTTAATTTTCATGGACAAGCTTGTTTGAGTCACTGGAGAAGCCACAAGTGAGCTATTCATAAACAGGGACTTTTAATGTATTATGCTCTTCATCTATATTATGAACTTGTGTGGCCCTCTAATTACCATCGAATCATCAGAGCATCAAAGTGTCTTACTTTGTTTACAGTCCTGAAAGACCAGAGACAGGTTTTATGAGCATGAGAATATGTCAGGAAGCATCCTTTTTTTGTTGTTGTTTATATGGTGTGCTTTTTTTTTTAATCACATGAGAAGAAACTTTCTACCTAATCATGGAATAAACCTTTTGTGAGGCTTCCAGAAAATTATTTAATACTTGCCCTGCTGAAAATCGATGCCGTGTCCTATTTATATGTTCAAAAATAAGTCCTTAAATCTTTTAAAGTACAGAGAGTTTGGGGGACCTCCCTGTAGGTGATCCTGTTTATATTGCCAAAGTTTAGCTAGTGGTTGCAAAAACCCAGCAGCCAACTTACTAATGAGCTTGTTTTGACAGGAGTGCATAGCTCATTGCTTATTAATTCACTGTGTTGCTGGCTAGATCATGCAACACTTTTTGGAACTGTAAAAGTGATTCAGGAGACTGTATCAAAACCAAGCTGCAAACTTAATTTGGAATCAGATTCACTGGATTCCAGTTCAAATGCGCTACTATTCTCCTCAAAACTTTTAGAATCTTCAGTACACTGGGACGAAATTATCCTGGTTATAACTCAAATGAAGTGAGTGAAGTCACACCAGGGATTCATTTGGCTCATTACTAACACCATGTTTCCTACCAGCATACTCTGCATTGCTCAGCTGACACGCTCTGTGCTGTCATGAAGACAGAAATGGTCAGTTTAGCTTTCAGGCTCCCCTGTTTTTTCCATGGCAAATTGGTTTTTCGATTTTTGAATCAGAAGAGTGTAAGTGCTATGGGCTGAAAAGAGTTTAGAAATGAAGCAATATCAAAGTCATAACAGAGGGAATTGCAGTGATCAGCAGGGAGATGCCTTCCTCAGACTGTTTTCTCTTATGGTGCTAGGTCGTTGAAATTTTGCAGTGTAATGTATTTTGTTAATATACTTAGGGATTCATGAGGCCTTCATGATTCTGTTGACTTGCCATGTAACTTCCTATGGAATTTCCCATATGCAGCATGTCTGGAAGAGTCCTTTTACCTGCTCTCTTTCTAACTGAAATGTATAAAGATTGATTGACATCACTCATCATCTATGACATCAACAATCTCTGACAAGCTTGAAGAATTGATCTATTTGGCCTGAGTATTAATCTGGCATTGAAGTATCAACACTGTCTACTTGAAGATGACCTCAGGCATGTTTTGCAAAGAATCTTTATTAATTCAGATCCAGAAACCTCTAGAGTAAATACAGTAGCTGTGCTTTATTCTTTCATTAACACAAATACATAGAGGGAAACAAAAGGGAAAGTGGAAAGTACAAAAATTTTTATTTTTTTAATTAAAATATTTACAATATTGTGATTAAATTATATAGATGCATGTGTGCACGTGAGTAGATACATACACAATCACACACTTGTGAATATATTCACACAAAGAAGTATGCACATCTAACTCCCTGAGGAAGCATTTGTATCTCACTGATTATAGAGCATTGTCCTTAAAAATCATGGGGAATGTGCATAGATTAAACAAAATTGTCACTGTAAAGCTAAAAAAATGTCTTCATATGACAGGAATCAGGTTACACTTCCAGTTTATGGAGGAGATAAGAAGATGCCAACATTACACAAAACTTAGTATGTTTCTACCAACTCAATGTAAGTCTGGAGCTACGTGGCACCATGTCAAATCAAATCTCTGAGGATCAAGATATGAAAAACAAACAAAAACCAAAAACCCCCAACTATGTACTCATGCAGTTCTTGCTGCCTGATTGGGTCACCTCCAGGGTGTGCAGTGGATTATTACAGTAGATGAGCAGGACACTCATATTCTTCTGAATCTGAACCTCTTCAGATCAAGACCTCCAGAACACCTTGTTTGTACAGCTCTGACATATAATTCTTAGGAGTTCTAAGAAACTTATATTTATCTACAAGTCTATATGTCCCTCTTAGTATGCCTAACCTTCTCCGTGAGTCAATTTTCAAGAGAGAGATATGACAATATGGACAAAACCACTAATCAAATGACTAAAATCTTTCCTTTAGTTCCCACAGGTGTCATTGGACTTACTTGGATATACCTGAAAGCCGAACTTGATCTTAAGTTCATAAAAGTTAACAGTATCGGTAGAATACTGTAATTAGGAGATCACCTACACTTAGTGGAACAGTGGGATTTAATAACTTATGATATGATTTCAACTCTGATAAACGTTCACAGGTTAGAATAAGCCTTTGTCTTTTCCATACGAAAAGAACCTGAACTGACTGGGTTTGCTCTTAATATTTCATATGATTTATAAAAAAAGACCTTTTTTCTTCTGTGAAAATGAATCAGAGGGACAACTTTTCTTTTAAAAAATATTTCAAATGGTTTCAGATTTGCTCTCTGTATGCATGGATTAAATAGAATAATACTCAGTAAGAATAGGGGTGCATCTAAATATTACTGTTAGGCATTCTGCTATGCTATGCCCCTGTAAACTTTCAGAAATCGTTGTTGGACCCAGAAACAGGAAACTGTGGTACGTTGTCTTTGGCTTTATGATAAGACATAAATATTTTTGTTTCAGTACATGTTGCTTGCACTGTCATGGAATTTGGCTTTAAAAATTAGCATTGAAAAAATGTAATATCTCAAATTAAAGAAAGATGACTTGAAAGAAAAATGTGCTTTATGTTGCATATATTTTTTGTTTCATTACATATTCATTTGGTATCCTAAGTATTAAGAACTCTTCAGGCTTCCTTGAGTTAAACAGAAAACTCTTTTTGACTCTTAGTGGAGTGTCTGATAAATATTAATGTCTCTATTTTTATTGAAAAGCTGAAAATTATCTACAGTTCCCACCATTTTTTTCATTGCAAAAGTTTGATTCTGGCCAATGAGGTAATTATTTGATCTTTTACTCTCTTCTGAAATAAAAAGTGTCCACATAAATCAAGGCTATTATAAAGTTGTGACTTTACTGGATTCTTCATTGTACACTAAACATATTATGTTTAATCATACTAAAAGAAGTAAGCAAGCTGCCATGTTGATGATGTTGTGATCCTTTCTGATCACCTGTGCTGGGATTAACTCATCTAAATTTTACCACCTTTAAGTCAGAAGTCTTGTTTTAGCTAATCATTACATCTTCAGCCATTCTAAGAGAAGTGAGATGTGCCTGGCCTCTGTAGAGATTGTTACCAAAGAGCTGGAAAGGATTTAAAGAGTACTGAGGAGAGATGTTATGGGAAAAGATGTTAGAAGGAATCAACGTGCTAAGGAAGGTGGGATAATCCAAAGGGGATGAAAGGGGAAAAGGGAGAGTTCCTATTCATCAAGACAAAGGACACATCTCATGAAATATTATCATACTATAAACAGTAACTAAATGTAGGGTGAGAAGTGTCTCTCAGAGTAAGCTGTAGTTGGCTTGTTGTTTAGGAGATTTAGAAGTACAAGACATCTGTGAGACAAACCCAGACAGCTCAGAGGAGGGGTTGAATTCCTTTACTAGCCTATGTTTTTCCATGTAAAGACCAAAAAAATTAAAATGATCACCAATAGAAATGAATTTGTAAGACTATCTCATTCTGTGCAGGATGCATTTAGAATTTTCCATCAGAAATATTCTTCTCCTCAGGAGACACATCAGGATGGTGTTCTCCAAAGTGGGGTTTCCTTTCAGTTTCTTCTGATAATTCATTTTCTTCCATAATGTGGGTTTTTCAAAGATTTTTTTAAGCTTTATTGCCTTCCTATAAACAGCTAAAACACCTGTTGATATGGAAGTGGCTTTTTCAGGGATCTACATCCATTTGAGTAAATAGCCTTGCTAAGAAAAAAGATACAATTAGGAAGAAATTCTTTACCATGTGGGTGCAGAACAGTTTGTTCAGAGAAACTGTGGATCCCCCATCCTTGGAAGTGTTCAAGGCCAGGCTGGATGGGGGTTTGAACAACTTGGTCTAGTGGAAAGTGTCCCTGCCCCTTTCAGAGGGGTTGGAAGTAGATGATCTTTAAAGACCTTTCCAACTCAAATCACTCTAGCATTTCAGAAATTTAACACTTTTAAGTTTGGAAATTAGAGTTCTAAGATGGTCATTTGTGGGTGTGTTTTACTTGTTGTATTTTCTTTGAAACTGTTTAAGTATATACCATATAATGCCCACATTTGCTAAATAGGTGTATTTACATATCTTTCAGCACCCTATAACATAGAGATGTTTGGAGAAAACAACACCAATAGCAAGAAAAACAAAATCATTTTTCAGAACTTTTAAAGTAACAAGATTCCATGAAAACCTCTTCCAGTATATGGTTCTTCATCAAATACTTCTGCAGCTTTGCAGTATTTTGGAGCAGATGCAGGCCATGAAAACAGGTAGCCTGTTGATACAGAGGCCATCATCTCAGCTGCCTGGGTGGGAGGGAGAGAAACATCTCTTTAATTAGCAGTGTAAGTATAGAAGTCTATGGATAGGCCAAATTTGTTCAGAAATGGCCACTTCCAGCAAATTGATAAATGTTGCAGTAATTTACAAAATTAGCAAACAGGACCAGATCAGTAGGTTAGCGTGGAATTACTTATGATTATCTGTATAACCTCAAATTCCTCCCTTCTAATCTTCAGAAATTTTTAAAAACCATGTAAGAATGAGGTTAAGACATCTGATTTTTTTGACACAAAAGCCCCTTAGAACCAGACACAGGTGTTGCTGATAGTTTGATGAATTCTCAGTTATTTTTTAGGTATAAATGAGATACCTTTACCAAAGGCTTAAAGAATTTCTTGAAAGGGTGCTTTTCCAGATGTACAATATTGCTCGTTTGCTTTTATATGGCTGTCATGAATTTCAAAGTAAATTTAACCTTAATTATGTTGAAAGTCTCTGTAGATATTTTAAGTAGCTGCAAATCTTCAATGCTGAATATGGAGCAACAAATTTCCTATTAGAGAAACATATTGTTAATTTGTTAAACAAGTCACACCTGATTGCCAGCTACACCTCATTGGTATGCTGTTAAGACAAGCCCCTTCACATTTAGTTAGGCATTGTTTCAAACAACTTGCCAGCAAAGATTTTTCTTGGGATCTTGGAAAGCAATATTTTACACATACTCAAAACCAATAACATTTGAATGACAGTTATTTTCAACTTGGGATTTTGACAAAGACTGTTAATTGTTATTCCCACACAGAAATCTTCATTAACAGGGAATCTGGGTTATGAATATTTATCAATTATCTAGGGGAAGAATCCTTGAGAGGAAACATTATTTTCTAAATAATTCAACCTATAAAAATTAGTCTGGGAATTCCTAAGTTTTCATTTAAAACACATATGAAATTCCTACAACTCTTGAAACTTGAACTGCTTCAAATTCTGATTTAACCACTGCTTTGGTACTGTCCTGGTAGCCATGCACTTGCCACTCTTGGTCTTTACAATCCATTTTTTTTTTCTCTGAGGGCTAGGAAATATTTATCAGACAGTCCACTAAAAAAAAAGAAAAAAAATCAGGACATACTCAGAGAATTAAACAAGTTCATCTGAGGATGCCAGATTCTTTGCATGTAACTGAGTGGATGAGTGCAGTGCTGATTGAATCACACAGTTCCCAAACAGGATATTAATATTTCATTATTTTACACTGGTGTTGTTTGCACTGTATTATTTTAGACATTGAAACACAGTACAAGACTTTAACACTTCTGATCTAACCCAAGTATATGAAATGAGTAAAATATCATTTAATAAGAATGGCAAAAAATTGACAAATAAATTGTTTTATATAACTGCTGAAATACTTCATTCTAAGTTGCAGTCCAGTGAAGCCTGTAGCTTGTCATTGTTCACTGTGCTTTAGAGAAAATGTCCTGTGAATTTATCTCTGCTGCTGTCCAATTACAGTGAAACTGCTCTGTTAGGATAAGAGCAGGAAAACGGAACTAGCAGCCATTGGACCTGCTGTTGCCTGCGTGTTGCACAGCTGTCTCTGCTGGCTAAACCACAGGTACTACATGCCCTTGTTTAAAGACTGGGCTCAGATTAGATCATTATTTAAACTTCTATTCATGATAAAATATGAGTTTCTATCAGCTATAGTTGCAAGTCAAAATTTGTCAAGATGGATGTAATTGCAAGCAGGGGCATGCCAGAGTCTGCAGGCAGCCTGAAACAGCAGCCCTGAGAGGTGCACACAGCGCTGGAGTGCTAATTCAGGACTCAATGTTTCATGCAGCTTGGCTAGCACCAGCCCAGCAGAAACAGAAAGAGCAGAACACAGGAAGCTTACACTAACCTATGTTCCCTAATTTAAGCCTATGTTGCCTATTAAAGCATAGGAAGCCTCCCAAATACTGTCTGCAGGAAAGATAAAGTGGCAAGCTCTGCTCTCAGGGCTGGGAGAAGGTAAAGAGCACTGTTCACCTCTTCAAATGAAAGGAGACCTGCAGCATGGTAGAACTTGTGGATTGCCTTGGCTGCTCAGTAGAACCAGTGTTTGGTGGCAATAAACCACCACACATACTAAGTACTGCTAATTTTCTTGTTAGGGAATTGAAGAACTAATTAATATCCTGACCAAATGATGAAAAGTGGATATGTTCTCTACTGATCCTTACATTTTTACCCTAATGGGCTAAAATCCTGGTGACGGATGTCAGTCCCTGTGCAAGAATACCTGTTTTACTGTGTGTCTAAATTTTAAGGCTTGCTTTCAGGAGTTAAACTATCTGAAGTAAATATGTAACAGCACATTCAGACTGATGGATATTTTGAGACTGTGCCATTTACCAGTGCTGAAAATACATTTTCTGTGCAATGGATTGGTTATTGCACCACAGTTGAGTCAACACAGCTGGCTGATGCTTTATTTTCAGTCATAGCTTCCTTTTTGCATTTGTTGTCTTGGTTGAGCAGGAAAATCCTTAGTAACTGACTGTAAGCGTTATATCTTATAGTGGGAAAAAAAGGAGTTTTCATTTCACCTTTCTGTACAAAACAAAGAAACCAATTTGACTGACTTATCATACAAGGGAGAAGACTGCCAGATCTTGGAATCTATCCTAGAGTCATTCTTTGCAAATCAAGTTCAAAAAGCATTGTCTGTCATTGCCAGAAAAATACTGAAGGCACTAAGAATGCCAACAAGTTTGGTTCAGGGGCCCTGTGGAAAAATATTTGTCCATCATCATTAAAAATCTAGTCTATTTTTCATGAAGTAACTTTGAAAACAGTGTGTTAGCAGCAGATTTAGCTAGATGTAAATAGAACAAGTTGTAATAACAAACTGAACATATGGTTTCCTATTTAGGGTGTCACTAATTTCCTTCATAATTCACGAGAGGAGAAGCAAGGAGTGGATTTAAGGATTGCACCATTTTGTGAAGCTTTGCTTCAGAAACATCATAGGTTATTAAGATCCAAAAGTTGTATTCAGACTCTCTAGAGTGAGTCACTTCTTGCCTTACAAAGATACGACAGGTGAATTATGTGTGGTCTGACGCTGTTTGACGTTTCTGTGCCATCTACTGCACTGGCAGCTGGGCGACAGCCATGCTGTCCTCCCAGACCCTCTGCTGTGTCATCCTCTAATTCCTGCCTTGCTGCTGGTTTCCTCAGTCTAACAATTAAGTAATTCATATTGAAAGTATCTGACTGTTATTTCTCTATGGAAATAAAACCACTGGAAACAATAGCAGGCAAGCAGCTAAGCAACAATTAATTATTTTTTTTAGTATGTAAAACATTTTGCTTTCAGCAGCACAATATTTGGAGGAACAAAAGGGATACTAAGCAAAGCTGAGCTGGATGGGGAGGGAATTGAATGGGTTGAAAGATAAATGACAATATGCCCAAGGGTTATGAGAGCCATCTAGCGATAAATACACTAGGAGTGAAAAAGGTCACTCTGAATAAGTGAGTGCAAAAAGTAATCAAGCATTAGAAAGAGGGACATGCCATGTGTAAAGAATGAGGTACTGGAGTTAAGAGTATAAATACTGATAAGGAAAGGAAAGTGGAAGAATGAAAGCAGATTGCCCAAGAGCTTTGGAAAGTTGTATAATAACATTGGCTTCAAGATCATCAGGACAAAGAGGTTGGTGGGGGGGAGACAGAGCTGCTGGAAACAGCAAGGACTGCAATAAGGGAAGATCTAGCCAGGCAAATCAGAGATGAGGTGCAGAGGTGGGTGGGTGGGCACAACTCAGCCTTTTTTTGGGAAGCTGTTGTACCTAAAGGCAATCCCTGCAGCTCTGGGGCTGCTCTAATAGAGAAGACCAATGACTGCAAATGGGGCTGAGTCCAGGGGCACGGCACAGATGTGTCCCCGGCAGCCCCTCGCTTGCTGTGCTGCACTGCTGTCAGAAAAGGCAGAAGCTGCATGCCTGCAGGAATTGCTCTAGGCTGGTCATGCTTGTTCTGTAGTCAGATTCAGCACAAAGCCTCAGTCTGGCATTCAGGGAAGATCTACCCTGACACAGAGCAATGCTAGCTTGCTGGGAATGTTTTTTACTTCTACGAGACTGAATCATATTCAGAGCATAGTCATTTCAACACCCACCTGGTTCAGTTTAACACAAGAAGACCTATTTCTTTAAATTTTACTAGTCTTCCATATGGCATATACAGGAGATTAATTTTGGACCCCTACTGTATGTTTATATCTTAATTCTGAGCACTTTAATATGTAGTTAAAGATGGAAAGAGTCTCAGGAAAAAAATCCCCATGTTTCTTGCCAAATTGTCTGACTAGTTCTTATAAGCCTGTCTCCTGGGCTGTGAGAGAGCTGTGGCCTTCAGGTTTTTCACCTCTGCATGCCATGGATTGCCCACTGGGTAAGGACACCGAGAAATGGCAGCTATAATGCCAATATTTAGACAAACAAGATGAATACACCAGAACCCTGAAGGATGGGATGCCATCCAGAGGAACCTGGACAAACTTGAGAAGTGGGCTTATGTGAACCTCATGAAGTTCAACAAGGCCAAGTGCAAAGTGTTGCACCTGGGTCAGGACAGCCCCCAGTATCAATACAGGCTGTGGAATGAAGGGATCAAGAGCAACCCTACTGAGAAGGACTTGGGGGTTCTGGTGGCTGAAAAGCTGGACATGAGGTGACGATATGCACTTGCAGCTCAGAAAGACAACCACATCCTGGGCTGCATCAAAAGAAGTGTGGGCAGCAGGTCAGGGGAGATGGATCTGCCCCTCTACTCTGCTCTTGTGAGACCACCTGGAGTACTGAGTCCAGCTCTGGGGCCCTCAGCACAGAAACACGGACCTGTTGGAGCAGGTCAAAGAGTAGGGCCACAAAAATTATCAGAGGGATGAAGCACCACTTGTATAAGGCTGAGAGAGCTGGGGTTGTGCAGCCAGGTTGTTCAGGGTAAGGAAAGTCTTCAGGGAGACCTTATTGTGGCCTTTCAATACTTCCAGGGGGGCTTATAAGAAAGACGGTGACAGACTTTTTAGTAGGGCCTGTTGCAACAGGACAAGAGGAAATGGTTTTAAACTGAAATAGAGTAGATTTAGACTGGATCTAAGAATAGATTTTTACGATGAGGTTCACAAAAAAATGGAACAGGTTGTCCAGAGGGGTGGCAGATGCCCCAACCCTGGAAACATTGTGTCAGGTTATATGGGGCACTGTTTGAGGCTGGCCCTCATCATTGCATGGGGAATTGGACTAGATTACCTTTAAAGGTCTCTTCCAACATAAACTATTCTATGATTCTAAGAAACCAAGAATTTGCTTGGCCATTCAGGTGGATCTGAATGACAGATAGATCTTTACAGTATTGGTAAAGTTCTCCAGCCCTCTTCTCCCTTAGTATGAGGACTGTAGGCATAATGATAGTATGGGATGTTTAGGAAACCCCACTAATGCCTGATGAATGGGTGCTCAGTAGTGCCTGAGGCACTTGAAAGGTCTAACATGTTGTTCTATAGTGGATTTTTGTTTGTAGGAACCCTTGGCTTCCATTGCCTCCTCTGATGATGTTGAGATGAACTGGCAGCACCAGCTGAGGAACACTCCTGGGGATAGGAGTGAGGCACAGACTACTAGTGATGTTCTGAAGGACTGGATTGGGATTTTGTAATAAGCACTTTAGAGAATTTTAGTGGTTTCCTAAAAGGAAGGGAGAAGGGTTTCTTTTGCCTTTTTTTCTCCAGAAATTTCTTTTCTTTCTCTTTGTTAGTGAGAACACAGCAAACACTGGGGGTTTTTTGATGGTTTTTTTGTTTCTTTGTTTGAAAGCCTCTTCCTGACTGCTGTCTCCCATAGTTATTGAGTTGTGGTGCTAATGTGAGACAATCACTGAAATAACATTCAAATTGATATATTCCTTGCTTATTTCAAATGAAAACTAAGCAAAGAGGGAACAATCCAATACAGAATTTCTTTAAAGATGATTGATCGCTACTTGTAAGGAGATATTCTGCATTTCTCCCTTAAGTAGAAAAACAAACCTTCGTATGCTCTAGAGTGAGCTCAAGGTCTGTTTTGAAGATTAACATACACTGGGAATATATACTGGGAACAGCCACCATGAAACAGGGTAAAGACAACTTCACAGTAATGTGGAATTGAGTTTACTGGAGGTTGTTTGTGATTGATTATAATGAAGATAATAAAAATAGTTAAGAAAATCTCCAGTCTGTGATGCTTAAAATAAAATTAAAATGAATAATATTCCTGCTTGGTCTGGCCTTTCTGGGAGGTTTAGCTGGCTCACACCGTTATTGCTTCTGCTTGGGAGCTGAAGATGTCTTTTTGTACCCATACATGTATGCCCAGAAATGCAGAGTTATTGAAGAGATGTGTGTCTCTCCACCATGCAAGAATAACTGTGTGAGAAAGTTTCTCTGTCCACAATGAATTGGGATTCTCAGTGCTGTCTGACTTTGAAAGCTAAGACGTCCCAGCTTACGCAGTTCTAAAAATGAAGGATGGTTTGACCCTAGGCTCAAGGGTCCAGCACTGGGCACGAGAGATGGATGGTCTGTCTGTCTGGAAGGAATCCCAGCACCCAAGTTGCCTGGTAAATGGTTCACTGGTTTCTTCATGTCTGATACTGTGCGTATGTATGCAGAGGGCAGCATTTTCCATCCCCATGAAGGAAACATGAAGGGGACTTCACAAGGAGTATGTTCCAGAATTTTCTTTATGCTCTTCCTAAAGGCACTTAAGGGAACAGACCTTCCTCCACCTTCTTTAGATTGAATAAACTCAATCTGACATGGCAGCCTGACAAAATCTGCATTTACTTCCTAGGTAACGAGAACTGAAAAATTATCTCACTGAGCCCCATGTCCCTCTCACATGTGATGGTGTGTCACAACATGTGTCCCCAAGAGTTGGGCAGAGATAATTGTTTCTTGTCTTTGGCTCTTTTTAGAAGTTTTGTCCTCATCCTTTCAGCTTTAAAGAGCTTATCTCTTGCCTGTATTATGGATAATCAATGCTACTGTGTTTATAATCAACACTGAGTGATTTTTCATGAAGCAAAACACAAAGAGTGGCCTTGCTGAGTAGGCAACATGAATGCATTCGATTTGTATTTCAGTCTTAACCATGTGGATACTGACCCCATTTTTCCCCCCATGGCCCTAAGGCTTTCAGTATAAATGATACAGCAGAAGCATGCTCTGGCTTGCTTCATATTAGGCTATGTTCACAGTTGTTGATGTTTTATAAATCACATCTGAACAACTGAGTTTTGGTAGAGGTATCTGAATCTTATATTAGTTTTGTAAATACAAATATAGAGAAAGAAGTTGAGGGGAGTATGTTACAATTCCGTGGATAGGGAGTTTCATAGGGAGTGGTTCTTAGCTTATGCAGAATTTTTCCCTGCCGGCTGTCTTCAGGTCTGGTATTAACACCATGTCACAAGTGTATGAGTGTCAAAGATGTTCTATCATGGTATTTCATGTTGGTTTTGCTGCTAACATGCACATACATCCCTTTCTCTTCTTTGTCCTTATACTCTAGTTATTAAAACATTTTAATATTCCCTATAGATTTTGTTTACGCAACCTGTACATATTTAATACAGGCAAGTCCTCTGAGGGAGACAGTCCTCCTATTAGCACCCTCACCAGAACAAGTTTACATCTTCCTTGAATACAAAGTGGAAGAGAATCTTTGGAAACCAAATTATTTTAGAAAAAAACCATCATGGGAACATCATGAACTCCTCACTTCCTCATTTCTAAAAGTGACACATTGATCTTCTAAAGAAGACATTTTGCATCAGTATGTGTTGGGCAGAGACTTGTCTTACAGGGGTGGGATGTCACATGGCAAAAGCATATGTGCAATAAGAACTAACCGGTATCTCTAAACAGTGATATCTGGCGACTTAAAAAACTCTGGCCCAGATGGTGGAGCTTGGAGGCCATGCTGATTTGAAAACACAATCTTGCTTTTGGTTCTGCAGCCATCTGTTGGAGGTAACTTCTCTGGACAATGGAGATACACATGGGGTAAAATTCTCCCTTAAATAACATATCTGAGGAAAAAGTTGATGAGAGCATTCCAATTAAGCTTTTTTGGTCTTAAGCATTATTTTGAACTTCTTAGTTGTGCCTAACTTCCACCTTTCAATGTTACTTTATATCAGGGTCATGCCTTTCAGATTTTCCACTCCTCATCATCAATATCTACAAAATAAGTGATTTTTCTCATGGATGGCATATTTTTAAACCAAATTTCTATTTTGTTGCTCTGTACACATGCACTGATTTGCACAATGTTCTTGTCCTTCATCACTGCATAGCATTATTTGAAAAATAAACTAATACAGCTTTTCCTCCTTTAGGCCATTTATGTTGATATTCAGACTAGACCTAAAGCAGAACTCTCTGTCCTGGAGAAAAATCACCTCCTCTGCAATTAGCTGTATCTTACTTCCTGGTGCGGAAAAGGATTCAGGAATGGATGTACAGCTGACTTTTCTCTGTCACAGTGAAGACTGGATCTCCAGTCATTGCCCCATTCTTATTGTTCTATGAAAATGAGACATTTTTAGCTCACTTTTCAGACACCAATTGGCAGTGACATTTTGCCCTTTTAGAAAAGTAAATTCAGTCACTGAAATTATAAGTCCCAGTTCTGCAAAGAGATATGTGTGGGTAGTCTGTGCCTCTTTGCTGATCCATATTGATCAGGGATAAGGGTCTGTCTCTGTAGATAGCTTTGAAGGCTCAAGGTCTCTGTTGTGGCAACATGAGCAGTTTGCTGAGAGCCTGTACATAAAAGGAAACTGGGAGATGAAGTGGAAAATCTTGTCTCTGGCCTCCCTCCTGACAGCATGGGAGGAAAGAATGTCAGCTTGGGCATTTTTCGGCTCTAACTATGAATAGCTTTAGTGGAGTTAATGATACTTAACTAGTGTTTCTGTAGACAGCTAATCTGTTCTTCTGATCCTCCCAAGGCTCCCTGCCCCCTTTCCCCTTTTTATTAAAAAATGAACCCAGTCAAGGCAGAATTTTAATCTTTTGTGACCTGCAGTTCTCATAAAGAGCTGGATGGACAGGAGCAATCATAAAGTTTCTGTATCTGATGGCATTGTTCTGAAGCATTTGTTGTGCTTCCCACTTGTGGTTTAGCTGATAAGCACAGTTCAAGGAATAAAAAAAGCATTGTTGATTGTCAATGGGCATAACAAACCCAGATTGTGTTCTGATGGTATTTTAACAGAGATATTCTTTTAAAAATGTGCAAAAATTTGACTGTGCTCTTCTGGATAGACATTTTCTAAATGTACAAAATACAGTGGGAACAAAAAAAGACATGAAAATCTTTAAGATAAAAGAGATCAGACAGATTTTTTTTCAGTCCAATCTATTCAGCTGTCTCAGGGGTAGATTATGTGCCGTAGTTATGGCTATAACTGCACCCAGCTAAAAATTTACATAATTAGTGTATCACTAAGTAACTTTGAAAAGAACTGCTACATATATTTGTATATATATATGTATGGTCAAAAAGACCATGCATACACATATATGCTAATAATAAATATAGTCAAGGAAAGGCACCTAATGACCACAGGAATTTCCTCCAGTAATATTTCAAAGACCAGCAGCTGAGAAATGAGAAGCTGGAAATCTTTAGGAGGAGATTGCAAAATGGTTTTTAATCCAATACACTGATGGGCAACCAAAATTTAAGAGCTGTAGTGGTTCTGTGCATGAGTATCATTTGTGTGGTGGTAGGATACAGGCAACACGACTGGAAGTTTTTCTCTATGTTGTTAAGTCCTTTATGTCAAGAGTCCCTCAGTGAGGCGCAACACTCCATGTGGGCTCTGACACTTGGAGTGATCTGCTGAAATGACTTTGAGAGAGCAAGTTTGAGATTGAAAAGATGAGAAATTTTAATGCAAAGATTTTCCAGAAACAGCAGCTTCCTCAAACTCAAATTCTAAATTCCTCTCCTCTCCTCTCCTCTCCTCTCCTCTCCTCTCCTCTCCTCTCCTCTCCTCTCCTCTCCTCTCCTCTCCTC
>JAWWTY010000123.1:59566770-59632332 GCA_035222235.1 Margarornis squamiger
CTCCTCTCCTCTCCTCTCCTCTCCTCTCCTCTCCTCTCCTCTCCTCTCCTCTCCTCTCCTCTCCTCTCCTCTCCTCTATTTTTCTAAACAATGCTGGACAATAGTGTTAGGAAAAAAGAAATATTTATTGACTTTGTAATGGGATTAAGGAAAATTGGAAGAGAGTATCATTAACCCTAGGGATAAATGTTATACACGCAATCACTGCTATCCAAACCGTTGTTCATCTGGAAAACCAATTTAAGTTAAGCCTTTTTTAATTGCTTCTCTGTGTATATTTACTCAAATCAAGGAAGGGGCAGAAATATTTGTTTTCTCTTTGCCAGAATTTTGTTGTGAATGTCTACCTTTTTTTTTTTTTTTTTTTCCCCTCCTTTCTCTTTTGGATACTTTTCATGAATATGGATTTGAACAGAAGTGTCTATCTCAGAGTATGAATATCTCTGTACACTGAAGGAAAGAGGGTCTCATACTGCAGCAACAGGGCTTGGAGTACAGAGATTCAGGATTTCTTAATACCACATCATAGAACAAAAATCTTGGTATATGCATGGAAAAAAGATCACATCCTGACTCGGCACAATGCACCTGCATCTCTGCCAACACTTCCTGTTCTGTATGTGATAATATTCCAGAGAAGAATTAAGAAAAAAAAAAGAAAAACTACTGTCCCAAGAGCATTTTAAAGGCTAACCACTGGAGTAGGAAATTCTGGAAATTTTTTCTTCCTGTACCTCAAAAGTCTTCTGAAAGCACATCTACCCTGTTTATGTTACTTTTCATTCACCTTTCCTTATATCCTTGCTTATGTTTCACAGTCTTTGCACTCCAGCATATAGGTAGGCAGGATCACAGGGTAACTAAGGCTGAAAGGGACCTCAGGAGGTCTCTAGTCCAGCCTCCTCTCAAAGCAGGGTCAGCCATGAGGTTAGACCAGGTTGCTCACGACATCATCCATCTGGGTCTTCTAAACCTCTGCACTGCACATCAGTTTGGTAAAGTGGTGATCCCAGGAGCTGGGTGTGCAAAGCTCAGTACAGGAACAGCAAAGCCTAGTGCATCTATATATGTGTATGGCAAAGGGGGCAGAGAGGGGAAGTTCTGAAAACACATGCTGTCAGAAACGGATTCAGACACAGCCTTGGGAATCTGTAGTTTGAAAGGCAGAAAACTAAGCAGAAGTGCTCCTTTATATCAAAATGAAACATTACATATTAAGCTGTTGGAAAGTGTTCAGGGGATGGCCACAAGGATGGTAAAGGGTCTGGAGGGGAAGCCTTATGAGGAGCAGCTGGTGTCACTTGGTTTGTTCAGCCTTGAGAAGAGAAGACTGAGGGGAGACCTCATTGCAGTCTACAACTTCCTCGTGAAAGGAAGTGGAGGGACAAGGAGAGCTCTCTTCATTGTTGTGATGAGTGGTGGAACTCAAGAAAATGGCATGAAGCCGAGTCGGGGTGGGGGTTGGATTGGATATTGGGAAGAGGTTTTTCACCTGGAGCCTGGCAGAGCACTGGGACAGGCTCCCTGGGGAAGTGGTCACAGCACTAAGCCTGAGTTCAAGAAGTGTTTGGACCATGCTTTCAGGCACATGATGTGAGTCTTGGGATGTACTGCGCAGGGCCAGGAGTTGGGCTTGATGATCCTGATGGGTCCCTTCCAGCTCAACATATTCTATGATTCTCTTTTTATTTCGGCTCTGGAAAACACAAGAATTTCCTTGGAAAACTTGCTACTTCATTTTCTGATGTTCTGATCAACAAAAGCATGCAGTTTTACTGCAGGATTGTAAATAGATGCGGCAAAGGGGCTGCATTGTGATGGTAGCTATTACTCAGTCTAGTTAACTGTTCCCTGTTTGTTCAGAGAGGAAGAAGCTTTGAGTTGAACTGGGCAATGTAAGTACAGAGGATTAGTTTAACATTTGGGACACTGCTGACTGTATTTCAATATTGACCTTGAGCGCCACCTCCTCAGTAATGTATATATTAAGCCTTTGAGCACCAACATTATTTTATTAATGAAGTAACCTTTTGCTTGTCGTAACACTGGGAAACCACTACAGGTATTTCAATGAAATTTTTCTCTGTGAGAAAAGAAACAGTAAAAAACTCAATTTTACCATTTTATTTTAGGTACAAAACAGTCTACAAACCTCTGCATAAAACATTTTCCCTTTGTCAGCATATCAGAAGGTAAATGCTCAGTGCTAAATCTTGGCACACTGTGTATATGGAACTTCATGGCATACCTGTCAGATGTTCTGATTCATTTTTAGGACTCTGAAATATCACAGCTATAAAAGATTTAAAAGTTCAGCACAGATTCAGCTGCTCAGTTCAAAGAACTGTGCTCATTAACTGTTTACCTGCCCTCTGCATACCCTCCAGGCTCAAAATGGGAGTTGGCATCTTAACAATGAGCAGTGCACCAGCATTTTGCTAATGAGCTGCATGCCATATTCACCTCCGTGTCATTCTGCAGAAGTTCAATTGTTTTACTGGTACATTGTGCATGGAGAAGGCAAGTAGGCAGCCCAGCCAGATGAAAGCCCCAGAGTTCAATGAACATGACATTGGCCCCCTTGTCTTCCCTTACATCCAAAAGCAAATATTATCTACCAATGCAAAATGCTGGGACTTGTGGTTGTTGCAGATTTCCTTACCAATCCTTTTAATCCTTCTTTCATTTCATACCACTTGTTATCGGCTGGAGGAGTGTGGACACAGATAGGTGGTCCTTACCTTAAAAGTTCTCACATGTGCTGACCGAAAATCTGTGAAACAACTCTGTCTTGATTTCATGAAACAGATTTCAAGGCTGCTGCATACAGGGTTGTCCAGTATAGGTTTGATACCCCTATTCACCGATACAGCTGCTCTGAAAGCTTCATAATTATTGAAATCAAACTGTACCTAATAGCACTTTAAAAACATATAGATTTGCTACTGCCCCAGCCCTTTTCTCTTCAAGAACTAGGCCTATTGACTGAAAATTTTTGGCAGTCACAGGATGGTGAGTACCTACATGTTTCAGTGCATTTTCTTTGCTGGGAGATGCTGTGGAATGTAAACTTCTCTAATGACAGCTCCTTCAAGTCCTTTTCAGTCTTGTCAAGTTTCCTTATTAATAGAAGAGAAGCAATCTTCCTTCTTTCAATGGCAACAACTCTCTAGGCAACTGCTGAATTTATAAGAATACAGATGGTGCCTGCCATTTTTTTTTCAGCACCACACTGCATTCCTCATTTGACATGTGGAGCTTGTTTGATACCATAATGCAACAGCTGGAGACACTTTTCTTAGAGGTAAAGGCAGTTTTGCTTGCACTTTTGTTGGCAGCATTGAATTTTGCCCACCTGCAGGCAACGTTAATATTTTTTTCCCCTCTGAGATTGCAGAGCTCATGATGGTGATCTGATTTGAAATATTTTGGCACTATGCCTTTCCCTCTCTGCTACTGTAAACTGATAGAGCTAAGCAACTCTCTCTGCTTCTAAGCAGAAAAAAAAAGAAAAAGAAAAAAAAATTATGCAGGCAAGCATCTAGATAAGCCTGTACATGACATTTAAAGTGTTTAAATGGAAATGTTACACTCTGGGCTCTATCACTGTCAAATGACAATGATTTTAATTCTACCATATTAAACAAAAAACAAGGCTCCTTTATTAGAAGAACTCAATAGAGAGGAATGCTATAGAGCAGGGTGCTTTGCAGTTCAGGTTTATCTTTCCTGACAAATTTCCTGCCGAATGCCCTGGAGCAGCCCAAAAATGAACAAAAAGAGAAGGATCTCACGACTGATATGCAAACATGCTTTAGTCATAGGGAAGGTGACTATGTCTTAACCTCTCACAGCAAAGTCCATATATTTGGTTGATCACATGCACTTCATGGTTAACTGATTTCTGGGATATTTCCCTGTTGTGCTTGTCAGCTGCTGGTTTTGGAGCAATTTGGGTTTTAGACTCCTGGTTTTGCAGTTTTAACTTCTCTTTTTCTTAATAGCTCTCAAAGCAGTCTGATGGTCCAGTATATAGGACAGCTGAAAAAAATTAATAGACCTAGAATAAAATGGCATGGAAATAGGTAGGACCACAGTACCATTTCTGATGCTTTAGATGATGCTTCTAGCAACTGCCCTGCTCCTGACCTGGCTGGAGTACTTACCAACTCAAATTGCCAGGCTTCAGCCCTGTGCTACTTAGTAAAGATTTACAGCTGAGATTATTGATCAGGCTCACTACCAGTTCCCAATGGCAAAGATACAAAAGGGTAAAAAAAATTCAAGAAGTCTTCTCAAAGTATGGTAATAACTCCTCCTATTTGACATATTAAAGGTTTCTGCAGGGTTTTAACCCAGAATACACAAGAGAAAGTATGCAGCCAGATAAAGGAATATTTTGGGTGTAAAAAGTTTACCTTAGTTTCTAAGTGCAGATACTGACAGGCTGACAACTGTCCTGTGCTCAGGCAGAAACTCTCATTTGTTACATGCATCTAGCATTAGCACATTGCAAAAATTTTGTTCCAATTGTAAATATCAGCAGGCTTCTCTTTCAAATATGCAGGAAAAGGGATTGGGAGCAAGTAATATTCCCCAGTCACAGCTCAGTCAGATATTTTCTTCATGTATTCAATGTACTGGCTTACTGAGATTGGTTAGGTTAAAAACAAAGCAGACATTTTTTTTGCCAAGTCACTTGGATCTTGAAGTGAATTACAAGATCAGCTATTCAGACAGGCCAAAAAGAATATTTTTAGTTCCACGGTTAGTAAACCAAATCAGCAGGACATGACTTTACGTGTTCTCTGTGAAAACCAACTGTTTCCTAGTGCCGGAGGTGAAAGGGTACATTTTTCCTTTGGTACATGGAATGACTGAATTTCAGCCACTTCACTGTTCTAGCAGAGCTTGTTCTCATAGGGAAAATTTGTTGGGTAATTAGAAATATATGTAAAGGCATCTAGATCTACATCTTCTTTGGCCCTTATCTATAAGTGTTTGTTTTTTTAAAAAGTAGCTGAGTAATTTGATAATGAGCTGTTGAATAATATTAATATAAAGCACTGAACAGAGATGTTGGGGCTTTGTGGGCTCTGCGATGGTTACATCTTGTTACAGTATCAACAAGGTCCCTGCTGAAGCACAGGCACCCCGTGGCATGGCAGGCACATGCGGAGGTCTGGGATAACAAATTACTCTTCTCACTTTCATAGAATCATAGAAGCCTAGAATGGTCTGGGTTGGAAGACACCTTAAAGCTCATCTAGTTCTGACCCTCTGTCATGGGCAGGGACACCTTCCACTAGAGCAAGTTGCTCAAAGCTTCATCCAATTTGGCCTTGAACACTTTCAGGAGTGTGGCATCCACAACTTCTCTGGGAAACCTGTTCCAGTGCCTCACTATTCTCATAGTAAAGAATTTCTTCTGTATATCTAATCTAAACCTTCCCTCTTTCAGTTTAGAACCACTTCCCCTTGTACTCTCACAACATGTCCTTGTAAAAAGTCTCTCTCCAGCTCTCTTGTAGGCTCACTTTAGGAACTGGAATGTAATTTAAAGTTTCCCCAGACCCTTCTCTTCTTGAGGCTGAACTGCCCCAACTCTCTCAGCCTATACTTCTTTACAGCAAAAAAACCAAGCAAGCAAGCAAACAAGCAAACAAATAAACAAAAAACCCTAAACGAAAACAAAAATTCCCACAAACCAAACCAAACAAACAAATTAAAAAAAAAAATAAAAAAATGAAGGTAATAAAGGCAATATTAAAGGGAACTAAGTCATAGAGCAAAAATAATACTAGATAATACCATTTTCGCTAGAATACTCTAGGCAAATGGAAAAATGACAAATATTATACAAGAGCAGCAAACACTTCTAGTAACCTAGAAGGCAGGTCAACCCTGCCTTCTTGTGAGGATAGGTTGGATTAGCATGTCACAACTTGGAAAAATAGTGAATTAAGAAAACTACAAAACCGTGCAAAGAGCAGAAAGAAAACAAACATAGAAAAAATTATTTATGATTTCTCACAGTTGCACTGGCTCTCTTTTAATACTTGCATGACTTCAGCCTATCTGGGGAAGTATCAACATTTTTACCACAGGATATTGTATATGTTTAAAGTATAAGTGGCTGCAAAAGGCAGTTCATGGCATTAATGGCGGGGGTGGGGGGGATGGGGAAAGGATCCATGAGCGCTGTTAAACACAGAGGAAGATAAAATAATTGACTTAAGATACTAAGATTTCTGACAGCTGAGATGATATATTAGGGTGGGTAGGTGAGTATCCAGGTGTGCTTGTGCTTTAATGGTATTCTTTCCTTATACATTACTGCCAAGTGTTGATCTGAATATACTTTTGGTCTTTCAGTACTGCTAAAAGCAACTTCTGTTGCTGAAGGAAGGAAGGAAAAGATTCTAGATGATTCCTGTCCATTAGTGTGTTGAAGTATTTTCTTGCTTCCCTTACATCCACAGAGTAGTGATTTCAGAGGAGATGGTGTCAGTTCACTGAAGTTCCAGTAGTAACAGCCAAAGGAAGAAGAATTACCCAAATGTCCTCAGTAAACGGTCCTTCTTATCTGTGTGAAAAAACTCTAAAAATGTTTAATAGGGGAGCAAAGCCATTCACATCATAATCATGTTAAAGTTTACTTTATCAGCACTCACTTTCTTGTTTTTCTCTTTGAGTTTGTTTGTTGTTTTTTTTTTTTTTTTCTTTTAATTTACCTCTTGTGCTTCCTAAACTTAGCTCTGCCTTTGGAAAAGCATGTTTTTGGGTTATAAACACCTACCACTCTATTACCCTTGTCCACACAATTTTAAGTTTACTTTTTCAAAGTAATTCCATTCACATCAGTTGCCTTTCAGCTTTATCTGTATATGAAAATGTAATATAGCTGGCTGAATGAAATAAAGTCCTTGTTTTATGGCTGAATATTTAATATTGAGGGTTTCCTATTGTTGCACTACCATAAGTTTTCAGACTGCTGGGATCACCTGGATAGAATGTCTCTTATTTTAAATATTCAAATAATTGCAAGATATCTCCATGTATTCTCATCATTAATGTTTAAGAGAAAATTTTCTTAAAAATTAATATGAGGTTTCTTGGTGTTGCAGATATGGGAGACAGATGTAAAACAGACCTGTGGGATGACTCTCCTTGGTCCTGTTACTGGACTTTGGCAGTAACAAACTTAGGACAGCTGTAAAATCTTTCTAATTCCTGGTCTAGCTTTAGGGACTTTTCCAGATGTTGATCCGCACTCTCAGCATGTCTCTGTTTCAGCTTCAGCCCACCCCACTGGCCCACACAGGAGCCACAAGACAGGTTATTAACAGCTCTGTGGTCTGTCTCTGCAAACCAGCAGAAGAGGATGATATAACACTTTTACTATTATTATATGTATATGACAGTCTCAAGAGGAGGCTATTATAGGAACTTTCAAAAGTGACTATTGAAAAGCTAAGTCAGTTTCTGTGTTTAAGAGCCCTGGCAGTCTTCCCTTCGTGAGAGGACACAAGCCAGCCAGATGCACAGGGTCTGGGTGGTGGGGTGGGACAGGTTGCTGCAGGTAGGGAAATAGCTGTGGTGTGTGTTGCTTCAGTCGGGTGCCAGGCATAGGTGCTCTGACTCACACAGGCACTGCACCAATACCACTGATGCTATCGATCCGCTTGTCTCCCAGCTGTTCCCAAGCTTTGCTGCAGTGTAAATCCTTCTGGCGGGGCTTCAAGCAAGGCAATTTTTTTATTCACTGGCAGTAGCAGAGCTCTATGCAACCCTCTCCTTGTTCTTTGTTTTTTGTTTTGTTGGGGTTTTTTTGTTTGTTTTGTTTTGGGGGTTTTTTTGTTTGTTTGTTTGTCTGTTTGGTTTGAGATTTTTTTTTAATTTGTGTGTTTGTTTATTGGGGTCTTGTTTTTTTGTTTTGGTTTGATTTTTTGTTGCTGTTGTTGTTTTGGGGGTTTTTTTGTGGGTTTGGGTCTTTTAGTTTGGTTTCTTTGGTTTGGTTTGGTTTGTTTTTTGGGAGGGACCGTAAAATAAGGTCTGGAAAGTATTCATAAATGCATATCTGCTGTTGTCATGTTGCACATGTACACTAGTCAGGTGCCTAGAGGGAGGCTGATGAAGAAACCCTAGTGTTACCATGTAGAACGGTTGCTAAATCGCTTTCCCCATTAACTAGTGACATTTGAGTTAAACTAATGAGAAGCATGTCTGCTGCAATGCAGTGTACATTTTTTCTTGGAGACTGCTTTTTTTCAGCTTATTTACTGTTTCACCAACACTCTCAGCCACCATTACAGCTGATTAATGATGACTTTCATTAAAGGAAACTATTATGGACAGCCTTATTTGATCTACTTTGAAAGTTTTCTATTTCTGTTCATCATATTCTGTCCCTCCTTTCTCCTCCTTCTCATCTTTTCTCAGAGACGATAAGTGAGGCAAGAGATAATGCCTTCACAGGCTTTGATCAACTGCTGTACATATGGCACATGATGAAAATCAGACAAAAAAGCAAAGTGATATTCTCGATAAAACAGGTACTTCTACATTAATAATTTGCCATCATCTAAATTGCCATAAAAACCTCAGCTAGATTGATATAAGCCTAATGCCTTTTGCACAATAGGCAGGTTTTAAAGTACAAAGCTACATCTCTTCTCTGATATAATCTGTATTTTAATGGAACTTGGTCTGTAAGGGATGGCCTCAGGATTTCTCCAGTTACGGTATTCAGCTGCTTGCTGCAGGCTTATCTGACCTTGCCTGTTTTATACATAGAGTTCTTCAAGGAGTTTTCAGTAATATTAGAAGTGCGAAATACTTAGTTCTGATTTTATTTTTTTTTTTCCCAAAACCAATGCATTTGTATTCTGGATTCTGCATAGACCCATGGATCTACTGGATGGGGATAGCAGTTGTGCCCCTATTAGGGTATGTTTGCTTTTTGAAACAAGTCTCACCATTTGATTTTCTGTACAGATATCTCACTTTATACAATGAAAATAAAAGATGTATTTTGGGGATATTTCCTATTTTGCTGTAGAAATACCTGCAGCCCTTGGAGTTGCTCAAAACAACTAAACGGAATAGCAGGTATTCCTGGAAAAGCAAAGTCAAGACACTTTCTGGGCATTTGGCATTACCCTCTCTGTGGTGTGACAATATGCAGAGGACATGACTTATTTACACCTCTGTCCCCTGTTAACCAGTCACAGTACAGCTTTGTGTGAATAGGATGGAGGAGCAGAGACCGTACTACAGAAACAAAAACACATTTTCAAAAGAATGTGTAGACTAATTATGTCCTGGGATTATTCATAAAGCACATATGATCCTGCTCATAAATTCTTTAAAAATATTCAGTCTACTGCAAAGACAGCACCATAACACTATGTCAGAGAGGTGAGATAATGAGCAATACCTCTCTTTTTCTCATAGGTATCAAGTTCCAAATATTTTTGGAAATTCACCGTGATTCATCATCTATGTTTGACTAGCAGTTTATCTAATCAATTTGCTATTATTCTGCTCTCTGCCTTCTACCACACTGTATCCTAGTATTCTTGAGCAATATCTTACTCCTTCTCGGTTTGATTTCCTTTCACCCAAACTCAAGGAAAATAAAGAGGTTTAGAAGCCTGTCAACAGAGTATCTGGATTGAGGAAAAAAATGAGAAAGGTAAAACAGCCAAGGTTCTCATAGATGCGAGATCTTGACTGAACAATATTCTTCCATGGCAGGAGGCAGTCTGCTAGGCCAAATATTTTCAAATGCCTCTTTGCAGTGGTGCCACACATATAGAAACACAATCTCTTGTGGAATCATTATCTGATTTATTTCACTGTACCAACCACTGTTATAGTTAAATCCTACAGGCAGCTGTTCCTATAGCACCTTTTCCCAATCCTTTAAGCATCTCTTACATTTTTGTCCAATACTGAGGATGTGGCTGTGCACTCACAATCCAGAACTGCTCAGCAAAATGTTTTCTGAAAGTTATTCAGTAATGCATAAGTATAGCACGTTTTCTGTTTGAAAAAGAAAAGCTTTTTACTCCTGGAATTCAAACTATATTATTGTACCTGTGAGAAGCTTCTTAAATGTGACAGATCACAGTGTATGAGGAATACAAGTACAGTGAATGGCTTCTCAAGGACAGGAGCTGTTTGGAGACTTTCTCACTCATAAATACTATTCCTGTAACCCACCAGAACAAACAGGATGATTACTAAATGTGGAACATGAGAAATCAAATCAAGAAGGGGTTATGGAGCTCAGTGGACTATGGTATTAGAAATGCGTTTTACTTAAAAGGCTCTGATTTTTTATTACCTTTATTCAGAGAAAGAAACCACATGATGTAAAAAGGGGTTTTTTTGTGATGACCAAAATGTATTTTTAAACTTAGTTCTTTATGAATGTTCTCAATTCCACAACTCTTGAGTGTTTTGTTTGTATGATTTCCCTGCTCCTTACAATGTATTAAGGCATTACAGCCTCTTATGAGTGATGGACTTTGCAAAGTGTGTTATAATCACAGTAAAGTCAAGAAAAAGATCTCTGATAATACAGTGCTTCAGTTCAATATATGAGCACAAGGTCAATAAGCAGTACATTGATGAACATTCAGTCTGCACTAAGGTTAAAAGAGTAAGACATTTAAAATGAGTGCTGTGAATGCTGTAGCCAAGAAATTTTCAACAAATAGTGTTGCCCCAATACTGGTTTACCTCAGTTGCCCTTTACATTCTGTGAGGACACCCTGCACTGCTTGGGCTATATCAGCATTTGCTTTTGCTTAACAGTGGGAGGAAGCACAGATTTAAAACTAAAAAAGACAAAATGTATCAGGGATGCCTCATTCACAATCATTTCAAATCACAGAGGACCTTCTAGTGCTTGACATGACATATTATTGCCCACACTGCCATTTTTCTGGCTTATCCAGTCTTCAAAATTCCTTATGTTCATTGCTGAAAGCCCATTATAAATTATGTACAATTATGCTCAGGTCTTTTCTCTGAGATTTATATTTTCAATTTCTAACTCTCAGTTATGGTTTTGAACACCACCTTACCTGCTAGGCGCCTGATTATTAAGGAAATTACAAGGGACTTGCTAAAACAGCAAGTGGTGGCGACAACCTGAATGTAACCTGAACACAACCTTGTTAATGGTGGGGCCAATGTCTTAATCTAAATATCTACTTATATACTCTGATTGTGGCTTCTTTTGTTGCAGATAACCTTGTCAAACACAAGAGTTGTTGACTGTATATCAATATCAGCATGAGCCTTGTCTATTATCCTGGTCGTTTCTGGGTGATTAGTTTTTGCACCAAAGGCCAGCTGGCAGCCTGTAAGTGGTGTGTGGTTGGGCAGCTTGCTAAGGTGCCTCACATCTCTGAATAGCCTGGGATTTGGATGGGACAATTCTTTACTGTTCTTGGAAATTCTTACAAATATCTCATATTAGCTATAAATGGCAAATTAAAAAAAATAAAAAAAGTTCGCTTAAATCTGTTATGGTTACTGTTGTGAACTGGAGAGACATACATAACTAAATAAGGTTTATTCAGGGTTTCAGACTGAAAGAAAAAGGTTTGAAGTTAAACATTTCATATTTTTAAACTTTTATCCTATTCTTTTTTCCTAACGTATTAAAATGGAATGAGTAACATTCCATCACTTTTGTCTGTGGAAATAATCTGTGCCTTTCTCTTCCACTTCTTCCTCTATCTTCCCTGACTCTCTTCTTTCTGGAAATTGTTATGCTCCAGGTATACTTGTTATAAAGTCCAATACTACATATTAAAATGTTATACTTTTGGAAAATTTAAAACTCTAGGTAGTTCTAAAAAGCTGGAGTCAGAAAAAATGAAGTAAATTTCAATCTAAAAAAAAAAAAATCAGAGATTTCACTTCTTTTATGAAAAACTTTACAAAAGAATAAAGAAGGGGGAAGGTATGAAAGGGTGATTATTTCTACTTTTATTTCAGAATTTAATATCAATATTTAGTTTTATTATTAAAAAAATTCAGATGGGCGATTTTGATGAAAAATTCATTTTAATTTTAGATTCTTTCCCTCAAAATCATGAGAAATATCTCTGCATCTGGCTTCAGGATTTAAATACCTGTACATATAGTAGGTGTTGCAGGAAGCGATTCATGCTACTTGTTTAGGGATGTAGTGAGTTTGCCTGGAGAGGTGCCCATATATCTCCTTCCGCCAGTGGAAGAAGAGTAGTCTAGAAAACTAGTTTTGGCAAGTCAGTTACCATTTAAAGGGATGAAGTCAGAAGCTGTGCTTTCCCCCTCTCAATCCTTTTGAAATTTGCACTGGGTTCCCCCACGCCTTTGTAGGTACCAAAATCACTGTGGTGATCTGCCCTGTAGTCACTAGACCACTAGACTGCAAGATCTTGAGGCATGAAGAATTTGTGTGTGTGTGTCTCTGTTCAAAGTACTGAGCATAACAGGATCATCAGTATGGTTGGGGATAGTATGAAACTGTTACACAAACATCAATAGTTATTGTTTTGTATTTTTTTGCACACAAAATATTGTAAAGATTAAAAAGTTGCTAAGCCCATTGAACTGGAGCATCATGGACAGTTACTAAAATCATATTAAATAATTCCTAGGTGTTCCTGTGATGTTGCTATATATGTTAGTTAAGACAGAATACAAAATAGTTGGGCATTTCTGAAGTTGAAAATAAAAAATATGTGGTATTTCTTTATGATGACTTACATTTAATATTACAACCCCAACAGTGAGCCTGGCTTTGGAAGGCTACATTACTGGATTGACCTGTAGCTGTGAAGCACGTGATTCAATGAGAACGTAACAGGTCAGTAGCTCCTGAGCCTGTCTATTCTTTCTCGCCCAGTGGCATATCTACCTTCTTGTTTTCTTTCTGACCCTTCAGTATCCCAGCTACAGATCATGACATTTCATGAGTCTGCTAGAATTTCTAGGTTGGATGTTGTAGTTTGCTTCCAGAAGACTTTGTAGTCACTGATTTGAACTTATACCTTTCTCAAAAGAGTGTTATTAATATATCCATGCAGTTAATGCAGTGCCTACTGGTGACTCCAGTAAAGAAACAGCATTCTGTGAGTACCAAAAATAGAAATAAAAGTTTGATCTTTACCACGTTAACTCCTCAGTTACATTGGAAAGCATTGGAAGCTCTACAACATAATTAGAGTTTCCTAGGACTGGAGGACAGTAGGACAGTCTAGGCTGGAGGGGACCATAGGAGGTTTTCAGTGCAACCTCTTGCCCAAAGCTGGACAGCTGTGAGATCAGACCAGGGTGTTCAGGACTTTATTTAGTAGGGTTTCCACAGCCTCCAGGGGTGTCAAAATCTCTCTGGACAGCCTGGTCCCTCACTTGGCTGTTTTCATTGGGGCAAAAAATTACAGTCTGTAGATATTATTCCAGTCATATTTATGATCTACCTCTTCTGCAGCTTGAACACAGTTGGTCTAAAAAATTGTCAAAACAGTATCTTGGAAAATAGTGTACAGAAGCACTAGGATATCTGGAAGTGTGTAGCCATTTAAATTAAAGCCACCAAGGAAGAGAATTGAAGTTGAAAGCATTTTGGTTTGGAGTTACTATCATTGAAAGAGACCAGAGTTATATATTGAATATATATACACATACATATATATGTATGTATACACGTATATATTTATATATGCACATATGCTGTTTTTTTTCATGACATATCAGTTTTAGGCATTACATGATATGATATTTATGCAGACCTGCTACTGAATATAATGAAATAAAATAATGCAAAATCATAAGTGTACGATAAGCAGATAAAAATGCATTTTGAAAAAAACCCATAGCATCTTAAAATTGAAATCAATATTTTTCCTAAATATAATTTTCAAGGTAAGAAGTTTACTGTTATGGCAATGTTTCCAAAGCAGCCTTTTCTATTGACAAGAGAAAAAGTTCAAATTTCTCTTAAAACACACATACCCAGTTTGACCAGATCTGACCCTAAATTCTACTTGCTGATGCTTTCAATGGTGTTTATATAGAAGATTGAAGTAACCAATAGAAAGAACTCCAGTTTTCTTGTAAAGTACTAAAAATGTTACTGCTCATGCTCTCCATGCTGTCTTGAGACAAGATTTCACTCTATACCCTTTATTACTTTATTATCTATTTAGGATATTGAAAATAATTTTCTTAACATTATTTATACTCCCTTTACACTGTGTAACTGTCAGAATTTTTACTTGAATGTTTGATAGGAAGTTTGCATATAGAGCTATATGTATATAAGCTCTTCAAAAGAAAAAAAAATACAGTAAACTGTTTAGATGTGGTACAACCCAGATAAAGCTAAAGGTCTCAGATCAAATCCTCTGCAGGAGTAAGTAAATGACATTTCTTTGACTTCAGTGGAGGTACTCCAGTACATGTCAGTGAGGATCAGGAATACTAAAGAAAACATTACAAAAGCCATGAAGAAAACAAAAGCATTGAAATATTCTAATATACTGTGATTGTGTGTGGATCCCCAGAGAGGTGCCTTCTGGAAATAGACCAGGAACAGCAATTACAATGTGGATAAAGAAGGACAATGAAACCATCTCATACATAGCATCAGAAAAGAGAAATTGCCTGACATATTTTCCCCCTTTGAAAGCCCCATATATTAACAAGGAAAGGAGATCACAGCACTAAAAGCAGAAGAATTTGATGCATCACACTTAAAAGCTTTTAGAAGGGAATACTTTTGGGTGCTTAAGGAAACAACAATGCCGATTTAATTCTGCAAATGGGGTTAGCCAGAAGTTTGAAGAGCTGAGTTCAAACCTGAAGTGAAGCTGAATATTTACAGCTTCGCTCTGTCTTAATCCTAATGCTGCAGCATGAATACATTTTCATAATCTCTATGCTTGTGAGTCATCCTGGTGTCCTTTGCAGCACAAATTCACACTGGGCTATGTAATTATTTTTAGAAAATAGGAACTTTGTCATCTTTCCCATGCAGAGGGATCAGGTGATGCAAATGGATCCCCATTGCTTTCCTGAACTTGTGACAATGAGAAACAAGTTCATACCAGTGATTATTCATGAGCTTTGTCATAATCAGGATGTGTATATGTAGATACAGAGCTACTGGGAACGGTTTCAATTAGAGCTCTGTGTGATTGGGAGTAGCGATGCTTGCTTCAAGCTTTACAAGCTGGAGAAAATAACCTTCCAAATATGGTATCTCAGTCCTTAAAGGCCTGAAGGGCTTCCCATCCTGAAGGAAGGATCTGGCAAAGGGAGAAGAATTGTGTGCATGATTGAATGCTTTCTTTTCACACATAAAAGTGTGGGCCTGACAAAAGTACTTGGGATTACTGGACAGCTAAGGGGCTGTGTAATGAGATATGGAGACCTTCACCTTTGGGTCACCTGTGACATGAAGTCATTATCATCTGTCAGCTGTTTAGTGGTCTGTATGAAATGAATGTTGTCCTCTTTTCCTGTGAGAAACATGTACAACACACAACTGCAGCCAACCGATGTGGCATGAGTAGGCACACTTTGAAGGACATCTGGACCACTAAGACCACCTGTAGTGTTGAGGATGAACTGACTTCCCTTGTTCATGGTTGTTTCTCTTGTGCATATTTCCTGCTTTTACTTGAGGTTGACCTTGATTGTAGGATTATTTATGCTGTTTGATGTCTTCCACTTCCTCCCATCCATAACTGTTTAGTATAAAACACATACAAAAAATTGGAAGTTGGTGCCACCTCCCTTGCAGAAGAAGGGCCATTAAAACAGCCCTTCTGGTTCAAACCTGGAGTGTGTATACTCCAGCACCCTTTTCTAAGTCAAAGTCCAGGGAAAAGCACAATAAAGAATATAAATATGGAAATATGCTTCTGTCCATCTATCCTAAGATATATATCAGTGCATCTTGACCCAGCAATCAGAGATTTGAAGACAAAGTTGTTTCTGCCTTTGTACTGAATAGCCCCTGGTGGACCTATAATTCATGAATTAGGCTATTCCTTTCTGGAACACATTTGTATTTTGTCTCCCTGCAGCTTCACAGCAGAGAGTTCATACTGTTGGGCTCCTTCCTGCATTTTACCTTCTCTTTCCAGCTCCATCAATTTTCCATGCCTTCCTCAGAGATCACAGCCTCAGTGGGAGAACCAAACATCCCAGCTGAATCATAGCCTGATGGTCAGGGAACTTTCCAGGGACATTTCTGGGCATGTCTTGATATTTCCCAGGGAAATGGAAAAAGCAGTTTTTCCAATGGCTGTGAGGGACCTAAACCCCAGTCGTCTCACTTTTTGTGTACGTAATTTAACTCTTGCTTATGTAGTGGGTTGACCCTGGCTGGACACCAAGTACCCACTAAAGCTTCTCTCTCCCTCCCCTCTGCAACTGGACAGGGGAGAGAAAAAAACCAATGGATTCATGAGTTGAGATAAGAGCTGGGAGAGGCCACTTACTAATCACCCTCATGGGCAAAACAGACTCCAAGTGGAGATATGAATTAATTTTTTTACTAACAGGATTAGGGCAAAAGAGTGAGAAGTAAAATAACCTTTATAACACCTTCCCCCCACCCCTCCTTCCTTCCAAGTTCTACCTCCTCCCCCCCAGTGGTGTAGGAGATGGGAATGGGGGTTATGGTCGGTTGCTTCTGTCGCAGCCAGGAAGAGGAGCCCTTCCCCTGCTCCCTGTGGGGTCCCTCCCATGGGACACGGTCCTGCACAAACCCCTCAGGTGTGAGTCCATCCCATGGGCAACAGTTCTTCACAAAACTGCTGTCCAATGGGTCACTTCTCCATGGGGTTCAGTTCTTCATGAACAATCTGCTCCAGTGTGGGTCCCCCACAGGGCCCCAAGTCCTAGCAGGGAAAAATCCTTCTCCAGCGTGAGCTCTTCTCTCCACAGGCTGCAAGTCTCTGACAGGACCCTGTTCCATCATGGGTCTCCCAGGGGGTCACACCCTCCTTCAGGCATCCACCTGCTCTGGTGGGGTCTCCTCCACAGGCTGTAGGGCGACAACTTTCTCCACCAGGGTCTGCACCAGGTGGAGGGAACCTCAGCTCCACCATCTGGAGCACATCCTGCCCCTTTTTCTGCACCGACATTGGTGTCTATTTTGTTGTTCACATGTTCTCACTCTGCTCTTCCCTTGCTGCAATTTTTTAACTGCACAATAACTTTCTTTCCATTCTTAAATGTGTTATCACAGAGGCATTACTATAATTTCTAATTGGCTTGGCCTTGGTCAAGGAAGGCAGGAAGGCCTTGGCAGGAAGCCCATCCTGGAGCTGGCTGACATTGGCTCCACCAGACATAGGGGAAGCTTTTAGGAGCTTCTCACAGAAGCCACCCCTGCAGCTCCACTGCTACGGAAAGCCTGGGCACAGAAACCCACTGTTAGATGTAAGGAAAGAGCTGCAAGTGGCTATCCTCTGGGCAGTCTAAAGGGAGGAGAGGAAGAGACATGGCACCTAGTTTTGTTCTGATTGTTACACATATGAGGCAGTGGAGGTCTAGCAAGGCTGATCCACAGAGAAACAGACCAAAAAAGTCTGTCCACACTGGGAACTGCACCCAGAAACCTTCTTTTCATGCCTTGCCTTTGACCTTTCTCTGTGCACAGTGAACTTACTGAGGAGAAAAGCTGTGGCTGATTTCCCAGTACAGAGAACAAAAGAGGAACAAAGCAAACTGAGGCACTGTGTACCTGGTTTCCCTGTTTGTGCAATGCTGTCCAGTTACCTTAGGTTTTAAAGGAATCCAGTAAGAAACACTAGCTCTTTGTTATGATACAACCTCTCACAAAACTTTGGATTGTATTTGTGCAGTGACATCAAATTGGTTTTTTGCCTATAGAATTTTTCATTGCAATTTGGCCACTGAATAAACTGGACCTTTGTAATGTTCAATAATTAATTGCAGCATGCTTATGAACAATATATCAAGACTTGTAAAACTGTAAAACAACCTCTGACCATTATCTCCTTCTTTTAGCATTATGCCAAAAGTAAGTCCTCAGCCCCAAGAAATGCTGGGACACACACACACATACACAAACACACAGACACACAGATGGACATACACAAGATCCCAGAAAGTCTTTACAGGCACAGCTGTTCTCTATGATGAACACTGTCCTGTAATGTTTGCAAGGACTGAAAACTTATAGACAATAACTCGTAGCCTGACCAGAGAGTAAATTAAAGAAATTGATTGAAGAGGTAGAGACAAAAAGTAAGAAATCAAAGGCACACTCCATAAAATCACAAGTCCATAAACTCCACTACAGTGGAACTCCCCTGTAATGAAAGGTGAAACTCTGCAGAACTTCTCATATGTTCCCTCCTTATTCAGTACAGTGGGTTTTACACTGCTCCTGACAAATGAAAGCCGTCATACTGTTGCCATTGACTACACCTTGGTAAGGACTTTCCAAAGGAGTAACCCTACAGGTCACTGCATAAACATGGATTTGATGTATAGAGCACCTGACTGAAACACTGTGTTGCTGAAGATGTTTTTAGGATGTCCTACAAATATTTCTGAGGCAGATACAGCAGTATATTACACACTGACCCATTATGCTGTGTCTTGATTCAGTGACACTGGGAAATGTAAATACACCTATCCCCTGACATATTTAAGAGGTAACATCTAGTGAAAGTAGGCATTTACATATCTTTGACCTCTGATGTCTTGAACATTATTGAAACTAATTGTAATGCTTATAGTCAGTGATATGAGTTTCTTATGCAAAAAAGGAAAAAGTAACTAAACAAAGTAAGTGGACAAAACCACAGTTGTTACTCAGTTCTATAATTTCTACAATTTAGGATTTTTTGCTTGTAGTCATCTCTGCTGACAGCATTGTTAGGATAAGGCCCTGTGAATCAAATCGTCGTTGCACCATGAAATCAAAAGGATCCACCCAGACAAAGCATTACAGTGAATCCCTGTATTTTTTGCCTTAAGGTTTTGCTCTGCTCTGTGAACCCCAGAGATTTTCATCTGAATGGATATTTTGAGAATTGCCTATTCTAAATTTACCAATTATGCTTGTAGAAGCTGAACATTTTTCTGACTTAAATGTTGTATTTTCTTCAGATAAAGAAAATCCTACATCTCATAAATATTTCATTAGAAAAATGAAAACATATGAACTTGTTTTACAGATAAGGTGTCAAGGTTTTAGGAAAAAAAATTGCCAGGGAGAAGCTGAATTTCAGAAAGAAAACCAATGAAGAAATTCAGAGTAAACTAACTCAATTTAAGGTAAAAAAAATACGTTGTATGCACATTTATATACTTACAGAGTTTGTGCAATTCCCATAATTATCTATGGAAATAGCCAATTATAAGAAATTGCTAATGTTAATGTGGTGAGTAGGTGAAAACATGCATATATATTTTAGTGTAACAGTATGCTGAAATCCTTATGCAGATTGATAGTTATTTTTCTATTTGTTAATTTATAAACAATATTTTGTCACTACTGTATAAATGCATGTGTGTGCATGCATAAGTTACACTATATTTTACTGTAGTAAATTATACTCAATTTTAAAATGTATTTATTTTACAGCTGCAGCAAAAAGTACGTTTGAACTATTTAAATATAAATTCAAATCTACAAATGAAAATGCATATTACAACAACTGTAATTGTTGATCTTTCTTAACACATTTCCATTGCTGGTAATGGGATGCACTTTGTGAAATTTCAACTTTCTGAGTCAAGGGGTTAACATTTAATCAATAGTTCTCACTGTTATGGGCTCTACTGGGAAATAGTAGGTTGTGATATACGCTATGCATCATGAAGCAGGAGCTAGAGCCCGGTAGAAAAATAATCTGACTGCAGAGTTTCACTGACAGTGCTCTACTTATACATTTCTGTATGTCATTATTTTCCATAAAGTCCACATAAAATTGCCATGCTCTTTTCCATTATAATGTCTAAAAGATGTTACATACCAGAGTGTTATTGTGCTTCTATGAAAACCCATGGTGGGTTCCCACTGGGAGTTACTAGGGGCTGTTAATAAATTGAAGTGTAATGAACTGCTGCTTGTTTTTTCCAGTTAAACAATAGGTATGGGTGTTCCTTTCTGACAGAACTGGAAAACTGTGTGTGCGCATCGTATTCAAATACAAAGACTGATCAGAAAAAAAATCCTTGATCTAAATATTTCAAAATCTTGGCAAATTTTAAATCCTCGGTCATAAATTAGTAGATTTTAAAACCAGAAAGGGCAGTTGTGATTATTTAACATGGTAAAAGTGAGAGGTGACAATGTTAAGATGGTTCTTTTTAATAAAAAGAACCAGTCTGTTTTCTGATTTGGATACCAAGCAGTCATTCCTGAGACATGTAATGCAGCCTTGGCTCCACAAAAGAGAATGGGGTCTCACAGGCCTGTACACATAACCAGCCTGAAGACTGGACAACATCTGGACCAAAGCCCGATCCCATGGGCGATATAGTGGGACAGACACAAGAGCTTCCTCAAGGCATTCACACTTCTGCGTGTCCTGATGAGCAAGGCATAGCCATGGCAGGGAGTTTTGCAGAAAAATACTCAAGAAATTCCAACAATTTATGTGAAAGAGCAGATCTTTCCTAAAAACATAATCTTCAGTTAAAATTTCATTATAACCTGTATCTCTTTTCCTTCTTTCTGAGATATATTAACATATCCCTGCTGCTTCTCAGGGCTAATTTTCATGTTTTTTTTGCAAGCCTGATGTTTTACAAAAAACACACATCTTCCTATTGTGCCCCTCTCATCCATGTGCTCACAGGAGTCTGCAGGAGACTTTATCACTCCCCTGACTTGACCTTTGTGAAAGGTCTCCATGCTCTAGGATGGTTTGCTGACCACTCTGGACAGTGAGCAGAGATTACAGGGCATCCCATCTTCCTAGATGATAATGGCTATCCAGTTTATTTCTGCACCGTTTTTGCTGATAGCTATTATACAAGAGCCCTGAGCAGACAGGAGCAGAAAATGGAATCCTATTTATTTTTTGTTAGGATCCATGCTCAAAATTTTTTCTCTCTCTAAGCTGTACTTCAAGCAGAGAATATCCCAACAGCAGCACTACATGTGAGTGTTTCATATTAAAGCTGTTTTACCCTTGGGTTTTGTAGGTTAAATGATAACACAGAAGAATTGTGTGTTATTTGTGTGTTATCTTTAATTACAAACATGCTTACTATTCCCCTCACAATTTTGGAAGAACAGTCAGCTAAAAGAGAAAATGGGTCCCTCTTTCAGTATGTTTGTTGCAATTTTTATACTGCAAAGAGCAATGGCAGCTTGGAATGCATCTGTTTACAGGGAGGTATTATATACCTGTTTAGTACACATGTCACTAAAACTAGCCATCTAACTTGAAGGCATCACTATTTTGCTGCATAGCTTAAAGGACACTAGTCCTTATAAATCAGCCATGCACTATGTGTGTATATGTTTATTTTTACTGCCTGATTAGGATGAATTTATAGAGTAGTTCTCCAATAAATAATTACTCAAATGTAAAGGCTACAAATGTGGTGCAGTGCAGCAGTGCCTTTCTAATATGAGGCTATGTCTTCCTTACAAGAAAAATATATGCTTGAAGAAATACTGTATTATTAGGTTGCATGGAAATGAGCTGCTAAGGAGTACAGAAAATTTCTTGTGTTCATACAGTCCTTTGTTTTTCTCCATACCCTTACATTACCCACTTTAGCTTTCCTCCATTAGAATATGGGCTGCAGGTATCAGAAAGGGGATGCAAATGGAGAAGAGACACTATCATGTTACTGTTAAATGTGTCTTTTTGGCAGTGTCCTCCTGTTCCATGGAGTGTGAGACTCTTAAAAAATCAAACTAAACCAGACTGCATGTGGGATGACTCAACATAACAACGTATGGTACACAAACCAACTTGGAAGTAAGGAAGAAACAGTGTCACTTTTGGACAGCTCTGCCATTCTCACCTCTATATAACTGCTCCAATTGAGTGCTTATACACAAACCCATCTTTCTCTATCCATTTTAGTGCTAACATCAATACATATGAATTTAATTTTATTTTAGTTAGTGAGACATGTCTGGTTTCCTGTAGACTCAGGTCGCACTGATGGGCTATGGATGATGGCTACAAGTGATTTGTGTCTCTGAAATACCTTTGTGAATGTTCAAGTGCACAGAACAAAATTCATGGAGTACAAAGTAACCATATCTGCTTTGCTGACTTCATACTGAATCATTTCCCAATCGGTTAATGCATCATATTGCTTGTCATGTGACAAACATATTTGACAAATGTGAACAGTAAATCCACAAAACATAGCTTAATGGCATATCAGAGCTGGGAGCCCAGGCTCAATTCTGGTGCAGCTAGATCAGCATCTCCTCCTGCCAAGGTAAAGCCATGGTGTGTCAAGTCAAGATGCAACAGGCAAGGCCCAGTGACAAAGCTCCCTTTGGCATTGATGATGTGGAATTAGAATATT
Organism: Margarornis squamiger; assembly: GCA_035222235.1. Lineage (NCBI taxonomy): Eukaryota > Metazoa > Chordata > Aves > Passeriformes > Furnariidae > Margarornis > Margarornis squamiger. The sequence goes on from JAWWTY010000123.1 coordinate 59,589,334, forward strand.
AAACACCAATGTCCCAATTGCCTCTCCATGGGCATTAAAAATTTCACTGAACTTTCTCAGATGCTTCTCTCTGGCCTTGTGGTCACCTTTCTCCTTGGCATTGCTCTTTGTACACAGAGTGCTGCTTCTGGTTGTTTCCCCTGACTTCAGAGGGGCTTTCACTGCACAATTTTCTCAGTAACTTATTCCAAGTACAGAGCACAGAACACAATCTCACCTCAGAATATGATACTCACATTCCTCACCATATTTCCTGCAAGACACAAATTGTGTAAGATGTTGTCCCTGTTTGACAAAGAAGAGGTTGTCACCTGAACACCTTATCCAGTAGTAAATGCAATTCATTGGTACTGCTTTCTGAATGGAGTAAGACAAAACAAAACAAAACAAGCAGATTCATATGATAAAGATTCAGCACAAGGTAGTAATTTACTTCAGTTACTGACTGTATTCAACTTGATTTAAATATCTTAATATTTAATTATCTATATTCATCTTACTGAAATGCACATAAAGGAACATCTTCAAAGAAATTAGCTTTGAACATTATTTACAGGCAAGGTGACAGCTGTCTAATTCATTCTCTTGTGCCAAGGGAGAACAGCAAAGTGATGTAAAAAGGTTTTGAACTATATTATTTAATTCACATAATAAATTTCAAGTAGAGTCATGTGGTAGGGTTCTATGTGGTTCACTGCCTTTATACTGATTGTCTCATTAGATGTTTGCACATATACATCTGGCCCACCTAAATGATTTCTGTAGTTGTCTTGACTAAATTTGTAATAGCAAAATACTGTTTTTCCAACAGTGTGTGTGTTCCTCTGGTGTGCATGCGTGTTCTCAAAAGCACAACATTGTTTTGAAGGCCTTAAGGCAGAGGGATGTTAATGTGGTTGCTTTCAGTGCTGATTGTGTACTCTGCACTAAGCAAGTTCTGTTCTGCCCTGAGTCGCTTATTGACCACAGCTTGATGGCAAGTGGCAGGAAAACAATACTGCGGGTGGGTGGATAGATAGACCTCTTGGGGTTCTGTTCAGTCATGATGGGTTGCAAACATTATCTGTAGGGAAAATTAAAAAAAAAAAACAAAAAACACAACAACCACTTTTGGCTTTGATTCTCTGCATAAAACAGAATTGGTAGTGCTGTGCTCTGCAATTTCTATAATCCTTTTAGCACTGAGCTGTGTAATGCTGGTCTTTCATTAAAATACTCTAGAGGATAAGGGAGAGCGGATATACTCCTGACCTTACCAAATTTAGCATTTTGGAGAGAAGATTCAAACTTTAATGTCAAATAGCTGGTGTGTCAGTCCAGAGTGCAGTAAGTGAAAAGAAGACTGAAAAGCTGAGATGTAAAAAGGTTAAAAACTATGTTTCAGCAATAGACCCTACAGAAACCGATTGCTCTGATGTAGATTAAGCTGTACACTGACCTTTCAAAGAATAAGCATTTTTCTCAACTGTCACTGTATCAATGCACAAAACAAGCAATACCATTAGGGAAGGCACCCAGGCTGGCAGACTTTGAAGAGATTATGTCAGTGAGTCATGACCCACCCATTCAACAAATGAACTGAAGGTTAAAGCCTGTATGTATAAAAGTTGACAAAAAAACTGCAAATGTGCTTGTGTCTGAAAAAAATCTTGAACATAAAATCTTGGGTTATTTAAAGCTTGTGTACTCACAAATATATAAAAAAGGCCAAAAATCAAATGTTGTGAACCCCTCCAGCCTTTTGCACCTACATATGTTTCCTACTCGACAACATTCTTAACCTATGAAAATTATTATTATTTCAGACATTTTGCATTTCACATTTGGCATTTGGCAAATGATATTGAAGAAATATCCTCTGCAAAACAGCCATCTTATTAGGGCACAGACAAGGACTTGAGTCTGGAACTTTGTTGAAGCAGATGCCATGGGAAATTTTTTGTTGTACATCACAACTTTTTAAAAACACCTTAGGGAACCAACAGGTGCTGAAAAAATATTTTATTGCAATGATTTGTCACTGCCTCTGTGTGCACCTGTTGGAACCAAAACCTGATTTTAGGCAGAAACTCAAGAGCTGATATTAACAGGCAGGTAGATCTACAGCAAAGCTTTTGCAAACTTCATCAAGTCCATCAACCCAGCTGTACCCAAGGTGGGGGTGTATCCTTCATGTGAGAGAGCCGTGTCCAACCATTCTTAGCACTTTTTATGTTGAGCCCTTCTGTGATACTCTCACTGTTTTTTAGAGAAAAATATCACCACTCTTTTGAGCTCCCATTAGAAATTGTGACACTAGGAAAGTATGAATGCATAAAGGTTGAGGTTGTGCTGAGTTAGGAATTGCATTAGGAAGGGCGGGACCAGGAGGTAAAGGGAGGTTATCACCCACTCCATTCTACCCTGGTGAGGCTGAAACTGGAGTGTTGTATCTAGTTCTGGGCTTCCCAGTTCTAGAAGGATGAGGAACTACTGTAGTGGGTCAAGCAGGGGGCTATGAAGATGAATATGGGACGAGACCAGCTCACTAATGAGAAAAGGCTGAGGGAGCTGGGCCTATTTAACCTGGAGAAAAGATGACTGAGGGGGGACCTCATCAATGTCTGTAAGTATCTGAAAGGAAGGTATAAAGAGAATAGATCGGTGGTGCCAAGCAATAAAACGAGAGGCAATGGGCACAAGCGAATGCACAGGAGGCTCTGTCTGAACATGAGGAAAAACTTCCTTACTGTGGGGGTGACAGAGCACTGGCACAGACTGCTCAGAGAGGTTGTGAACAACCTCTTGAATATTTCCTTCTCTAGAAATATCCAAACCCCACCTGGATGTGATCCTGTGCAACCTGCTTTAGCAGGGGAGTTGGGCTAGATGATCTCCAGGGGTGCCTTCCAACCTCAATCATGTGATTCTGTAATTCTGATGGCTTAATTTTTCATTGTGAGATGCAGTCAATTATAATACTCTCATCTGGAGTACTGCATACAGTTCTAGTGCCCCTAGCAAAAGAAGGACATGGAACTGTCTAAGCAAAGTCAGAGGAGGGCAACAAAGAGAACTGGAGCACCTGCCCTACAAAGACAGGCTGAGAAAGTTGGGGCTGCTCAACCTGCAGAAGAGAAGGTTGTGTGAAGTCCTCATAGCAATCTTCCAGCATCTAAAGGGGGCCTACAGGGAAACCAGAGAGGGAGTCCTCTCCTGGAACAGTGGTAATAGGACAAGGAGTAATGGGTAAAATCTGAAAGAGGGGAAACTTAGTTTAAGTATTTGGAAGAAATTCTTTAGTGTGAGAGTGTTGAGATACTTGAAGAGGTTGCTCAGGAAGGTTGTGGATGCCCCAGCCCTAGTAGTGTTGGATGGGGCTTTGAGCAACCTGGTCTAGTGGGAGGTGTCCCTGCCCATGGCAGGTGTGACTGGGACTAGATATCTTTATAGTGTCGTCCAACACTTAATATTCTATGATTTTATGACGTAAACCTCAGATGAGCTAATTGTTTGGGTTGAAAGTGTTTCTACCCTGCCGAAGTAAACTTACCAGCACACCAGCAAGCTGAGTTTAATCTAACTACAGAGGCCAATAAATGAGCAAATGGTGGCAAGAGTTTCAGAAATACTGTGAAATCCTTCCAGAAAATCTCAGCTCTTGGGGAGCTGAATGCATGTTTGTGTAAACACATCTTTGCTGCACCAGAACACAAACTACCAAGATTAAAACTAGATTTCATATATTTATTCATGTTACAGTGAGAACAGACATTGCTCTGCTTGTGTGGGTTTGGTGTGTGAGCTGTTGCTGGCTGGAAGGATCTAATTTGTTGAATGTCTGGGCTAATATAGCAGTCAAGCAGAGCCTCAGACTGGAAGAGCAGCAAAGCATTGGCAATTGAGCTTCTCTTCCATGCCTCTTATGCAGCTGGGGAGGAATGGTGAACATGCATATGTCTACCAACAGTCTTTGCAAACAAGACAGATATTTCCACTCATAAAAAGCACAAATAAACAGAAAAAAAATTACTTTCCTTATCCAACTCCTTCATCTGTGCATGAAACTCACGATCATCCTAATCCCTAGTTGATGATCACAGCTCACCAAACCACTTAACGTGTCAATCAAGGTTATGTAAGTCATAAAATGCAGACTGGCAGGAGGAATTTTACATGCTCTACTCAATCTCTTTGAAAAGTGTCATTGATCTGGGTGATGCTAGCACCAGTCTTTGTTCTACCAAGTTTGAAGAGAACAGTAAGAACAGGAAAGGAGGGAAAAAAGGCTGTGGCTTTGCAGGCTCCAGATTCAGACACTTCAATGAAGCCAAAAAGGCAAAGGAATGATATGGGAAGGCACCAGTTGTGTCTTTCTGCTAATCACTCTTCATTCACTGGGGCTGGGAAACTGGGTGCTCTTCACTGACCCTGTTGGGCTTTATCAATACATTGTAGCAAGTTGGATAGAAATGCTCTCCCTATTTAAGTCTGTCCCCACTTAGGTCATGCTGTTCTGTAGAGAAGGACTATTTTTGATGAGGCCTATGGGAAAATTATTTTTCAGTTTTGATTACATGCATAGCTACTGATGACACAGGCCTAACATGAGAAAATTTTTGTAACATAGGTGAATATTTAGAGCTAAGATGTCTGTACCCTTAGTAGCCATGACTTGTTGCAAAGGAGGAAAATATAGCTGAATATATATGTATAAATCCTTCCTGTTCACGTGCTTGACATTTGACACTCTGTAAAGCTTCATAATGAATCTGGAGATCACTGATCACAGAACAGAAGTTCATGGCCTTAATTATTATGTTTCTCTTCAGTTAGGAGGGGGTTAGAGCACCGCTGTTGTGTTCTTGGGAATTCTGATCAGGGGGAAACTCTTCTCATTCACAGGGACTAGTGATAGTCATGATGATATCTCATTTTCTGCCTGCTCACTGGCTTTGAAGTAAATGTGTCGTTAAACAATGTGCATAATTATACTTTTATGTCCATTATATATACACACATATGAATTATTTTATCTATTCTATATAATATTTGCCACATGACATTTCCGTGTGGACCTTTGTTAAGCCACATTCATTTCCATAAGTGTCTTCTGTTAAGAAACTCTAAGCTTGTGATATGTTCATGATATCTGTCTTCACTAAGTCCATTATTCATGCTCCCACACACCATATTGTCTTTTCTCTTTTTGTGGTTTTTGATTTCTACCAGAGACACAAACAAAAACACCTTGTGCTATTACATTGACAGCTTAAGCCTTCCTAATAGTCCATCTTGCATATAGACAGTAATAGCGTTTACTTTCTCCTGGATCACCCCTTTTACAGTCCCTGTTTGTCTTATTGTTATTGCCTCACACCAATATGCAAGGTGAAAGCCTTTCCCTGACATTACTCTTGGTGTAATGATAGTCTCACTGTCTTTTGCTGCTTTTTGTGACCCTGTGACTAACTCTGAATTAAAGCTGAACTTGATGTTACTCAGTCCTTTCCTACTTTGCTGCAGAAAACTAAACATCTGAATCTCCATCCTGAGGTGACTAAGAAGAACCTCTGCCAGAACATGACACTACACTGTCTGATATGTTCAGATAGCCCAGACAACACGAAATAGTCTTTCACAGGTCAGATTGTCATTGAATTTAGACTTATTTCAGTTTCCATACAGTTTCACCTATTTCACCATGTAGGGGTTCACTGCTTACTCCTGTCCTTCTAGTCCATTAGTCTGAAGTTTTGTCCTTCTGGACTATGTGGTCCAATATACAAAGACTTGCTCATGATATTATATTCAAAGCTTGCTGGAGGGTTTTCAGAACTATGACACTTAAGAGTTTGCACTCTGCTGAGGTTAATAGCCTTGCAGAACTCAAAAACATTCACAACTGTTCTTGACTGAATCATCATAACAGCAAGCAGGTGCTTCTATATAATCATACCTTTTGGGAACTGTCTCAGATCATTTGTCTGCCTCAAAGGATGTTCCTCACACTATTTAAGTGAAAGACATAAAATTACTCAAATTAGCCACTAGGCTTTCATTTCTACCAGAAACTGTACAATTCAGGATTACTTTGTTGTTTACACATCTTAAGCAAGAGACATGAAAATGACTCTTAATATGTCAGAAATAGTTTCTTTTTTGTTAATGAGTAAAAAGTGCATCTACTTTTTCACTCTGTGTTCAAAATCTATTATGTGATTTTTATTTGTTTCATGGATATGTTGGATATATAAATATTCTTTTTGGCCACTAGTGCTTTTCAACTGACTTCAGGCACTTACATGAACATATAGTTCATTACTGATAAACAAATCCGTTGATATAAAAGCCAATGATGCTTTATCACATGCAGTAATATTTTTTTTAAAAGTAGAAAATCTTAACTTTGTTGCATGATTTGAACACAAAAGAGTCCATTCTTTGCTTTAAATGAAAAGTGAAGAATAATTAAATATTTCTCTTTGAACTGTCCATTTAATCATTGAAGAAAACTCACTCATACTGCTGCTTCTGGACTACCTACATGGTTTGCATTCTTCAAATCAGTGTTTCCATGATTTATTTATTTTTTTTTCAGAGGATAGCAGGCAAACCACTTTAGAATATTTTTAGAGCACTTCATGGAAAAGGCCCCCCACAATTCCACAACGGCCTTTTTTCTTTTTTTTTTTTTTTTTTTTTAACAAAATACTTTGTTTAGTTTCTCCTGCTATAGTAAAGATGTGCAGTGTGGTGAAAGAAAGTCTAGGACTTGATTGATGCTGTTGCCTGCTCTTTGAATAGTCAAAGTGTAAAGGGAATGTAAAATCAGTGTACAATATTATCATTGGGAGCTTGACAGCTTTACAACAGCTTTCCAGTTTGTTTCACACAAGCCAATGGCCACAGCACACCTTGGTAGATGAGGCCCCATCAATCCTCTGTGCAGTCTACCCTACTGCATCTCCTCTTTCAGATATGTAACAGTAAAACACTTTGCTACCATAAAAAAAAATATTAGGAACAAAATGGAAAGAATGTATGGTGTCCTCCTGAAAATGGATCATTTTTATTGTGGATTTTTTCCCCCCATTTGTTCCTTTGCCCTTAATACCTTAATACCATTACCTTACAGCAAAGAATCAAACTGCTAAAAGAAAATCTTCAGGACTTGTTTCCAAGTCTCCAGGAAAGGCTGAACAGTCATCAAGAAAATGTCTTTGTTTCTTTATGACTTCTCTTTTTGCTTTGGGATAATAACTTCATTTCAAAGTACACCTATAAGTTTATGTCTAAAATCTCAGTGAAATACCTGGGAGGGCCCTTCAATTTCAATGAACTCTATGTGAGACATAAAAAATACTATGTGCCTTGTTTTGGTCAAGCTGTGCAAAGAATTGTACATTGATTTAGCAACTGAAGTAAGACTTGCATGATTAATTACAGAAATTATTCTGAACTGTTTAAAATCAAGTGTAGATTTTGTTAAATCAGCAACACAAATCTGGCAATTCATTGATTTTTATTTTTTTCTTTTGTAGATATGTGCAGTAGAAGGCAGATTTCACACTCTGAAAGTAGAGAACTTTTGTTATAACAACTTTTCTCAGTAGAAGTAATTGCCTTTGAAAGGTGAGATATTCTTGTGTCTCTCCACAGATTAATTCTTTTGGATCTTATCAGCAGTTACACAAAAATGGAACTTCTGTCTCCTCTACTGTAATTTAGGCAAGCCTAAGCATTGCAACCACTATCTTCTCTAAACCTTTAAGGATGAATTATCGGGTGCTAAGGAGATACTAACCTCATTTGCATTAGGTTTCATTCAATACTGTTATTTCTACTAGGTGGGAAATAATATCTTGTGCTGAGCTTTTTTAGGGGCAAAAAGCTTCCAATACAAAAGTTTGCAACTTGGAGGAAGATATATGCAGCTTTCTTTTTTTTTTTTCCTCTACTGTGATAACTAAGACACCAATAATAATTCACCCTTGTATGTGGCTTCTTTTCTGTATACTGTTCTGTTCATATTCATGGTCCAACTAGGGAAAGAAAATTTAGCCTGTTATTAACTATTTGTGGTATTCACAATGGAATGTAATGCAACTGTGATGTTGCTGAGCTGCTTACCCCCAGGGACAGGCTTTCTCCTGCCCTTTCCAGACCCAGACCTCCAGGTAACAGTGCAGTCAGCCTGCAACTGGCCATAAGGAAGTGTTCTGAGGAACCTGGAGCAAGTCAATAAACACCTGGAATTGAACCTGTGCACTAAAGGAACAGATAGCTCAGGGTAGCGCTGCAGTAGGGGTGTCTGAGCAGAGCAACCCAATTCCTCTTTGTAATGGATGACCAGAAGGGAAGCAAAATGGATGGAGAGCAAAGTAGGAAAAGAGAAAAAAGTTCTGCAGAGGCTTGGATGTCAAATGAATGTTTAAGGGAATGTTTAAAGTACATCTTGTTTAACTGGAATTAAACTTTAAAGCCATTCCGTAACCTGCACTCTGCTAATGACTGATTCTCTTTATTTAGTATAATATTGTAAGATATCTACTTAAAACAGCTATTAGTTGCAGAAGTATACTATAACTAGCTTTTACTGAAAAGTACTTATAAAGACAAATATTTGTATACTCAATATATTGATTGAAAGTTTAAGGAGGAGAAAGGCTCAGGCCAGTATCTGCAAGACCAGTCAATGTTCCTTTAATTGATATTTTGGAGGGATTTGCACCACTTGTTTTTGAAAAATGAGGTTATCTGTTCCAGTCATTAATCTAGTCACACAGGCTGACTCTATGCTCATCTCTGTAAGTATCTCAAGAGCTTCATTTGCCTGAACTGAGTTTTCTTTGTAGTTTTCCTCTAGAGTGCCCTGCATAGTAAAAATCTATATATAAGACATCTTTCATGGGAACTGGACTTGGTAGAACATTTGCTAGAAATCAGTGTCTGGAATAGTAGAAATCTGTCCTTCACAGCTAAAGCTGATGAAATGACTATGCAAATAGACTGCAAATGCTTTAGGAATTGTGCATACAAAGCAGTTCCCCATGACCCACTGCCTAAAGCCAGGGCAAAGCCCTAGTGCCCTTGAAAGTATAAAAAAGGAACAGGTTTAGGAGCTGAAAAGTGGTTTTGCCACTTCACCTTGTACTAATTGTGCCAAACCGAGCTGCTGAGTTTGGTTTTGGATCTTGTAATTTAAAAAAAAAAGGAATTAAGAAATTTGATGCATCTCACCTCTGGTCCAAAAGTTTTCTTACAATGGAAAACATAGAAATTTGAATCTTATAATTTGTCTGGAGGAGACCAACATACACTTTGATTTGATGGCATGCATGCCATTCTGAAGAGAAAATACTCACTGCTTTCAAGCTTTCTAATCTGCTGGAGAAAGGCACTGTAAGAACTAACAGTTAGAAGTTAAATTTGCAGATCCAGCCAAAGAAAGGCACACAGGTGCTCAGCATGCATTGGAAGAGACTGCTGAAGGAAGTGCTGAGTTTTTCATTTCTTGAAGCTTTCATATCAAAACTGACTGCCTGTCTGGAATTGCCTGAGTTGAAATCACATCCTTGTGTTCAATAAAGGCATGCCTAGATGTAATGCTTGATCAAGGATCTCCTGCTAAATAACCTAGTGGTCCTTGTTGACTTTAAAATCAGGCAATATATTTCTTCCACAGGCTGAGGGGAGGAAAAAAGAGATAAATATTATTTCCATATTTTCATTTTGGAATGGTGCTCAGAGAAATGTGATACTGTGTTTTATACATATATATATATATATATATAGAGAGAGAGAGAGAGAGAGCGAGAGAGAGTGAGAGAGATGGACAGATGAGAATTGATGACTTCTTACCTTGAAAAGAAAATTCTCATACTTGCAATATAATAAAAGAAACATCAAAATAAAACCAATTAATTTTGCCTTTAATTATCACAGTTTCTACAGCTGTTGAGCAAATTATAGCTTCTTTAATATGCCAATTTTGAAAGTACTTCATATTATAACCAGCAGATAACAAGGGAATAAGAGTAATTGGAATTAAATTTATACAGTGGAGAATTTTCTGTTTTAATGTTGTCTAAATGGGTTTTAACATATTGAAACTGCCAGAAACTCACATGTGAATAAAAGCTGTTAAAGAAAAAGAAAAGTAGGATATCAAGTAAATACAGCTCCAGAAAACTTTTGAAGTAAAATAGTGCTATGTAACTCACAGTCCCCATGAAGTTCCACTACCATTGATCAGTGCTCTGTTAACATAAGTTAAGTGCCAGCACTGATAAGGAATAGATAAGTCTTACAAAACATGATTCTCCTGGGTGACAGGTTATTTTCCTCCATGACATTAATCCTTTATTTCTCGTGAGATGGGAAACTTCAGAGAAAGCTCAGAGAAGAGGCAGGAACAGCAATTTCCTCAAAGAACAATCTATTTTGATGCTGGTGTTTGTTCCAGGCCAGCACCAGTCATGCTCAGAGCTCCCTGCTGTGCAAAGCTCTTGAACAGAAGCATGGAAAGTGACCTTACACAACTGATCTTACAGCTGAAATAACAGAGATAGGAGGTGGGCAGTGAATGTAGCAGAGGTTGAGGTGACTTGCTTCAATACCCATCACAAGTAGGACTGAATTGAGGCTCTGGGACTCTCAGGACAGTGCTGTTTGCAGTCCCTGGCTGTGACAACTGGGATGTGAATTACAGCTGATGTCTAAGGTAAATCCCAAGAGCACAGCCTTTGCTAGACCTACAGCACCTTCCTGCTCGGGCATCTGGGATGTCCTCAGCCAGCCACCCATCACATAGAACAAGCAGAGTTTCATGATATTGTCCTTTCCAGTTCTTTGCACACTGAAGGAGATGTTACCCAGTGTGCACAAATCCCAGGCAAAATCCCAGCTGATGAATATCAGGGCAAAATGTCCTGCTGATTTTGGTGGGAACAGGATTTTGCTTCTCAGGCTCATGGATGAGAAAAAATGCAAAGATGCCTTTGAAAATGTGACTTTTCAATGGCATCATTGAAGGACCCTTTTGCTGGGTCCTAAATTTTAAAGTTTGGCCTAAATGCATGGGCAGAGATAGTCTTCTTCCACCATAGACATCAATGGTGAATACGTCTGCATTAGCATTTCATTTTCATTCTGGGGTATAAGAAACAAATTTGTAAGCAAATCTTCTGACTGCCCCTCATTTTTTTGCACTTGTAATCGCATTGTAGAGTGGTTTTGGAGCACATGAACCGGGTGCAATACGGGTGAAACAAAACTCTAAAATGGCCTTGGAGAGAGCCCTGAATGTGCTCTCAGTACTAACTGATGCTCAGACTACAAGGCTAGAATAGAACTACTTCAAAATAAACCATAGTTAAAGTGCTTGTTGGTGCTGCTCTGCATCATCAAAACTTTTGCTCTGCAGATTTGGTTCTGTTGTACCAGACTCCATGCTAATATACGCACTGCTGTATTTTTAGCAGTTATATGTCCAGGTCAGCACCGTATTGATATGGGCCTTTAGACACACACTGTTGGATGTGACCTAAAAAATTTAAATGAGTGCCCACCATCATAGGTCGTGCACCTGAGGCTGTGTTGAGCTATATCTGTGTAGGTATAAGAATGACTTTAATTCATGTTACAACCCAGACTGATTCCATAGATCTTCTGGATATATGGAGAGTCAGATCCTCTCTAAGCTTAGGGTTCCCACAGTTCTTCAAAGCACGTGATCCCAAAATCATTGAAATAACTGACATAGTCAGAGGAGAAAGATTGCAAGGTCTTGCTTTTTTATCCCAGGCCAAGACAGACAAATGACAGCAGTGCTTTAATCCACGATGGGTGAAAGGTACACTGGGGAACTGCCAGTGCCTGGCTATACCCATACTGTGCAAAACACAAAAGATTCATCATGTCTGTAGGCTGGCCCAAGGCAAAACTCTCATGGATTATCAGAAAAAAATTCAGTTGATACTGTATCATGGTATCACCTGAGGCAGTAATGAAAGAAACTTTCCTTTCATGTGTTTTCATTTGAATCTTGGCCTCTGAAAGAATGCACTGAAATTAGATGTTACCCTGTCATCAGATCATGGTCAAGATTTTCCCAACCCAAAGGCCTTCACATCTTGCTCTGTACATTCCAGGGAAATAGAGTTCTGTTACTATTAGGTTCAGTATTTAAAATTCTATTACAAACACAGAAAAACAAGAAGGAACTAAGTTCCCTGTATAGATAGCAATCCCTATGTGGGAATAACATAGATGATTAATACTTAGCTGAAGTATAAAATAATGGCTGTATCAATCTGGACTGCAGGTTTCTATATCCATTTCATCTCTAATTTACAATCAATACGATTTCTGAACGGCACAAAAGTGCTCCACTTAAGCAACATGATTTCTAGGTAGCTGTCGGATATCAAGGTAAAGATGACAATGCCGCCTGGAAGGCCTAGAACACAATGTTCTCTAGAGAGTAGTGAAAAGATGATTTTATGACATTATATTCTGACACTGTGTGAATCAATTTTAATGAAGGATATACTTGCTTTATTTTGTGGTGATGAACCGGAAAATATTTAACCCCCTAGGCCTGAAGAAAAAAAAAGTGTCATTTAATGGAGTAAAAATGTGCTATATCTTTGTATTGAGTATGAGTTTGAGAACTAAACCTAGATAAAAATACTTTTGTTCCCATATTTCTCTTACAGAAACTGAATAAAAGCAAGACTGTATACTGCATTTTTCTATCAGTAGCTGGGATCTGCCTATAAATTCCTATTGCATATGGTACTTTACTAATATTTTTAAAAAAGGAAAAGAATCCATTTCCTAAGCCATCCCATCTTCCAAAGGGCCAGATAAATATTTTTTTCACAATTATGAGTTAATTAAAATCATCTTACAGTCATATAATTTAAAGATCAAAGCACTTCTATATATATATATGTGCAAAGAATATCCAGGAGTCTTTTAAATTCATTTGTGAAATGCAGTTGTTTCTGCAGTGAGATGTAGCAAGGAATTAATAGTAAAAACACATGATAGTTTGAAATGAGAGGTGAATAAAAATGACTGCTGTGTCATTATTTAAGTAGAAAAAATACAATTATCCTGTTGGAATTTGAGAGGGACATTATAAATAACATAATTGTTTCTCTAAAAAAAAATGGAGGATTTACATGTTACAGAGGAAACTAGAAATAGTAAGAGACTTGCTGCATAAGGGCTTTGGTTTTGCTTCCCTTTAAATAAACCAACTTTTGTCACTAAAAAGAAAGATTGGTACTTCTAAATTTGTCTTACTTATATCATCCCAGGGGTACTCCTGTGCATCTATGCATTTCTCTTGAGCAAGAATGAGCCAAAATGACACACTACCTGTTCTTTCTGGCGGCAATACTGTCTGTTGTCTTTATTTTCCATAATGGACTATTTCTAAGTTTTGTATGCTCTTGAAATTAAATAGACTAACCTGATTATGTCCATTCATTGTGGTTTGTGGCTTCTTTAGTGTTTTGTTATACTTTTCTAAAGGTAATGATAGTTGATAATATACTCTCCATCCTTAAATTCTTTCCATATATATTTGAAGACTTTTGCCTAACCAATACAGCAAGTTTGTGGGTTTGTTTGTTTGTTTGTTTTTGGTGGTTTTATTGTTGGTTTTGATGTTGTTGTTGGTTGGATTGTCTCTTGGTTAGTTTTGGTTTTTTAGTTTGTTTTTTTCCCTAAGTTGAGATGTTTTCTGCCCTGGATTTGCATTCTGCTCAAACTATGATGAATTCAATTCACATTACAGCCATCATCATTACTGTGATTATTTGCTGAAATGAAGGACATCCAAGTTGTTTCAGAATCTTACACATTATATTAACCAAAAAAACCATTGGTGTAGCACCACAGATCGGAACAGATAGAAAGATAAATTGTGCCATGCTGACAGTGTGATAGGAAGCCTCCTTAGCCACACGGTCATAATTTCTTTTTCTGCAAATATCAAAGATTAACAAGCAAGTTTTGTGTGCTATTTAAAAGCTGTTGTTGCTTCAAATGCAATCCACAGTTAAGGCTCTGTAAGTACCTGACTCCATTATAAGCATCATATGTATTAATGGAAAAGCCGTTTATTAAGCTTTTACAGCCCTTAATGTTAATTACTGCAATTAATGACTGGAACTGCAAGTAGAGTTCAACTAAGGGTTTTCTAAACTATTAATGGGGCCTCATTAATAAGGTTCGTGACTGTCTACTGGGAATTATTTAACAGCCATGAGACTTATTATATATAGGACCTCAGTTTGAACTTCGGTGATTCCTGTTCAGATAAATTAATGATGTCCCACAAACTCATAGAGCCACATCTTATATTGTTTCTTTTGGAACAATACCCATAAATACCCACCTTAAAAGCACAGTATGGTGTGCTTGGTACATAGCCTTTGCAGCAGTGTTTTGTCCAGACTACAATAATGATGACCATGAGCTTCCTCAAATTGATCCTTGCACCAGATATTCTCCCCATAATAAACTCATGAAAATGGGGTTTTTTTGCAAAGCATTCCTTTCTTAAAAAGTCACCTACTTTTATCTGGCTTCATATTTCAGTTACTGTAAGCTTTCAGTCTAGTATCCATACAAGAACTGGCAGAAAAAACAGAATTCCTATCACATAAGGGCACCAGTATTACAATACAGCTCATGAGTTTGTGAATTTCAATAAAATATGAAATCTCACAGGGTTTTTTCATAACTATATTCCTTCAAAAATTATTTCAGTGTCACCAATATGATTTTCTTAGTAGTCACCGTTTTATCTACTTTATGTTCTCTTATGAAAGTGAAAATTATAAGGTAGAAATAATCTATTTCAATAAGTTTTCAAGTAAAATACAACAGGATCTGTACATTTCAATCAATAATTTTGATATTTGACTTCAAAATTTCTTATTTATTTATTTATTCAACTGATATTTTTCATGGAAAGTCTAGAAGATGTAGTACTCCAAACAAGCTTTAAATACAATGTTTAAATTAAATGAGGTTTACCTGGTGAGGTGTGATCTGCACTTGACTTTGCTGGCATTGCATGATTGGCACGTGGCTGGGGCGGGCACATTACCCGCAGTGGCTTCAATGTTGTTGGTTTTTAGTGAGTGGTCTCTTCCATTACTGATATAAGTACTGCTCAGAGATGTCTGATCTGAGTGTAATGGGAAGAATCTACTCAGAGTAGGTCCTGGCTGTGTGAAATGCTGACACTGAGTTGATGTGACAAAGCAAGAACTTTTCTCCCATTTCTGTGTGTTTATCTGCACTGAACTGTGTCATGTGGCAAGTCATGCCAGGTGAAGAATGCAGAGATTTCCCAGATGTGGTGACAAGGAGATAGAACAGATGTGGCACCTTTGTTGCCTGTAATGCATATATGAATGCACTAGCAACCTGCTAGCAATTCTCTACCAGAATTACATAAAAAAATAAACTGCATCAAAATAAAGCAGAAAAAAAAAGGTAGTATAGTCTAAGATCAAGTAAGTGAACAGACCTCAGGGGTTTAATGAGCTAAGTTACTTGAGTTAGCACAGCATATTTCCAATGAATGTACCATACACTGAGAGTTCACTCATGGTGCATTTACTTCTCTGCCTGTTCATAGCTTGGGGTTTTTTGTTTGTTTGGTTGGTTTTTTTAATTTATTTTTATTTTTTTTTAATAGGAGTAATGGTTAATGAGCTGCAATGAGGATCAGGAGATCTAAACTGAAGTTCTTACTCTGCCATGTATTCCCCGATTACTTCAATAAGTTTTTTTAATTTTTTAGACATATCTTCGTTGATGGCTATAGTTTGGAAATTCCAGTAAGTTTGAAAAGATATTGCATACAGTCTAGCCATGATAGGACCTGCAAAAGCAGTCATTTAGAAAAAATATCTTTGGTATCTTTGCAATGAATAGTTATCTACAGGACCTCCTACCAGCAACATTCATAGGAATCTTTGTAGTCCTCAACCAAGAAGATTCTGGGGTTTGTGAGCATACTAAGAGTCACAAAAGATGCATTGTTTGCTGGAGAAGAGTAAAAAAGGAAGGGTCTGTTGATTACAGCAAAGTGTGACCCCAGAATAAACAACTGATTGTATTTCAAGCATTATGAAAGAAAAGATAGTTTTCTGGGACCATGCAGGCAAAGAACCAGTTGTGTTGGTTCACCTGTTGCTCTGCACAGAATCAGCACTTCCAACACTAGGATGGAACCTACAAATTCTCTGCTGTCAAAGACAGAAAAGGACATTGACCTTGACATTCATGGTACTTATAAATATGCAAATCTAGGTGCCTAATTTTATATGCTACTTTAGGAAAAGGTTATTAGTAGTGCTCCCATACTGATGCAGAGCTCTGACTGTAAGTAGTAATATGCATGATTGAAACTCTTGGCTAAATGTTCAGAAAAAGTGGAAGGTGAACTGAAGGCACACAAGAATAGGATCTCTTCAGTGGCAGCAATTCCAATGCAACAGCTAAAGCTTACATGGGGCTGAAGTTCCCATGGATCAGTCATGCTGACTATCTTTTAATATCAGAGCCAGGTGCACTGTATCTTTGTAAACAGGTAAAAGTGGTATGGAGAGCAGTTACTGAGTATAGTCTACCGTCTAATGCCCAGCAGGTGCTAAATACTGAGGGGGACAAGTTGAAAAACAATTATCTTCAAACAGCATGCACAAACCCGCTCTGTTCTTACTTATCAGCAAAAAGTCCATTTAAAAAACAGCGTCTCAATACACAAAAGCAAAGCCTCGCCTCATGAAAGTCTGTTTCAGTGAGGACTGCATCACCCCAATCCTTTTGCTCTGCCTCCTCAAGGAACTCTTTTTCCCTGACGTGGAGATGAAGAATTAATCATCCCGTTACATAAAATGCACACTCCATGGGGAAGATCCATAAAGCACATAAGAGACGGATGGATTTCTTGTAGAGTAAGGTCACCCTCAGGGGGTGAGAGCACAGGGAAAAGTGCTCACTGAGTAATTACCATTTCAGGATTCTTTAGAGAATTGCAGGCTTGATACCATCTGAAAGAGCCTATGATTTTCAATTAACTCTTTGTTCCTGTAGATTGGTAATTACTTCAGTATATGTTGGGGTGCTGGCTTACACTAATCTCAGCAGGGAACAAAGGAATTGGAAATGGTCTCATTTGTCTGGTGGTCAATGTCTGCCACAGGTGTGAAGCCCGGGTAGGGCTTTCCTGAACTGGTGGTCAAGAACAGGGGATTCTCAGATTTCAAGGAAGACCTCTACTGTAAGGCTGGGAAGAGAGATAGGTAGAGAGCAAGTGTCCAGCTTATAGTCTTACCTGTTTCTAGCTAGGTTTGAAAATGCCTAGCAGTGTCCTGCTGTCCAGGTAATACTGGCAGTCCGATATTAGCCCTGGATAGCACTGTGCACTGGGATTTAGATGACAGAGGCAAGCATTATGTAAATTTGGTACCTGCTAAGGCAGCAGGTACCATTGAGGAAGTAAAGATTTTTTAGTTAAAAAAAGGGATGGAAAAGAAGATATTTTAAGGTGTATCAGGTAATAAAGGCTTCACTATGTTTTAATTACTACAAGCTTAATCTCTGCAGTAGCTTGTTAGACTCATACTATAGTTTTAATTAAGTAATTAGGGAGTTTGATGAAGACTACAATGATTTTAGAATTTAAAGTATGCAAGAGACTCTACAGGCAGAGGAGTCTTTTTTTTTTTTTCAGGCATCTCAATATTATATAATGATTAACCTTGAGTGAAATGTTACAGAAAAGACTGAGAGCTTTTATTCATGAGTCACAAGCATAAAACCTGACCCAAAAGCTCTTTGGAAAAACTCTGCCAGAAGAGAACTTTGTCAGTGTGAAGCCTGTAACACTTAGGTCAAAATGTGCATTCAGGGATCAGGTAAGGTGTAGCAGAACAACATTTATCTCTTGAAAGGACAAACTTAATGAGCAATATCCATAGAAATAAACAGAACTTCTGTGTTACAATGTGTTGAACACATAATGCAGTTTCATTTAGATTATGAGTGACATTAAGTTTCAGATTGCTCACTGAAAAGCCTTGTAAGAAATTAAAATATAGTACAAGAAAATTAATACTGCTATCCTCTTAGCTGTTACATCTCCCATCATTCACTGTGCAAACTTATGGCCTTCTGAGTGTGATGTCACAGGATTTTCATACAAGGGACAAATACAACCCTACAAGAAAGATATATGATTCTCTCTCTCTCGAGACAGTTATTGGATCTAGTTATGGAGATGGGAATCCCAAGGTTCCCAAGTTAACACTAGTGCAAAATGTGCCTGTAGAAGTCTTAAGGTCATGCTCCCATAAATAAGTTGTTTTAAAAATAACTGTTTAAAAAAAACTGTGTGGATGTGCTGTTGTCACACTGAATCTCAGTATGTCTTCCTCAGAATGGAAGGTTTCTCTCCAGCCACCAAATTGAGGTTCTAGATCTACATTTCTGCAACCTTCACCTTGAGCAGAGGTGTGGGTTTGAAGGTATGACTATTCACTGAGGTAGTTCTTTGCTCTGATTATTATTTATCACTATGAATCCATATGCCAAAAGTATATTTATTACTGCAACACTGAACATGTTCTGCTTGAGATATCAAAAAACCCATAACAAGTAGTTCCAGGATTTGCCCATCTCTTCCAAACAAATTTCCTAACTGTTGTGGTTCAATTGCTTCATGAAAAGCATGACAGATGATCCTTGTCTCCACCTCCTCTCCTTGAGAGAAGTTTTATTTTATATAAATGCTAGTTTTCTCTTGTCTTCTTTTTGTAGTGAACCAAATAGTTTTATCTGAAAAAAACATCAAAGTATAGTTTTGGGGATAGTTCACTCCCAGAATTTCTAATAAAGACAGCATGGATGAAACTGCAAGTGATTTGGTTCTACGTAGCCTATATGGCCCTCCAAGAGTGTGGCAAAAAGCTTAAAATACTCCAGCAACTCACACATTCCCTCACTCCAGGATACCCATATCTACTCTTCACCACCTTGACAGAGGGCTGTAAAGGAACTTTGAGCTGAAGCCTTCTTCTCCCTAGCAATATGTTCATTTTACACAACAAGGCCCCAAAGGAGACCCAGTGCAAGTAGTACTTGACAGGGACATGGCCAGCCTTCTCTAGAGGCAGGTAGCTACAAGCAGCGTGGCTCAACCTTCTGCTTGGTCATCAGGCCTCAGCCACACTTACCAATAGAGGTGCACCTTGTAAACTGCTTCTTGTTGAGCTCCTAAAGTGAGCACCTCACCCTAGACGAGATGGAACTCTGGGTTTCTGCTTGTGCAAATAATATTTGTACAAAAGATTTTTGTCCTTATGAGATCTTCTGGGAGCTATGGAAACTTCATGGGAGGTGTTAACTCTACTCAGCAGGGAGAGTCCTTCAGCTTTTTGAGTTACAAAGAGTAATTCCATTATGAATAACATAAACTACCTAAAATCTCTTCAAAAGCATGTCTACTCAAACTGAATAAGCAATATAAACTGTGCTGATAGCATGCATTTGGTAGCAATCTGGTTTGTTATTAATGAATTGGTATATTTTGTTCAGTGGGGCACAAAGACACATTTAATCTTGAAATATCATTTGTGTTGTGTTATTTTGTGGCACATTTCACCTCAAAGATTACTGCATTCACTTCATCTTTAGTAGAAGATCTAATCCATCAGTTAGTGCCATCTCATTATAGTTCCATCAGAGGCACCTAATGACCGTGGATACCTAATATAAGTTTGTAGGTTATTTCAAAATGTGGCTCAATGCACTTGGGAGGCACGAACAGCTCTCTTATATCTGAGAAGACTAGGAACAAAGGCAGAAGGAAAGATAAGCTAAAAAAAAAAAAAAAGTAGGAAGCAATTAGAAAGAATTACTGGGCAAGTGAGTATTTTAAAATGGCAATATAAGTAAATCCTTCAATAATTAAATATTTAGATATTTTGTATGAATGAATGTGTATTTTCAGTTACAAATATGAAATTACATAGTAATTATAATTATCTCTATATATATCTCTATATTATCAATTTTATCTACAGATCCATGTTTATATACACTACATACACAAACACATATGGATACAAATGTGTGCATTCTAAGAGTGTGTAATTCTATGAGAATTGCATTTTTTCATCACTAAATACAAGCAGCTCTATGCCGAAATTAATTTTCTGTTATAGCTGCACAAAAAGCATTCAGAAAGAGAGGAATTCACTATTGAGTCAAGGAAAAGGCAGAATGTTATACGGAAATAAAATAGACTGCTATGGTCAAAGTACTGCAGAAATGTCAATGTAGTTACAAATAGCCTCACACAGTCCAGTTTCTTAGTTTCATTTGAGATTACAATTCTGTAAGAGTAAAATTTATCTCTGTATTGCATATTTTGATGGTTGGTCTGGGCTGGATGTAAATTAAAATAAAACAAGCAGAACTGGGAGGGTGTTGGTTACCTTTGTTTTGCACTTAGATGTGAACCCCACTATTTTTGGGTGTGTGTGTGATTTGGTTGTTTTTTTATTGCTTCTGGTTGCAGTCTTCTGAAGACATGAACCACCCAAGTGTCTCCATTTAAATTTGGAAAATGATTATCACTTTTCTATCATAGTATAAAAATGTCTGATTTCTGCTACAAACTCTGTAGTTTGAGACCAGAGCAAGCTATCCAGAAAAGCCATGGAGACTCTGTCTGTGGAGGTTTTCAAGACTCAGCTAGTCAAGGACACAGCCATCCTGCTCTTGGGCTGGTAAGAGATTTGTTCAGAGCAGAAAAACAGCCTTGAGACACCCAGAGGGGTCCCTTACAAACACAGTTTCTGTGATTCCACAAATATGTTTGACTTGTGCTACAAACACTCCAAGTACTGGGAAAAAACACCCCAAACTTGTTAAAATATTATAATAATTTCAGCTGGAGAATTCTAACTGTTTTTAATTTCTTGTTAATTTATTCCTGAGCTATGAAGTGTTTGAAAACCCTGAAAATAAATGTCTGACTCAAAGAAGACATTTTCTATGAAAAAACAACCAAAATTACACCCCCTTTTTTTTTTTTAAAACTAGGAATTTTAGACCAAAAATGAAAGTAAACGCTGTCATAATTTAGAATGAATGTCAGTACTATGCCAGATTGCACCATAAGTGAATAAATGGGGGATGATAGCAACAGAGCAACACTATGATTGACTCCGTTTAGCATTTTTAGGATTTTGCATCAGTAGTTATAGCAGGAAACAGACAGCTCTGCTTTCAGGCCACATCAGTATGCAACCAGTACTGAAGAGATCAGCAATAACCAGTGAGCTGAAAAATACAGTTTACCATGCACACATCTGCTAATCTGAAGCAGAAGGTGTTTGGCTTCATACCTATGGAGTTTGATGTGAGCTCCTGGTAGGTCTCAGAGAAGAACAACCACCCTTCTTATCACCTTTGTTCTGCAGAATAAACCTACGGCAATTGCTTAGAAAAGGGATGTGAATATCTTAGTCTTGGGAAGAGCTAAATGAACATTGACCTTAGGCTTTATTCAAGCCTTTAGATACGCAACACTTCCTCTCAGTAAGAATTTCCTGGAAACAGAACTAAGGGTATTTCTAAAGATTGCTTTTATATGAGCCAAACCATGGGTTTGTAACAAACTAGAGTGGCAATGTCAATGTTTGAGGCTTTTCTTTGGTAAAAAAAGCCTATTTTAAAATGGTGCGAAAATAAATTTGCAAGCTGGACTTCAAACTGCTTCATTTTGTCCTGTAAGTCTTAGAATCTTTACTGTTTGGTAAATGCACTAAAAATGCCAAATAGTCTATTGAGATCAATGGGATATTTTCCTAAGCAGGAAGCCAGAAGGATGGGTGATATGGGACACTTGAGAGCTTTATCTCTAAAGGCCTTGGTGTAACTGAGGATCCTCAGGACAGGATTTCAGATGCCTTAACTGAGAAGATGTGTGGTAATACTCATGTGCTATTCCACAAGAAATTTAGCTTCGTAACTATGACTACTTACTGTTTGAGAGAATTGGTGGAAGAAAGAATCTATTTACATGCAAAAGTGGAATAAGGTGGTTTATTTTCATGAATTCGGAGTAATTTTAGAATCACCCAGCTTGCTGAAGCCTCTGTAGTCTACCATGTTCATAATGCTTTGTATCACAGCAGATTAACCCATAACTCACTCAAAGCTCAGCTCAGTATTACCCAGCTGACCACACTTTGTTAGCTGCAAAATCCTTCTATTTGTTTTTGATGTTATTTTTTTCAAGAACATTGAATGATGGTTTGTTGGCAGATATATTTTTCTTCCAGGGCCATGAGTTGCATGGGTGTAAGTGAGGGCAGAGCTTGGCTCTAAATGACTAAAATGCTATGCTCCCTTGGCTGTAAGATGCCGAGGCAGTATATAAAAATAACACAGAGCATGAAAACTTCATAAGAGCAGAAAGAGGGGTCTCCACCAACCCAGCGTGTCTCCTCCTTCCCAAGGATCCCGCAGAAAGGTTTCTGCACCTCCAGCTGGTCTTGTTTAGCCAGACTACACAGACCAACTCAGAGGTGCGGTGCACGGCTGGGAAGGTGCCATGATCAGAAATCCACAGTAGGTCCCTCGCTGACTGAACAGGCTGTGCCAACACCTTGTATGGAGAAGAGTGGGATGGACCCTGTGTGCAGGGGGTCCCAGATCATTGCCCACCATCTCTCCAGGTGTTGTGTCCATGCTCACTGCAGTTTTCCTGCAAATGAACCTTCTACATTTTGGATGAGTTATAGCTTCTATAGTATATTGCCATGGTAGCAATGAGATACAGTTCAGTGTGTGCAACAGTACACCTTTCTGTTTTCAGTTATTGTACCTATTGAATGTTTCAGAACATGCGATTTTTAGGTAAACTGAAAATGGAAAAAAAATACAAGTTAGGTTCAATATAGCAGAGAGGCAGTTTAATGAGAGAGAAAAGCTAACACTGCAGTTTTTAAAGCACAGGGGAAATTTAAGCATGGAGTACTGGAAATGGGATTTCAGCCTTTGTTCTCAATACATGTTGCATCTAAAAATTCCATTTGTTCCACTGTTCTTCAGTGCCAGAACTAAGCAAATAGTTTGCAATAAATAATTTAGCCTTTGAATTTAACCTTCATCCTTGCTCATGGAGTCCCCATGTGCTGGTTGCAGCAAATTTATTTGCAATTCGAGATCATGCAACTTTTAGGGGTGAAGGGAAGCTGAAGATATTTGTTATTGTGATGTGCAAGTGGGATATGGCACTCCCTATTGATCCCAAGGTATTGCTTGCCCTCCCTGATCTGATGGTTGCAGGAGGACGGTGAGGAGACAAAGTGAAAATTGTCATTTTGAGAGAAAACCTGAATTTTGCCTTTTGAAAAGATTAACATCTTGGTAATTTTTGGAAGGTTGACATGGGGTTACTAGGAGAAAGAGACAAGACTATTTCTGATTACTGACTGAGTCAGCAATTCTAGACACTTGGTCCAGGGTGAATCTAAAGGGGACACTTTGCGACAGGGCATTCTGAGACCTCTTCCAAACAAATTGTGCTGTGAAACGGACATTTATGTCAATGAGGAAAGTAAAGGATTTCCTGATGCCTCCACTAAAGACAGGTCATTTTAAGTTGTGTTTTTTGTCAGTCTTCCATTCCTTGCTCTGGTAAAACATGTGGCTATGATCTCACCCTGAGAGATTGTTGGTTTTGCCTCAGTCAGACCCAATTTTCTGTCACAAGGAGTTACAAAAATTCAGCTAAGAAAATGCCTCAAAATAGTTTCCCATACTGCAGCTCAAAGCACGCAGAAGTAAGCTGTGAGGATTACTGCAGAGCTGCTTTTCCAATGAGAAAGAGAGAATAGCAAGCTGTACATATTTGACTTTGTGAAATTCTACTACGGCAACAGCTTGCTGTTTATCTTTTCAACATCAATTTGTAAGAAAAAAGAGTACAAATATGAGAAACCAAATTATATTTTATCTGCTGTTCTTTTGGTGGGTAGTTTTTGTCTCAAAAAATCTGTAAGTTTTCAGAATTAAAAAGGGAAGATTTGGCACTGTCAAAATATGGAATCAGTCTTTCTCTGGGTGATTAAATTGGAAAAAATAATGCCTCACAAGTCACCATGCTGGAAGACTACAAAGTTTTCAAGGATCTGAATAGTGCATGGAAACTGATGTATCTTCCTTTGAGTTTTGAGATAGGAATCAACAATATTTAGAATGGGTTTGGCAGAGTTCATCAGAAAAAAATGCAAAAAAAAAATATTTTAAATTGTACATACAAATGGGAAAAAGCACTAGATTGAAACAGTAATAAAATGGTATCAATCCAAAAAAGGATGACATGGATACACAGAATTTAATTGATCTCTCTGCTTGTAGAAAACATTTAAGTTTTTCAAATCAGTAAACGTTAAGTCCTTAAGAATATGTTTCTTACAGTCATCCATAAGCAATTTCCCTTTACCTTCAGTGACAGACAGGTATCACAATTTTCTGGACAGTGAAGATTGAAATCACAGAAATGGGTCTTGATAGTCTTTTATATTTAGAAATCCGAACTCAGCTGCCAAGAGGTATTAAAAATTCCATTATTTTTTCTTTAAAGAAGGGAAAGAAAGTACTTAGACCCTAACTAAAAATTGAATCCTTTCTTTAGAGGTATGAAATAGCCACTTAAACTACAGAAATGTTTTCCTTATTTTTCTATCTTTATGTCCTTTACTGTTTTCCCTTTAAAATGAGATCTCTTTTATTAATTGCTGTCTTAAGTTTCCTCTCTTCATTTATTTCCATCCTTGACAACAACATACAATTCATTTTCTAGGAAAATTGAACAATAGGAAAAAGGAAAATGAAAAACCTCCTCCTGTTTCAATGCAGCGACACTGGCATATGCAGAAGTAAATGCCAGGCGCTACACACAGTTCGAAGACAATCCTTTTGTGTACTACATGAACTTGTGAAATCATTATCCCAAGAATTAACCAGCATGATTAATGAGACGGGGGGAAAAAAAGAATAGCTGCTGCTATTCAGTTGGTACAGAATCTAAATGTACCCTGACTTCATCTATTTTACTTTCCATCTTGATGGAGTGTCTTCAATCTTTTAGAAAGAGTGGCTGCCATGATTCTTGGCCCAGCTATTTTTGTCTCTAGCAAACATTAGATTGATGTTGCCACACTGTCCCAGCTACCATTCTCTTTTTCTTTCCAATGAATGCACCAGGGTCTTATTAAATAAATCAAAATTAAAAAAAAAGGGGGGGGGGGGGTGGAAGGGAGAGAGGCACAAATCAAATGAAGCCGAGTGGGCTCTGTTTGCAGGCTGTGGCCTTGCTCCCACTGGGCCCACGCAGCACGTGCCCTTTTATCTTAGTGCCTTTAAGCTATGGTGGTCTGTTCAACCTTCTGGGGCTACATATGTCTCTGCACCAGGATAATTGTTCTCAACAGCATGAGCTTAACTCTATCATCCCTCCTGCCTCTTGACTTACTGTAAATTAAACAGTGGCTCTATGAAAAAAAATGAAGCCAGGAAGTTTCAGCAGCTTTTTAAAACTCCTTTTTTTTTTTTTTTTTTTAAGAACTGGACTTATGGGTGGTGTGGAACATTTTTTCTGGTTTCTGTGTGATGAGATGGAATTAATTGTAAATATATATTTTTTATTTTTTTTTCACTCTGGAACAAGGCACAATCAGAGAGAAATTAGATTAATGAGAAAAAAAGACTAGACATGGACTAATAATATATGCATGGAAAACATGCTGGAAGCCAAATTCCCGTTTAGTTTGCCAAATTACCCACAACTTCTCTTTCAAAGCTGTCCTAATAACTCTCCATTGTATGCAAAGCTTATAAGAATAGAGTTAATAACAGTGTGTGAGTATCAATTACACATTACAGATGTAAATCTTACAAGTCCCCTCTAGTTGGTAGGAAAGAGGCTGTCTTTGTGTCATGCACAGTCGTGAATGCCCTGTCAGCACTGAGCAATCATAAAGAATCACAGGCAGAACAACTCTTCAGTTCATTGAGTTGTATTTTAACTACTTGTTCTAAAACTCAGGCAAAACAAAGTTTCCACAGATGTCATCCTGATCTGTACTGCAAATGTTCTTTAACCCCTTAAAATTCCTTAAATGTCTTGTTCTTTTTACATCATCTTTATCTTTTGAAAAAGAACAATCAGCAAATTTTAAACTTCTCCTGCCTTCATCCTGGTGCTCTTCCCAGCACCTATTTCAGTTTAAATCAATGGTTTTGAGCAGAGACTAATGTTTAGTCAGATGTATTTTACCAGCACTTTTTAATGTTGCCATCCATATTCTTCTCTCTCTACTGGAAATACTTGCTTTGGATGATTGATTTTATTTTTGGGTAAACACCAGAAGGATTTTTTTTTTTTTTTCCTGGAGAATGTAAAGAATGGAAATAATTGAGCCATAATTGTTTTGTTCTTTACTGAAATGTGTCCAAACTGGGATTTAAGTCAAACCATCTAACATCATGTGAGGTTTTAGCTCTGTCAGCTTAGCAGCTACAGTTTCATTCTATACATTAGTGTATTGCCATATGCAGGAGTAACAGTGCTGTTACTGCTCAAGATTTTAGGTCTTTCCTGCAGAACAACCATGATCTCTCATAAAGACTTTGTGTTTTCTGTAATTCTGATAATTGTTTCCATAATCTACAACAAAAGAAAAGATAACTTAGTCTGAAAAAACACAAGTTTACTTCTTCAGAGGAAGCTGTATTGAGATGCACAGTTATACTGCAATGTAGCAAGGTTCTTTACTGAATTATTTTTCTTTCTTGGTCATACCTTGGGTTCTGTGGTGGGCTGGAAAGGCTCCATGTGGAATTTAGCCAATGTATAAGTGGTGTGTCTGTGTGTTTCTTTGAACTCCAGACTATCAGAAAGTCAGTATGTCCCTTTCAGTCTTTTTACACCAGAGATTTGAGGTTAAGCTCCAAGGGGAGCTTTACCAACAAAACTTGAAGGCTGTATGAGATTCTTGCCCATGTTCCAAAGTCCTTAAAGCCTATTCACAATCTGAAACTTTTTATCCTCCCAGGTCTTAAAAAAGGCTGTGTTGGGCTAAGCATCTCCCCTGCAGGTCTTAAACAGTGCTGCATAAAACTTAAAACAGTACTGCTCACAGAATAAAATACATCTTCTGGAGATACAACTTCTAATTTTAAGTAGTGGCTACTGACCCTCCCTATTAAGTTATAATTTCTTCATTATCAAATAAAGACTATAAGTTCATTATCAACTTCAAAAAGCTTGCTATGCTCATATCTGTAAAGAAAACATGTTTCATTTCCAGGTTTGTAGTACAAGCAGTAAAAACTCTGGTTCACTGATTGACTACAATTGTATTAACATTGACTGCTGTAGATGTATATTATTGAAACATATATTTACTAGAAGCATATACGTACTTACTGAAGTATGTGTATGACAGTATGTCCACAATTAGTGCAAAGTAAACTCTGGTGACATGATATATTAGCAAAATGTCCAAGCCTACAGTGACTGCTGCACACCTACAAGCTGGCCAAGCTGGGGTCTCAAGACAGTGATGATCCCAAAGCTGTGTAGACCTTCCTTTCTCCACACCTCAGTATTAGTAGCAAGCCCCACACAGACATATGTCTGAGGGTGACCTGGTGTGACCCTTTTGTGGGACATTCAGAACAGTGTGGCAGGACATGCTCCTTAGGGGATTTGAGAAGGAGCTGTGAAACCCTTAGAAAAAAAAACAACCAACCAAACAAACAAAAAACCCTGAAAAAGGTAACGTGACATTCCTTTGGGCCTACAGCAGGGAGGCAAAGTTTGGACTCAGGCTCCTCTGTTGTCACAGTCATAGTTCAATGCTTGTTCTATTTTTGTGCCTGGACATACAGTCTGAGCTGACAGATGCTCCTTGCTTCTCTCCATCACATCAGCATCAGAGATCATGCAAGCCTAGCAGGAAGGCACACAATCTCTCATGTGTCAGCTGAAAGACCAGTCTTTGGCCCCTGTCTTATCACTGTCTGGTTCTTAATCAGTGTAGATGAGCTCAGAGATCTGCAATTGGATAGCTGCACTAGTCAAACAAAATGTTCATACTTAGTATGTAACAGAGATCAGATTTAGTCTACATACTTTCTATAAACTGTTTTCTTTGTAAAGAAACATTTGGCCTCTTAACTTTACACATTGTCGTGTGGAATTTGGCGATGTCTCCTGCCTGTAGCCTCTTTAGGTCCTCAGCTGGCTTCCTTTATGTGTCTGAGTCATCTAACAACTTTGTCTTATTTGGGCCTTGTGCAAAGCCAGTTTAACTCAACACTAAAGCAAACCATGCCTTTATATACCTAGGCTTTTTACCTTTATGCTCTAGGCCTTCTTTTTCCAAGTCCCAGTTTCTCGGTCCTTCAGGCCTTTTGAGGTACCAAGTTCCCCCAAAAGGCTGTCTGGTCCTATGCAGAGCCTAGTTTACAAGGACTCATTTATCACTTATTTTCCTGAGACACAGGAAGACAAGATGCTGTAGTTGGTGTGTTCAGAGCATAATATGAAATGGACAGAGGCAGCTACAGAAATTACCTCCACAACCTGGAAGCAACTGGAAGGAAAGAGAACAAACCATGGCTTGACCTCTCCATAGTGAAAGCAATCTTGGAAGACTCCAGCAAATGGGTCTAATGGTTTCAGAGAATGGACCCAAGGATTCAGCAGTCTGTGTTGTTTGCATGTCTGGATGCACTGGGGGCTCCTGCTCCTTCCTTGACCATTAGGTCACATCATCCTGGCTCAGACTGAGCACCCTACTCTGCAAGGGAGCCCAAAGAGCTGCACAGACAACAGAGGGCCCAAAGCAACAACTGCCTTCCTGTACTGTATACAGACAGGTTTCTCCCACAATGAAAACTCTCCAGGGTGCTCTGCAGATATACCCTGTACCTTGAGGGACTGTTTTATCTCTATGTATTGCAATTCATATGGAAAACATTTTTTTTTTAAAATGTGTTCTTCTATGCAGCATGGTGCAGTAACCAGCAATTTCTAAGGCTTGAAATGTTTTATTCATGTTCTGTCACAGGTATTTGGTGTGAGTGTAGTTGAAATGAGACTGTGTGCTTACTCCCATGGACAGGATTCAATTGCAGTCTTTGTCTTTGGGGGAAGTTTTCCTCTTCTGAGTCAGTCTCTTAATGGGGGGTCTCAGTATGGATTTATGCACGATGTTTTAGGCATTCACATTAAACAGCTCTAGCCCAAATCCTTGTAAACAATAATAGTTGTTCAGAGCATAAATGAAGTAGTAAAACTTACATTTTAAGAGGTATCTGGGACTTAGCCAAAGTACTAAATAAATAAACCTTACACATTTAACTGTTGACCATACTGAGCTTACTGAGAGGCTAAAATGAAGGAAAACATCCCCAGAAAACAAAAATCCATGCTAGGCCAGGACAGAGAAAAAGAGATTCCAAAGTTGCAATATGGAGAAATGAAGTAGAGACTCAGCAGATACTTAAAATGCTACTCTTGTCTCTAGCAAGAAACTGGACTACATAGCAGTAAGAATGCCTCTTTATTTCCAGAGCTCACTAAATCTGTGATAGATGTATATCTGGAATATATTTCTTCTTGTGTGAACAGGCTACATATCACTATCATTAACAGTAACTCAGCATGTTTATCACAGTGCATTTCAAGGAGGCAGGAAAACACACAGGTTACTGCTCTAATTCTGCAATAAGTCATGAAGCCATCAACTTACTCATTGTTTTTAGTGTAAATTTCATATTTCACAAGTTTTTTCCCTCCTTAGAAATGCCTTATGCAAAGAATGATAGAAATATATTTGAATGCCATGCCTGAGTCTTGGTAGCATTTCTACAGATCGGTTCAAAGCAAAGAACATTTCTTCACTTGAATGTGTTGTGTTGACTGAATAATGTGTTAGTGCAGTCAAGAATACAGTATTTGTCATCCCCAATGCTTTGAGAAGATATTTGCTCAAATAGAGTTCAGCCTAGTTCTGCAAAATATTTGTTGCTAGGCTCATATTCACTATTTGTGGGTAAGATCAGATGCCTCTGTTCTTTTAAAATTTGTTTACTGCACTGTTCAGGAGTCTCACTGTTTTCAGCATCTAGATTTCATACCAGTAACAAGTAATTGCCTCCCTGGAAAATCCCCTCTCATCCTGATTGAGGCCATGTCACTGCAGAAGAAATGTTATTCAGCAGCCATTGGGCATCCTTGGTAGTGACATCTGTTTGGTTGTCTGGTGAGGGATTGAGGTATAATCAGTCATATAGGTGTTGAATAGTACTGGCTTCTTGACAGACCATCAGAATGGCCATAGAGCATTTTAAAAATTAGCCTGTTTTTTTCTGCCACCCAGAGAAACACTGTGATGTCTGGAATCAGTTTTACTTATTATATTGTACAAAGTAGGACAAGAAATTATTTCCAAGCCAGAAAAATAATATGCTAATAGGGAAAAATAAAGAAAGTGCTTTGCCTATCAGATTTTTCTTTACTGATTTGTGAATGACCAGATGACTGACTCACCTATGGCAACATTTAACAAAGAGTTAAATCTCCCATCTTTTCTAGAATTTCTAAATGGATTACATACCATTGCCTAAGATTTAGATGAAGGCAAGGCAGAGTTTACAATTCTATTGTTATCAGTTTGTGAATAAAAGATGAAGATTAGCATGATTAAAGAGAAGTGAAACAGGGGTTCAGTGGTATTAACTCAAGGGAGTAATTCTCTTGGACACCACTGGGACTGTGTCCATGACTGAGGACAGAAGAATTATGCTCTAAGGAAAGTAAAAAAGCAGAGCCTGTCTAACCAGCCCCCCGGGGGAATGGGAGTGATTACAGGGCATGCTGTTTTCACTTGGTTTATGGGCATAGGCAGCCACCTGGAAAACATGTGAGGGAACCAATGCAACTGGCATCAAATCTAATGTAACTGAATTCAGACTGGCAGGTAAAGATTATGTCTTAGTGTTTGCAGAGCTGAGAGTGAAAGCAAGGACATAGCTACTGCTGTTTTGTGTCTCAAGAGCAAGACCCACAGTAAAACAGGGTTGGTATACTTAATGTTCACCTTGGGAAGATAACATGGACAAAGGAAACTGAAGTAGGGATTTGGTGAGTATAGCCTTGGCAGGAAAGCAAGCAAGAAAAATTTGAGGAGTTCGTCTCACATTACTGTAGGCACTACACTATAGATGGCTATACTTGAACAAGTCATCCAAACTCCCTTTAAAGTCAGTAGAAATAAATAGTTGCTTTTAGAGTGTAGTTCATCTTAACCTCAAGTAAATGTCTAAAATGACTGAGACTAATTGTACCCCAGAAGTGTCTGTTTCTCTGCTTTAACCATGTAGCATTGTTCAGATGAGTCTGTGCACACCGTAAATGGAGGTATGGATCATCCCATGAGATTTTGAAGGGACAGCAGGAGCAAGAGACTAACACTGCACTGCTCCTGGAAGGGTAGTGCTTCTCCGTTCAGCTCTCCATAGGCAGATGTGGAGGAAATCTGCAATTAACCCAGCATTTCTCCAGAAACTTTAATGTTCAATTTTATGGTCATTTACTCAGGACCTCCTCCTCTGCAAACTGTATATAAAGGAAAACAAAACAATAGAAAAGCATATCATTCCTTCTTGATTTTATATAATTCAAAAAACCTTTTAAATATAAAGACAGTTTCTAGGTAAAACAGCATTTCAGTACACATTTTCTTAAAGCAATTTATTTACATGTAGATCTGTGTATGCAACAGCCTTGACTGCTATAAAAGAGGCTGGGTTGAAGCCACAGCCTGGAAATAAATGTTTTTGCAGTCAGTTCCAATGGTTTCTCTGCAAGTTTTGCCTAATGAGTTCTCCAGACATACTGCAGACACCACACTTAGCTGAGTTGGTGTCCAGACTTTAAAGCTGTTGGACTTGAAAAAGTGCAAGTTCTTAAAGCAGGGAAACTCAACCTGCAGCAGATAGCTAGCAGGACATATTTATTGCACAAGTACAGTTAGGATCCATTATAGTCTCCATTATATTGAGAAGACTAAAGGAATGGCAGAGGAACTGTTACTTCCCTGATGTTGTGAACAGCATAGGCAGTGCCATACAGTCCAGAAATAGAAATATAAATCATAAGAAAGTTATTGTTCTTTTGATAACAGGAAAGCTAAAAAAATGTTCTTCTGATGCAATTTCTGAAGGTATTTCTGGCTATGCAACTTTATGTCAGAAAAAAACCAAGACATTGCAGGGCCCTTGAAGTAAAACTACCTGATGGTAACATTAAGGAAGATACTATACTTCTTTGCTGGCCCCTTCTCTAGCACTTGAGTTTAGATTATCTGCTGCATAATGCCAGAACATTCAGAGTTATACAGTTCAGACGTGTTTTCTGTGACTGATGTAAAGCTTCTGTAAGTGATAAAACACTGGAGAAGCTGACAAGACAAGGAAGATGATACTTTCAGAAAGTTATATTTCAATGCTCTGTGGATGTTACTTTCCCATCAGTGTTTGTTTAAAAACAAGTAAGGAAACTATGATTTTTTGGGCCTTGCTTTACTAGATATTTAGCAAGAACTGACAAATTAAAAGGTCCTTTCACTCCTCTGTCCTCTATGAGAGGCACTAATGTAAGACAGTTTCAGCCTGAAATGGTACTAAAGAACTGAATATTTAGCTTTTCTGACTTAAAGGGAACAGGAATGTTTTAATAGGTGTTATTTCCATAAAGAGAATTAAAATGCATAATAATAAAAGCCAGAAAGGAAAATATCACCCCCTGAATATTCTAACCTTCAAAGGTGTACTGGAAATGATGCTCTCCTGCCTTTCTGCTTTCCAGCAGTCAGCTGGAGCCTTAGTTGGACATCACACATATAGTGGTGCATTTAAATGCCACTCTAATCCCCCATGAATTTATATTTTTGGCTTTCAGAACTTACTGTGGCCATGAATTTTACAATTTTTGTGTTGTTCAAAAAAGTACTTCCTTTTGTTAGGTTTAAGTCTGATGTCTAAAAACATTTTGTATGACCCATTGTCAATATGTGTTGCCTCTGCAACTTCTGCCTGGCAAAACCTGATTTTATAGATCTTTATTATATTTCCCCTTACTCATTGCTTGAAAAGTCATACCTTATTTAGTCTCTCTTCCCC
Source organism: Margarornis squamiger (assembly GCA_035222235.1). Lineage (NCBI taxonomy): Eukaryota > Metazoa > Chordata > Aves > Passeriformes > Furnariidae > Margarornis > Margarornis squamiger. Next base: position 59,622,625 of record JAWWTY010000123.1, read on the forward strand.
AAAAAGTCATTCAATAAACTGACTTTCAATGCCCTTTTCTGTACGCTTTCTAGCTTGACTCGTTTTTTTAGTAGTTGGACCAAAAATGCACACAGGATCCAAGAAATGAGTGTGCCATTGGTTGCTACAGTGACATAATAATTTCTCTCCGCTTTGCTCTTCATTCATATTCTGACAACTCAGATGATGCTTTTTGCTCTTCTAACCGTCACTAGGCACTGGGCTGACATTTTCCAAGTGTTCACAAGGAGCCTAAAATCTCTTTCCCGAGGCTTAATAGATAATTCAGAGGCTGTTGAAGTATACATCCAGTTAAGATTGTTTCCTTACGTGCACTGAACTTAGTTGCAACAAATTTAATCTTGTGTTTAACCACTTGGATGTTTGGTGTTGAGAGATATAGCTGCAAATTCTCACAGTCCACTGAGGACTGACTCTGCCATCTCACTATCCACCTCACTTTTCACTGCTCCATCTGTAAAACCAATCAATCTCTGTCTAATTTACCAGTGCAGTTAATTTTTTTTATTAACATGACTGATCTGAGGTCTTGGCATAAATTGCTTCAGGGACTCCTTTAATGTACCTTGTTTTATATTGTGACTTTTTCGTCATTGTGTATGCTTAGTCTTCTGAGACCAAGACAGGAATCAAAAGATCTGATTGAACATTTTTTTCTTTCAGTAATTTTTCTTTTTTTTTTTTTTTCTGTTTGTCTCACCCTCTTTTATTTTATTTTTAATCTTGAGCTGCTATTTTATGACACAGTAACATGAAATATAAAATAGTAATATGGACATAAAATCCAATAATTTGTGAAATGAATAGGGAATTTAATTAAGAGGAAAGGGAGTTAAATAACAATAGACTGCTTGTCAGAAAGCAACTAAAAGATGACACCAAAGTGTCTTCCATATACCTCTCTTTGCAATACAGTGGTAGAAGTGAGAACAGGCTGCAGCCTATCTCCTAGACATAAGCTCCACTCACAGACAGAAAATTCCTCAGAACCTTCATAACTGTACAACCTGCACTTGCTTCATTCTTCACAGCAACAAGCAGCTTCTTGAACTATGACTTTGGATTTAAAATTGTAAATATATCCAAATTCTCCAAGAATACATTTTTTCAAGTCAAAAAAACTTCTTCCTGATGCACTAAGACTTATCTGAAACCTGCCATTCATAGCAAATCAAAATTTGCAGGAGCTTTTCAAAACTGAAATGTTCCTTGTTTGCTGTTCTTGCTTCTGTTCTCTCCTTGTCAGCTCTGGAGAAATTTTGAAAAGTTCTATCTCCTTGATTCTGATGTAGATTATAGAGTGGGAGGTTTTGGTACTGCAAAAACAAAGTCATTGCTTGCCTACACTATAATGAAAGCTATTGCATGAAACATGACTATCATAAGAGATGATGGCATTGAGGCATTTGGCTTTATATTTAATTTTAGTGACTGTACTGATTATAAAATAAAGAGTTCAATTCTAATGTTATTTATGTATTCAATAGGGAAAATACTTTATTCACTGCCACTATTCCTTGTCTTCTGCACTGACATTTCTGAATCAAAAAATATCTATGACTTGTTGGGCCTGATATTCTTCTGAATGAGAAAATCAAGAATAAGTCAAGAAAAATACGTGAAACAATGTAATCCTAATTTACGTCTCTGTCTGTTCATATATATTTACACTCCTACGTGGTTTTTTTCTTCCTTTCTCAATTTTACTCCACACTGCAATTCAACTTGGGGCAATTTTGTATGCCTATAACTATAAAAAGAGAAATTATCTCAAGTATTTATAGGGAAAAAATATGGAACACTACATCAAAGAGAGAGAACAGTCTCATATTGATGGAAAGTAGATCTACATTTCATTCTGCTCCAAATGGCCCTCCTGTACAAATGGCATCTTTCAGTAGGACCGAACTTTTACATGGGTTCAATTCTACCTCATTTTCCCTGTTCTGTAATGACTATTTTTTATATCATTGATGATAAAGTTTTTAGAGAGTGTTTTGAAATGTTTCTGCCCTGTGAATATTATGTTTTTAACAGTGGATATCTTTCTCTCCCCTCTTAATTTACTCCTGCATGTGGCCCTAATGTGCACTTTTCTTTCACTGCCTCTTTTTGCATGATTCCACACTTAGTGCTTTTCTCTCAACTCCAGTTCCTGGATTATGTGGCTATAGAAAGATGTCATCTTTTGTGTAAATAGAAAACCAGCAAAATTTATTATCAGTCATATATGGAAAGAACAGATGGAAACATAATTCAGGTGCATCTTGTAATGTCAAAGCTCACAACTGCTTTTGAAAGTCAGCAGGTTTTGAAAACATAATTATAAAACAAATTTCATAATTTTGAGACGAGGGCAAAGATCATGAAAGAGGTCTTTGGACCTGATTACAAAGTAACTGTTACAACTGAACTGTCAACCATCAAGAATTTTCCAGTGTTTTACGCCATTCCCTAAAAAACCTCTAACTCCATACCTACTGGTTTCTAAGCAAGGATGAGTACAGGGAAATTCTGAGCTTTAACCCATAATTTTATTACAAGATTCTAAATGTTAAACTTCCTAGTGAACACAAAGGTTCTCACACTACTGTGAGACTCCTTCAACTACAGAGGACAAACCCTTCATTTTAGAAGATAAGAAACACAGAGGGTATTTTTCATCCAATCAAAAGGATTGAAGTACTTTATACTGTCACTTCTATGTCTGTTGAAGTTTGTCTGTGGCACTGCAGAGTCTTTTATAGGGTGCTTTTACTTTATTCTATAGTAGGATAGCTTCCCAAAATGTCCTTCCAGTCTTCCATTTAAGAGATGTGTGGGATGACTAGATCCTGCAGATGCTAAAGCTATTTATTGTTTTCCTGGATGTGGATAATGTTTCTTTTGTTGCTTATAAGAAAGCAGTCATGGAAAGAGATAATATCATCACTTAATATTTATGAATGGATAGTTTTCTTTTAATGGTGAAATCGATACTTGTCCCTAGAACAGTTTGTTTTACTTCTAAAATAGAACAATGATCAGGATTGCCAGATAGCTTTTCAGATTCCATAAATGAAAAATAACTGCTTATTAGCTTTTTTTTATTTATTTCTTTTTATTTTTATTTTTTTATCTAGCTTTCTGTATCTTGTTCTTGAGCCAGTTACAGACTGTTCAAGAGAGGTTATTCAGTAAGTCTCTAGTTTTATCATATTTTCCTTGATTGTGCAATTCATTTTAAGACCCATTCCATATTTTACCAAAGGTTATACATATAGATGTGGCTATGGATATCTGCATCTATGTGTGTGCTTATTCATGGAATTGTCAGTCTGCCGAGAATTGCCTGTGACGTAGATGGATTTATTTATCTGGATATGTGGAGCATAGTTTCAAAATGATCGCCAGGTGAGATCGAGATTTTATTGCTACTCCTCTCTATTTCACAGCTTTGCTGAAGTGGTTTAATTATCAGCTATTAGAGGTGATAATTCATGCACCAAATCTGAAGAGAGTTTAAAAAAAAAAACAAAAACACAAAAAACCCCGCCTCAGTGTGCCATCAATGCTAGAGAGAAGAGTTCTGCTTGCTATTTATACCCCTTAAACTTGCTCTTGCCATAGCAAATAAGCCGTGCTATAGAGATGCCTCTTTGGGATTTTATTTTTTTTTTTTCCAATTTTGTCCTTTAGGCTGTGCTTGTTGCCTGTGGGTTTTTTTCAAGGCTGATAGGTTGTGTGTCATCTCAAATGGTGCTGCAGAGGAGACGGGCACGGTGCTGCAGAGCCTGAGGGCTCACACCTACCACCCAACCACTCTGGGCACAACACTCTGCTGCTGGTGCCTGGCAAAACACAGGCTGTGTAGTAGTAGGACTTTACACAGGGGATGCCTGCTGGTGCTTTGTCTCAGTATTGATGAATGCATAGAAAGGGCTGACCCATAAACTCTCCTTCAAAGGCAAAGTACTCAAGCAAGGTGTTTAGCTGAAGCTGTTGGATATGGGGATAAAATGGGGGAGACAGCACTGCCATGGGAAGATCGTCATGAGGAATATATGAAAGAAGAGAAATATAACTGTACTTTGAACAACTATTTTGAAATCATGGCATCAGTGTCCATGCACCCTCCATGGAACTATTTTGCTCTGATGCTTATGAACTTAAAAATAATGGCACAATCTTATGGACTTTGTCTGTGTCTGTGTCTGTGTCTGTTATGACATGTTGGCGACATCTAATACACTGATAGGATAATGCATGTGAATAATTCCCTTTTGGTTGGGTTTTGTTATTTTTTTTGGCTTTGGTTTTGTTTTGTTGGGGTTTTTTGTTTGTTTTTTTGTGAGTTTTTTTGTCAAAAAAAGCAGAATGTCTCTGCATCCAAGGCTCCTCAAACCAGGATGGCCAAGGTACTTTGGTTTTCTTTTGTTTGTTTTATGTACCCTGAAGCTGCACACTGCATTTTCCTCTCTTGTATTCTTTCTTTGCTTTTCTCTGTTTACAAAACAAATTAAAAAAATGTTTTGAGAGCTAAGGGCCAGGGTGAGTGTCTTTGTAGATTACAGTTACTTCAATTAAAATGCTTTCTGTGTTAGAATAATAATGCTTTGCATTAGAAAATATCTTACCTGGAGAAAAGTTAGTATTTTTAATCTGTCATAAGCACTTTGATGCAGCCTTGTAGAAGCATATAGAATAATCAAAGAAATCACTATGGTTAATATCTTAAAATTCTTAATTAATTTTAAATTAAATATCTTCTGTTTCCATTTAAAAAAAAAAAAAAAATTGAACAGTCTAAATCTCAGACAGGATTCCCTGAGTTATGTTGGAATTTCAAATATTCAAAAAATAGGAACTGAAATAAATAGACAGAAAGCATACTAAAGATCAAGAAGTGGAAAAACAGACACCGTTTATACTCACACAATAAAATATTTTAATTAGGAAAAATAAGATAAAAGCTAACATAGAGAGAATAAAATAAAAAAGATATGTAAAAAGGAAAATATTTGAAAAGACCAGGAAAAGAAGCTAAATACTAAAAAAAGAAATTGAAATAACAAAGCCAGGAAGTTCACATGACTTCAGTTTTGAATTTATTGATATTACATATTGTTACCCTTTTTTTTTTTTTTTCTTTTTTTTAAATCATACATATTTAAAACTCTCAATTCCCTCTTGGTTTTCTTTGTTTTTGTTCTATCCTAGAACAAAATGACATCTCTCCTCTGAATCAATCTTTTCTTTTATTGTATTTTATACCATGGTTTAAAATAATATTCCCTATTTCTCAGTTTTCAAAGTCCTAGTCAGTGGAACTGTTTGTTACCATTTATTTGTAGTCCTGACTAGATTCTGGGAGAAAGGGACTACACCAAATGCCCTAATCCTGCTTCAGTAACACCAGTGACTCCATCATCCTGGAGTGGCAATTGAGGGAACTATCGACAAACCAGAGGAAACACCACAATTGACACATTTCTGTAGTATTATTGAAGGCAATGAGGCAAATTATGCCCTTGACATTAAAAATAAATTACATGCTGTGGATTTTGTTCATTCAGGAGACAGTGGACTTGGCTAAAAATGCTGTCCATATTGGATGATACTGCTTTGAATGTGTTGTAAAGGGGCAGGGAAAAGGGAAGCAAAGAAAAAGAAGGGAATTTTAGGGTGCTTCTATGGATAAAAATACATTTTTATTGACTCATTTTACCTCAGATGAGTATGTTGGGAGGATTTTTAGTTTAGCTTCTTACTGCAGCAGATGGGGATCCCAGCTGCTTGTTTCTTTCCATCCTGACAATCTGGTTACATCAGTTTTCTAGCAGCTTGCGCGTCGAAGGCTTTAATCACAAAGAAAGAGGCTAGAAATACCCTTTCCTTAGAAAACAGAACTGAAGATAGAAATCAGTTTCCAGCTTTTTTTCCAATTGGGTCATTGGGAGTGATGATAACCACTAAGGGCACAGTCTAGCTTTGTTAATAGAAAAGTGACCAAAGTATGTCATGAACACCTTGCTTCTCATTAACCATCTACTGTCCTCTGCTCCCACAAAATCTGAGCGACCATCAGTCCAAGAGCTTTCCCCTCAGGCTGGGACAAGGCAGCCTTTGCACCTTTAAGTTACACCTTGCAAATTTGCTCGGTTTTATAAAATTGGAGGATTTTATTTATTTGCAAGTTAATGTAATTGGACAATGTGAAGTGTACAGTTCAGCCTCTGAACCTCTTAACCCAAAAGCTGTAATGACAATTTATTTTAACAGAGCACTGATATTAAATTGCAGCACTGATGGCCGTGGCTCTCTAACCAATTGTCTTGAGAAACTTTTCTTTTGCTCTTAAATGAAGAGGTATTTTTCCTAACCTAATGAGGCAAAGTCTAGATGGTATTGAGTCAGGAAGAAGGACAACATGAATTATTGAAGGATTTTGAAGTGAAAAAAGAAAGGGACAATGAATAATTTTGAAAAGCTAGATATTCCCATTTAGAGTGCGTTCTCTATATGGAAAAGAAGATATGTAAGAAAAAAAACCCCAAACCCAAAAAATCCTATAAGACTGTACACTGTATTTTCATGAAGCTTTGCAGAGCAGAATTTCAAAGTATTATAGGTGAGGTATTGAACCCTTCTTCAACTTCACATTTAAAATGTAGTGAATAGTCTAAGGAGTGAAATTTAAAAGGTTTGTTTAATGAATTTTTTTTTATAGGACCTATGCAGAAAAGAGAGGAAGCAAAGCGTAAACTGCAGTAGGAGTAAAGATTTCCAATTAAGACATTTATCTACCCATACAAAGAAATCTCTGTCTGTCTCTTCCATTCTGTTCTCATTTCATTCTAAGCAAGATACTGAAATCAAACCTTTTACAGTAACTCATGAATTTAAAAAAAATATATTTTTTTCTCACTTTTGAAACATTTAGTTGTGATAAATCATCCAGGGTTTGTTTTTTGAAAGTCCGGTGGATTCACTGTCATGAGTTAAATTGAAAAAACCTGCTCTTTTTACATTGCAAATTTGATATAGTGCTGTGTCTTCTGAAAATATCAGGTGTTAGGTGCCTTAGAACAGGCACTCAAGGCTAGTGAAGATTTTGACCTTTATACCTCTGTGCTGCTCTGGCAGTGTGTTTAGCTACCCAGTACTGAGGACAGGCTGGAATCACAGGCAGAAAGGAGCAGTCCTCTCTCCAGAAAGTATTTGAATAGTGTGCAGCATGGGGCCACATATTAAGCAACTCTCCATCTCCATATCACTCTGCTTCATCTTCTCTGAGAGGTATATTGGGCTTTAACTGGATGAATGCTACTGCTACAAGTGCAGACCGAGTGCTAATTCCTGAGGGGGCTATTGGTAGCCTCTTTAGAGCTGTAGTAAATAATGACTAAGTCCATGAATTACACAGTTAATGCACTGAGGCTTGTGTTCTCTGTATGCCTTGTCTTGCATTGTAGCTGGACTGCTATTTACTATATACTACTCTGCAGTTTCAAACAATGTTCAGGCAGCCTTTGACCATGAAGAATGTCAGTGCTCTGCTCCGTTTGCTGCACCCCAAAGTGTAGATAGCTGCCCAAAATTTGACTGAATTATTCCAAAATCCTATACTTTTTCAGCCTGGGAAGAAATCTTATGGGAGCTCTTTTGCAGCATAGCTAAGGTTGATTTTCTTGTGCTATTTCGCGCCTTCTGGTTCTAACCTGAAGTGGAAAACATGTTGGTACATGAAAATTTGAGGATGCTTTCCAAACACTTTCTCACTAGCAAAAAGGTGCAGTCTGAGCTCAGATTAGATTCCAACCACTCTGCTCATTTGTCTTAGCGAAATATTTGTCCCTTCTGCTAATGTGATAAATCCCAGCAAAGAACAACATAGTCTACAAAAGCAGGGTATAGCTACCTGTGGAGTGGGAATCACCTTACCTAACTTTAGCAGTTGATTATGTTCTCCAGGCAAGTTGTCTATGTTCCATCTGCAGCCAAAGGAGAGAGAGGAGCATTTCTAAAAGCTGATTCATCCCATCCTGTTTAATGCAGATGAGTAAATTGCCCTCTGGATGTGCCTGACACTCGTTTCTTCTCCCTGCACAAACTCTAGAGGGAACCTAGATGACTAGTTTAGACTAGACAATTTTTAGATGAATGAAGATAAGTGTGATGACTCCTATCCTCAGGTGTGCATCTGTGTGAGAGAGAAAGTATAAGTGATGGGAGAGATAAAACATGGGCACAGTTTAAACACAGCATGAGTATTATCTTACAGTCTCTCTGTATGTGTTTTCATGGCTACTGTCTGTGTGTGGTTTTGTTTGTGTGATTTTCTTTTGCTCCAAAATAACCACAAAAAGGGGATTCAGAGCAAATAACATTTCCGATCAAAAACAGGCAACACTACCAGCCTTTGGATATCGCTGAATATCCATCCAGAGGATCACCACCTTGGAAATCTCATGAGCAACACTTCAAAGCACAGACTGGCACCTTGGCGCACGGTGCCTGAAGGGTTCAAATGGTTTGGAAGAGAAATAGCTTCCATAATTTCTGTAGTTTGCAATTGAAATTGATTTTATTGGATTTATTTGATCAGGAGGCGTATTTCCCCAAGGAGTATAAATAAACATGTTACTAGAAACTGAGTAGATGTGATGAACCATAAATCCAGGAAGCAGTGGCTGAATATTAGCAAATTTTACATAACTGCAGATATTTTATAGGGCTTTGATTTCCTGGATCAATTCATGGTAAAGAAAGGCAAAACACTTTGAAAGGACAAATTGGATGAAATTTTGGTGGATGACAAACCCCATAATTTTCAGAAGTACATTCCTGCCCTTGAATCCTATGAATATTTTGTGCTTGAAACCTAGAGACATTGCTTCCTCTGACTGATTAATAATTTTCTTTGAAATGTTAACATTTATTATTTATCAATGCTTCCCATTTAAAAACCCATTTTTCTCCTTCAGTTATGACAGAGCAAAGCTCAAAACTATTATGGTGAAGCCTGTCATCTTCAGCAGTTTTAATTGCTCAGTCGTGGCCTGTATCTCCCCGTGTAATGAAGTGTATATGCACAGACAAAGTGAAGCAGTATAAGCTGCTAATGCACTGTGTGGCCTGAGTAGCCTGCAAGGCACCGTGTGGGAACATCACACCATTGGAAGTGAACTAGGTGATCCTTAATGTGTCACCACTTCACAAGTGGATGCCTTCTGTGGTGCCTGTCATGACCATATTATTAGCTTAAAGGTCCTGGAAATTAAACAGCTTTTTCCCTTCACATTTTATAGGGCAGGTAATGGGAACTCCAAATGCCACTTGTTGGAGTTTCTCATAATGTCCCTGTGGCTTTATCCTACTTTAAAGCCCACCAGCTCTCCTGGGGTTGCAAGAAAAGACAAGTCTCAGAGATCACTTTCATGCACACCTTGCTTCCAGTGTTAGAAAAAAAATGTGCATAATTTAAACAAAAAAAAAAAAAAAATCTCACATACATTTAGTTGGTAAAAGTTAGGCTTCTGGTCCCAGGCTATCAGCAAGATCTTTCTATGGTCAGTGGAGAAGGACACTGTCGCGGTCCGTACAAGGATAAAAGGAAACGGTCCACTCGCGTGGGGTAAGAACAGGAGTGAACCACTTTATTGGGGTGCATGGGACTCTTATAGGGTCGGGATGGAGGGTTCTGGA
>JAWWTY010000123.1:59632432-59700811 GCA_035222235.1 Margarornis squamiger
ATTCATTAAAATCATCTTCCTTTGATGCTGGATTTGATGTCCTGGGTCTGCCGTCCCCCACAGGTGCTTCTCCCACAGGATATGCTCTTCCAGAGGCTGATTTTGTAAGACAAATCTTGTGTGTGTTTTTTTGTCAAAAAACTGTACTCCAAATTCTGAGACAGGAGTAATTTTTTTAATCATATCTGTCTATCAGTTCTAGGTGCAGGATGATAAACTGATGACAAGCACTATGAAACAAATTGATCAGACCAGTGTTGGTTCTTCCATATATAAGAGTTTGTTCCAAGTAGGAGCCAAACTTTTCAAGTTTCAGTGCTACACAAGTTCTTCAATCAGATTTGCAGAACTAAACCATAGGTAATTAGACTCTAAATTATCTCATCAGTTAATATTCAAAATAAAATATTATTTTTTCTTATGTTTAGATTTTCAGCTTTTGGGGGAAGTGACTGTTGTCTGCAAAGTCCAAAATCAAGGATAATATATCAAGCAAAGTAGAATATTCTACAATAAAAAGTTGATATAATTTAATTGGAAGACTTTTGATTTGGACAAGTATCATTATTTGCATATTTGTTTCTATTCACATAAACAGACAAAAACTCAAGAAAAGATTCTTATTAGCCAGAATGGAGAAGCCTTACGTAAGCATTGGTATTACTCTGTGTGGTTGTTACACTTACGGTCTTTAACTGGTGTGTGTAATGCCAGTTGCTGTGGTAACAGCAATGAACTTCTGGGAGTTTGCTTGTGCATGGAATTCCCAAATAGAAAGCAAACCTCACAGCAGGAAAATGGGAGTCTTGCACTTATTCACAACACTAAATTTGATGGTTGCACTGATCCCAGTGTCACTTGCCTAAGAGAGTCTTAGCCTTTACCCAGGAAGCTGAAAATAACTCCTCCCTCATATCAGCTGAAGGTAATTGTGGCTGCTCAGGTTTCAAACCCTGCCATGTCCTGGGTCACTTGCTGTAAATCACTAACTGTGGTCTGCATATATCTGGAGTTATTTCTGACTAATTAATGCTTCGAACTAGAAGCATTTACAGCACTTTATTTTGTTACTCTACTTTAAAATCTTCCTTCTCATTTTCCCTTTCTGTACCACCCCACAGTTTGAAGAGTAGACTGCTGGTCTGCTGGAAACACTTGTGAGCAATAGGGTCCATGCCACTGCTTCTTCATTCTCCTGTGGCTCTCTCCCTAAAGCCACGTGCTCCTTCTCATCTTACACCTAATTTCTAAGACTTTGAGCGTCTTTGCCATATCCATCACAAAGTGTTATGAATTTCTGTTCCCTGGCTAGAATTTTGAGACAATATGGATGCAAATAATAAATGTCTTTTATCTTTACAGAAATACACTAATCTTATGGTGGTCTTTGCTCATCTTCAGATTCAACACTGCCTCATCCATTAACCTCTTTACCTACCCTTACGTTTAAAAACAAAACTCGGAAAAACCCTATGATCAGTAAAACTCCCGTCGAGAAATGGGATGACACAGGCCTCACATAACCACTGGAAAACAAGCCCATAGCTTTTTCTGAGTTTCATCTCTACTTAGCATTTTTGCCATGACTAATCCATTCTTTCTCTCTAAATTTGCCGTGGCAGAATGACACGCCTGGATCTTTATACTGAACACCAAACACAGCTAAACCCTTCACACGTGCTATCAGGGAGCTGCTTGCTTTCAGCACCAGAAAGGTCATGCCAGAATGGTCAGAATACAGAACAGCCTGGGATAGAAGGAAGTGACATGTTGTTATGCAGAAATCACCCTTTTCACTTGCTGTGTATGAAATTACAATGTCTATGTGCATCACTCTAAAATAGGAGCAAACCATATGGAGAGATTCTAACCTCCCTCTGATAGCAAAATTGCATTACACCATTGTAATTCTCATCTTCTTTGACTTTTGCAGTTACTGCAGTTAGGTGCCCAAACACTCTACAATGTTTTTTTACCAATTGCTTAGCCACATTTTCAGTCTCATGCACAGTTCTATAAGAATAATATCACGTCAAACTCCTTAAATTTGAACTGGCAAACAACAATAGGAAAATAATTAACCTCTTACACACCCATGGTAGAAAATCATAAAAATTATTAAATAAGATTACTTGGCCTTCCATCTGTTTTATTTTTCACCAAAAAAATTAAAACCTTTATCCTGGACACTTCTGTGGCTGCTTGATTTCACATATGTTCCCAGTTCTTGTGAGAGAAGGCTAAGTACAAATCAAGTTCATTGAACTCTCTCCTTTGCCTGGTCCATTTCTGCTCAGACTATGGAACACAGAAGCAATATTCTCAATATGTAGCAGAATATCCAAGCCAGGCTTTTGCAATGTGTAGAAGTTTGGACATTTTTTGTGATTTTCTCTTTATTAAGCTTCTGTGATGATAATGAGAGAATAAATCACCTCTGGTAAATATGAAGTACAAGCTCAACTGTTTAGCTTGTACAGCAGAACAGAACAAGAGCACAGCTTAAGGTTTCCTTTGCTTTGGAGACACTTTAAGCTCCCACCAGTACTGTGTTGTGCTCCTCCATCAGGACCCCACCTTTCTCTACTGGCTATAACTTCTTCTGGTGGCTGCACCCATATATATGCTGTGATTGCTTGGAAAACATACAGCACCTTTAGAACGTGCTGTCACAGATGGTTCAAGTCTCTCCTGGTTCAAAATGGTTAAAATCTCTTGCCCTGGCTCACAATTTATGTTTCCTATGTTTTTCCTATAGCTGTTCAACAGAGGTTAGGACAGAGCCCCAGGCATGTTCTAAAGCTCCACTAATGTTTTCCATATCTGCAGAATTAGGGCCAAGTCTGAGTCCCTTTGCAGTCTATGGTGAAACTCACTTTGACTGTTGGGACAGATACTTGGCTTATGCTCCCTAGTTTGTGTTACTTTGTCTGGTAGTCCCTTGTGCTTGAGGAATACACTGTTAAGACTGGATTTATTTATCCCCTAAGAAAGAATGAGAAGTAACTTAGAATACAGAGAAAAAGGAGAAAAAAGAAACTAACCCACAAAACACTTTATCATTGCACTGACAGCCTACAGAGGGGATAAATGTTGTGCTCTCAGTCCCAGAGGAGCTGGTGAGGGAATCCAAGCATGAGGCTTGGCAGGGCTCGGTGTCGCTGCGAGGCAGGGTGGAGCATCCCACACCGGGTCACACAGTGAGCGGGACAAGCTTGTAAACTTCTTCCTCCTTCAGAACATACCAAACCAGTGAAAGCATGCATGGCCTTAAGCTCAACTGGCCATGGCACTGAAATACTTTCTGTGATAGCTTGCTTTACTTTCTTCACTTTTATTTTCTTTCCTGGTGTTTCAACTTAATAAAAAGTAATTCGTTTTATTTAGATTGCGTAGTACACAATTTTATCAATCCCCTTTCTCAAGAGGGTAGAATTGATAAGGTACAATTTAAGCAGCCTGCAGCTGTATGATATATAAACTGGGGTCTCTACTTGTGCACCAGAGCAGCAAAGCCAAGAATGTGCTGCAGGACAGAGACCTGGTGACTAAGAAGGTGGGACTTTGAGGCTGTCAGTATCCATCTCCCTGTTGGCTTCCCTGAAAGCTACAAAGTGTAGTTGGTCTGTTCTCCATGAAAGACCCTGTGTTCCTTCCTATCTTGACTAAAGTACTAAAAATAGGGTCAGGCATGTGAAGGTTTTTTGCAGTTTGGTTTTGGTATTTTGTTTGCATAGATTTATCTTTTGTTTGGAGCAGTGTGAGCTCACTCAGTGCATATGCCTTTCTAAGAGGTGGTTACCAGGAATACAGTGGAGGATGTCTGTTACTCCTAGAATTGATTTGTCACCTTCATTTGCCCAAGCAGTCAATCCTATCATCCAAATGAATGATGATGATGCTGCGGAGGAAACTAAGAAAATAATTTTTAAAGGTTTTAGAATGTGATCAAGCTATCATAAGCCTCAAGATGACTGGTTCTTCCAGAGGCATCATTTTTTGAGCTTGGCTTGTGAACTTAGACGCTCTGTCCTGGCTTAGGGAGGAAAGTCTGCCCAATGTGTAAGACCTTCTCAGGGCAGGAAGTATCCCCAGTCACCCGGGAATGTATCTGAGGATGCCAGCTGTGTGGGCATGGACCCATGGAGCACTGGCTAGCCCTGAGCTGCAGCCCCTCTGACTTCACTGAGTTTTATCACCATTACCTGCCAGACTGTCCAAGCACTCCAGTTAGATCTATGGGGGCTGAAAAGTATGTGAGACTTTTTTTTGTTTCTTTAAGTGTTCATGTTGTTTTCCTTGCCTGTTAGAGAAGGCAGATGGAAAGATTTACGCCTTGCACTTGAAGCTGAATGTGTTGACGTTTAGTGTAGACCTTAGAGACTTTATGTGTCTTGACTGTCTCAGGCTGAGCTTCAAGGAAGTTCTTGTCCAGACAATTTTTACCTCTTTAGGGAAAGTTCTACTCCATTAGGAGTGCAGAGCTGTTGTCAGACTGGAGTTACCTTTATCTCTGAAGTTTGTACCAAGCAAGCATCACAAATAAAGTCACTATGCCCAGATTCTACCTTGTCTGTTCTATTTAATTGAATCATAGAAGCATAGATTTTTTTGGGTTGGAAGAACCTTAAAGGTCCTCTAGTTTCAATGCCCTACTGCTGGCATTGACACCTTTCACTAGATGAGTCAAACTAGATGAGTCAGACTAGGTGAGTCAAAGCTCCATCCAATCTGGCCTTGAACACTTCCAGGATGGAATATCAAAACTTCTCTGTTCCAGTGTCTCATCACCCTCAAAATAAAGAGTTTCTTCTTAATATCTAATCTAGACCTACCCTCTTTCAGTTTAAAGACATTTCCTCTGGACCTACATGCCCTTGTATGAAGTTCCTATCCAGCGCTATTTTCAGCTCCATTTAAGTATTGGAAGATGCTTTAAGCTATATGAGCCTTCTCTTCTCTAGGCTGAACAAATCCAGTTCTTTTAACCAGTCTTCATTGTAGAGGTGTTCCAGTGACCATCTTTGTGCCCCTCCTTTGGATTCATTATAATAGCCTGATACACATCCTGCACTGAGGGGCCCAGGACTGGATGCAGCAGTCCAGGTAAGATCTCACCAGAGTGGGATCAGAGGGCAAAATCACCACCCTCAATCTACTGATCACTCTCTTTTGATGCAGCCAGGGTCCCAGCCTTCATTTGTGCTTGGGATTTCCCCTACCCAGGTGCAGGACCTTGCACTTGCCCTTGTTGAGCTTCATGAAGCTACCCACAGGAGTACCCATTGTGAGACTATTGAGGAAGATTCTCTTCCTTCTCTCTGCTGACGTCATGTGATCTTGGCTGTGGTTAATATTTGTATGAAACCAGCAGATTTCGTTATGGCAGGTATCTCTGTAATCAGTTGAAAGCAGGTAGGTGTACCAATTGTGGAGATTTTCCTATCAGTTGCAGTTGTGATTTTTATTGCAATATGTATCTCTCTAAACAAGCAGAGAGATTAATTTTCTTGTGTGAAAAGATTTACTACGTGCACTATTGTATTGTAGTGGTAATATTTTTTGACCACTCTTGGAGTGAGTGTTTTAGTTCATATTTTTAAAGACTGTGAAAAAGCCAGAAATCATGGCAATAAAATAAAGCTGTTTGTTAGTCAGAGCAGAATATTATTAATAGGAATATATCACAGATAAGAGAATAATTCAGTCACTGTGGTAACAAAACATTCCTGTGTCAAGGGCAGGACTGAGGTGAAGTTTTGTTTTTTCTCATGTTGGTTGTGAACTTCTATATAGAAATGTTGAAACAGGGATCTGTATTGCCTATGAAGATGGGTATAGAAAGAGGCCACAGCTTATCCTCTGCCCCTTAGGGCAAAAAGTCTGATGTAACTTGTCTGCATGGTTGACACTTTGACCATCACAGAGTAGGGTGACTGCGGAGTACCTTTCCTGTGCTTCAGGTTTCCTGCCCCCTTTCCCTCCCCACAGAATTGCCTCGGCCAAACCCCAGGTCAGTGTGGTGCCTGCCCCAGAGCGCCATGGGCAGCCTGTGGCAACCTCATGCCTGGACCTTTGGTCTTCTTCCCTGTGCTAATATAATTATTTTGAACTTTGCAAAGTATTGGTTGTTGATTTTTTTTTGCTTTTTTTT
The DNA here is from genome assembly GCA_035222235.1 of Margarornis squamiger. NCBI lineage: Eukaryota > Metazoa > Chordata > Aves > Passeriformes > Furnariidae > Margarornis > Margarornis squamiger. Next base: position 59,638,587 of record JAWWTY010000123.1, read on the forward strand.
TTTGCTATTTGCTAATAAAGAAAGCCACTGAACCTGTGCTTCATTTGTGTCCTCTTTTGCACCATGGGTGGCAATCTGTATACTCTATCTTGACATTCAACATGTAGATTCTTACATAATATATGTACTGGAATTTACTTGCAGCCACAAGTATTTGATTTGTATTTACAAAAGCCACTTTTCTAAGCCTAAGTGTCCTCCTGCAATTTGTGCAATGAGCAGGAGACAGACACAGAGAGTCCTCAGGAGTAAGTAAAAATAAAAGTTGTGTCTTTGCCCTGGAATAATGGTCTGAATGAGCTTATCCTTCCCCATCAACATAACAGAGGGCATAGGGAGGTTTACCTTATTAGCTGAGACTAACCACACATGTCCTGGGATGCTGAGCATCCCTCATTGCTGCTTTCCCTGGTATTAGATTCGCAGTTAAAATAATTGCTGTTAGTCACATTTTATGTATCATATTTCACATTAATGTTATTTTGCACTTATTGGGTCACGTTGCCAAAACTAATTAATAAACCACAGTTCACAGTCTGTCATCTCATGTGCAGCTCCAGCTGGACCGCTCTCTTCTGACACTTGCCTTTGGAATCTGTAGTGTACTTCTCCCAGTGTAAATAAATGAGGTGACTTATGTGAAAAAATGTTCCTCAAAGGGAAGAAAAGGTTTCACAGTCAGACTTTTAGTTTATCATACATGCCTAGAGCTAAGTACGTTGCTGAAGAGAAAGAATCATTTTCTCTTTTCCTACAGAATTTCTAATTGTAAAATATTTACTTCTATATCCTCTAGGCAAGTTATGCATGTAGCAAAATTATTTAGCAAAGATAGTAAAACCGAGTGTAACACATAAAGCAAAACAATGAAAGAATGATTCAGATAGCAGGAAAAATATTTCAAAAAGTGTTTCACACACTTTGTACAATGCTTTTGTAACTACCTGTGGTTAGCTGGATTAGGCCTCCTCTTTCTTCAAGAAGAGAGGTGTGACATGATGCACAGATGGGGACACAGTTCATTCAGCACAACAGCTCAGTCTGTAGGTGAGGAAGGGGATACTGCTCAAGTCAGTGGTACAAAGGAACATCTCTAAACTTCATCACTGAAATTTCCCATGGTGGTATCAAAGAGAAGTTAGCCCGCTTACTAAGACTGCACAGACTTCTCAGTCATATCACCTTTGACATTACTGACATAACTGGGTGTCAGCCACTACATTGTTTCTTCAAGTTTCTCTGCATGTGATCATGTGGGATTTCTCTGTCTTCTTTTATTCAAATGCTACTTGCACTGTGAGACTTTTGAAATCCTTTGGATTTTGAAGTACTGCAGTTAATAGGATTAATAAAGACTGCCACGAAATTGACATTTTTTACTGGCTCAAACCCAATTTTATAGATTTCCACTTTATTTTTATGTCTGACACTTTCCACGGCATGATGGATAGTGTTACAGTGGCAGTAAATAGAGTTGACAGTAGAAAGACTCCTCATGGAAAGCAAGTTTTTTTTGCATGTCTCCTCTGTTGGATACCATTTCAGGATTGACTACATGATGTAAATGTCTTCACCCTATAACCAGAGGGTCACGTGGACTGTAATTTTTACCTTGCAAGTTTAGTCTACACAGAATCACAATGATTGTGTAAAAGTGATGTTTATTGCAGTCATCTGAAGAATTTTTGTTACATTCTGATTATTTGGGACTTTTGACTTCAAATTTGTTTTCCAGTAGTTATCCCGAATGGTTGCAGGTGTTTCATTTGAGGCAACTACAAACAAAGGAAAGAAGTTACAGAGAATACAAAGGTTCTGATATTGAACAGTAAAATAATAATAAGAATAAATGAATTGTATGGAAGAAGCTGCCCGCCTTAACAGTTTGATTTTACAAGAAGACTGACTTTGCAATAATGAGCTATGTCATAGTATATTGTGTGTATCCAGGTGTTTGGGTGTCACAGTAACGAATGCCAGGGAAACAGAAAATTCGTATTAATTTGCAGTTCAAATATAGGATGGGAAAAAAACTCTCAAGAACGTATTTTCAGTAATCCTGTTCCTTCTTAGTTGCTGTGATGCTGCCAGAACCAGTTTACATGGGAGACTAGCTACCAGGATCATGGAGAACTAAGCCTAAAAATTTGCAGAATAGAGCAGGCTGAAGATATCCTTGTGAAAGTGCTTATTTGTTCCTTATAGAATTGATTCCTTAACAGAAAGGTCGTGGAAATAAATGACTGTACTTCTCTTTATTGCAGCTGATTTTGCCTCAGCAGACAGGGTGCCACCTGGATGTTAATTGTCTTAAAACTCAGTTGAGGGAAGCTCGGTGTATTCATACGTAAAAATGACTAGCCAACACTATGATGATTCACCACACTGGATCTGCTATGTTTTACATAGTTCAGCTTGTGACCTTTTTAGTGTAAATATGATGTGATGGAAATGTACAACACATCTACATTACACCTTGAATTCAGTCATTTCACTTTCAGCTGGAAGTTTGATGAGTTTCATGAAAATTGCAGTGCTCCCCACAAAGGCACAGCTTGCCAAAGTGCTCCCTCTCCTTAGCTCTGAGCACAGCTTCTAGTATTCAGGTCTTGGTATAAATCTCCAAATTAACTTTAAATACCACAAATTGGCTTTTCAGAGGTATTCTTTTTTGCTTAAATTCATAATTTTCTTTGACTGGCTACAAATAACTTCATTTACTAGAATTAATGAAAAACAAAGACCAAAGAGGTGTGAATGTAGAAACCCTGGGCCGTTAATGAGGTGAATACATGCCTTTTCTCAGGGGGAATTTCTTCGTGAGTTTTCTGACCTGCACACCTGCTTAAATAATTCATCTTAAAAGTTTATCTGGGTTTATTTGTTCTTTTCATTGGCACTTCTACTCATTCAAAAGAAATATTTGGCATTTGAGAATGACTTTGATTTAATAAAAATTTCTGGGCAAAATTCTAAACTTACATACACTGCTGCACAGCTGAATTAACTCAGTTCATGCTTTGTATATCCTCATATTACATAGATCAAAATGTCACCTATTCCTACTCAGCTGTGAGCTTGACTTTTACTACTGTGCAGAAAAGGTTTTCCAAAGAGGCTAGGGAGATATGGTTTTAAGCATTTATATGTATACATAAGAAAAAACACTCAAAAAGACCTTCAAAAGCTGCATTATTCTGATATTAGAGGTATCTTTTTCAATTAGTCATCACAATTGTTTGCAGCTACAAATGCATGATAAATGATATATCCTCAGCAGATACTCATAACTTCCTCCCAATCATGAAGTCATTTTGCATCATTTTCCCCTTGGTATTACTTCTGATATAGTGCAATTTTCAGTAAGACCTCAGGAAGTGCCAAAATATGCACACTCATCAATTTAGCCTATCCCACTTCCCAGCCACATATTAATTAATTATTCAAATTTTGTTTTGTTTCAGTTGCTTTTTTATCACTAGCAGCAGTTTTATTTAAATAGAAGTAATGTGCGATTATTTAATTGGATTTAGAATCAGTGAGACTGAAAGGAACAGGTTAATGTAATCTAGTGATCAAAAATCTTTTAGAGTATCATTTAGGAGAAATTTCCATAGATTTTATTCTTTTCAGTATGAACTTTAGCTCCTTAGTTGCTAAATCTGTTTTGAAACATGTGAGTTTAATTTCCCTGTAGCTGAAGTCACATACTGATAAAAACTTTTTTGAAAACAATTGGAACAATGTATAAGGCAGAAGCACTGCAAGAGATGCGAGGAGATCCCACCAGCGCCACTGCTGGTGGGAGTGCTTTTCTTAGGTGAAATCATTTGTGTATTGACACTGGATACTAAAGGTTTCATGGCAGACTATATTTTTTTCATTTGTAAGTGGGATTTTGGAGCCTTGGGATGGGGAAACAGGTCTTCTTTAGGATGGTGCTTGTCAGCCTTTGGCTGGTCACAGAATGGAGCTGCAACCTAGTAAGGTGAGAGTGAAGGCACAGTGTGGGCTCATTTAGTGCTGGGACTTGCTGGGAGGGAAAAGTGAGGAGCTGTGTTGTGATATGGGGAAAAAGTAGTACTGTATCTGAAGGAAAGTTTGGCTGATTGTTTTTAGGAATGTTTTGTGGTCTAATGAGCACTGAAAACCTCAAAATACTTTCATGTTTTTGCTAATTTACACAATCATTTCTCTTGTGAATAGCAGGGAGATCTATTATTTATCTAATGTAAATGCCTAAACCTCTAAGGTTTCTCTTGCCTAATGTCTCGTGTCTGCACTTGAGAGAAAGGGGTGACCTAGAGAGCAATAGGATAGACGTAAGTAGTCTTTCCCTCCCTGCCTACTCTTAGTTTCCACGACCTACTAGCTTGGAGGCTTTGTGAAACAGATGTGGCGTCTCTTGGGTTCTGCAATTTATCACCCAGGGAATGAAGATCCACCCACTTTGTGTTCAGTTCAGATTCTCTTTGCTTCTGGACACTTGCAGTGGAATAAAGAGTAAACGGTCACTTCCTAAACACCCATACTGGTAATGACTGTAAACAGTATTATATTCTACAGGCTGAATTCACCTAGTCTATTTAGACATTCCTTACAGAGAAGTGATTTTTCATTATGTTCTTTTTGGAATGCTTCCTGGTTTTACAATCTTCTTTTTATTTTTTAAGAATTAGGGGCAAGTGTAAAATAGAATTTGCAGGAAAACGGTGGATTTATTCTTCAGGATTTTGTATACACTCTTCTTGTACTCTTCTTGTTCTGTACTCCTTGCCTAATCATTCCTACTATTTAGCTGACTTGCTTGATTATTATTAATCAGTGAGGTGATAGATCCATGAAATTACCTATTATAACACCACAATCCTATTACTAATTACCATCAGTTAGAGAAGTGGTGTTGAAGCAGACTTCATGTGTATTTGGTGTGTTTCATGTGCATTTATGTTACACTTTTCTATGCTGGTCAATAAAATGACTGATGAAAGTCACTCAGTCCCATAAAGAAATGCAACTCTTCACAGGTGAACCTCAACTCTGCTTCTGTGAGTAATTCAGAAAACTTCCAATCTTTACAGATCACTCCAGTCTTATTTTCTGTGACCTATGTGGGTAGGGAGACAAGAGTATTATTGCATATGGCTGTCAGAAATATGAAATCTAATTAAGCCTGTCTTTCTGGGTGTGTGTTCTGTCTTGGGGAGGTAGATGTCAAGATAAAGAGCACTTAAAGTGAAAATAACAGTGATTTTTGTCTGGTTCAGCAGCATTCCTAAAACAAACAAAACCCTTTTGTCCTTGTGGCTGCAGATACAACCTCCAAAAGCGGCTGTGCAATGACAGCCTGGCAGCAGGATGACACTCTCGAGGCAGTGGTGAGGGGTGCTGGGGAACATTGGTGAGCAGTTGTGCCCCACCAGCCACAGAAAGAGTGAGATGCAAACAGCCATCACACCTGCAGGGTTTTTCCAAGAATTGCTGCCCTTCTAATTCAGAATTTTGGTTATAGGCAGTTCAAAACCCAGTTTCTTGCACATCGACTCAGGAAAGAGCTGTTCAGGAAATTTCTGTCAAAGGAATCTCTGAAATTCTCTTTCATTGCTCCAAATTAAATGTGGTTCATTAAGACTCTTTTAATCAGTCTGGACAAAACACCATTTTAAAACAATCAAATTAAAGTGTTTTGCTAATTTAGGAGCAATGTTTTGAATTTTATTTCTTTTTTCCATTTTAAGGGGCCATTTCTGATCAAATTTGTTTTGTCCATATATTAAAGGTATTCAGAAACCTGAAAAATAGGCTACAATATTTGTTTTCTGGAAGCAAAATACCCTAATCAGTCTGTCACCACTTTCTGACAGCTTTTTTCTTTTTTAATCAGGAAACATTGAAATATTTGTTTCCATTACAAAATGGGAAGAACGAGAAAATCAAAATGACAAAATGGTCTTTGTCTTAGCTCATTTCTATATGTGAACATTCCTGGCATAGCCCCTGAGCTCCTGCTGAGGCTGTAGTCAGCACCTCGAGGTTTACACGGTACAAAAATACTGTCAAGGTTTTAAGGACATTAAAGAAAGCCGTTTGTTGCATTCTTTTTTCTTGTTTCAGACATTTGACGGTAAAATGCAAGTGTATTAAAAAAAAATAAAAAAAAATGAAAGGCATTATGTAATCTTAATGTCATCAAGGGGGAAAAATCAGTCCTGGAAGATCTGAGTCACCAAAGATTTAAACTCTGAGATTAGTTATGTTGTAGTTGCTCTTTGGCATTTTGTTCTTCCAACTACTGTGACTGAACTGTTTCAAACAATGAAAATTATATCTTTCTGTGGACCTCAATTTAAGAACAATCTCTGGACTGTTCAAAATGATGCTTGAAATAACTTCAAAACTAAGCTAACACTGCAGAGACAGAGCCCTGAGCTTTGGGACTGATGAATAGCATCCAGCAGGCAGAGATGTGCTTGCTGTGGTGCCAGGTGGATGCAGTAACCTTGGGCTGGTTCACTGCTCTTAATAGGTTTCTGCTTACACCACTGTCCTACTGTCATCCCACCACTTTACTCCAGCATTGCAAGTGACACTAGATGGACAACCTTTGGTAGGCTCTCCTCTGTCCCCTGCCAATTTTGTGTAATTAAAACCCCCAAAACATCCATGGGAAGGTGTTCTAGGTTGTTGTAATTAATTAGGAAATCTATTTATGAAGTACTGAAATAGACACGCAGGAGACAAAATGGAAATGACCACAAGAAGCATCCTTTAATTTTCTGCCTGTACCTTAAAAAACAAACAAACAAACAAAAAAACAAACAAAATTACTGTAAAATGGCTTATCCCCAACAATTTCTGTTAATATGAAAAATATCTTTTTGTGTTTTTTTCTCTATATTAGGATAGTATAATTTTATTGGAATTATATTGCAAGTTCTACTTTAACTAGAAGAGGGCTTCATGAAAAGGCAAATGAAGAATCAAGTTCAGTTTTAATTTTTATGGATCATTCTGTTTGCTGTAGCCTCTGTCATACACTTGAGTGTGGCAATAATTCAAACTTTGCTCTGAGGAGATTGTTTACAAAAAATGCTCATGATAATTCTGATTAGAAAAAAAAATCTGGAACTTGATAAACTTGTGATAGTTATATGATGAGGTTGCATGTAATAGTAAATTGTAGAATCTAATGCCTCAGGTTGTTTCTTGAAATGTACTCTCCTATGTCCCAAAATTCATCTTGTACTCTACACTGAATATGTTTTTCAGGTGCTGCCTTGTGATTTATTTTAATGGCCTTCCTAAGTCTGTCAAGCACTTCTTTGTGTGGACATTTAGACAAATTGTTGTCACCTGCAAATATGGCCGTTTAGCTCTTTTCCAAACAACCTTATTAATTGCAGTTTCTAAAACAGCTCAGCAATTTTTCACTGTAAGTTTCTAATTTGGGAATAAGTTACATACTATTTGCTGCAGTTTTGTCAATCACTTACTGAACTACAGTAGAGTATTCTCTTTTCTTTCATGACTATTTTGTTTTCCTAATTGGTTCCTTGGGAAATACTTTTTCAATTAAACACATGGGCTTTCAAGTAACTTATTTATAAAATGGTCTTCATCATCCGTTGTTTAGCACTCCTGATGCATTGCAATGAACTAGAGAAGAATAATTTTCCCTAGTAGAAGCTCTGTTGCCTTGGCCTCATAGCATTCTCATTTTGATGATTTTTCTACTTTTGCCTTAATTATTGTTCCAAAAACTTTTCTGAGAATTCATATTTTGGAACTCTGAGAATTCCCTAGTTTCCCTTTTTGGAAGGAAAGAGAAATGTTTGCTACCCTGCCATTCAGTGTTTTTTAATGAGCTATTCTGTATTCTTTGTTAGAAACAGCAGCTATGCTTCTAAGAGATCTCCTGGAGGGATGCCATCAGTCAGGTGACATGCTGCTCTTTAATTTATCAGTTTAATTTTCCTAGTCTTCTTATTTTGACAGATCAGCCTGACATAGTGTGCTCTTAATTTCCTGATAAGGATACAGCTTGGATAGGTATCTTGGCTGTATCTTCTATGGTGAAGACTGATATTGAATCTATGATGCACTGTAATGCTATTCCTAATATCTAAAACTTAACTTCTTTCAGCCTTTCTCTATGGTTTATAGTCAGGTTCTGTGTTACTCTGTCAAATTCTGACTTGACCATAGGTTTCTGAAAAATCTCTTACATCATTATGCTATTATACTGTCAGGCAACGCAGTTAAGTGGCTTCTGTTTTGAAGCTGTTTTCCTCAGTATATGGACACTTAGGGGCTTCTTTCCCAATATGGGCAATATGCCTACTCTTATTTAATTCTTTGATCTGTGACTACAACCTGTCCCTTTCCATTTCATCCATTTCTGGAGCTGTTCTCTCTGAGGCACAGAGCTACCCTTGCATTTCTGACATCTCTTTGGTCTGCCTGACCGAAGCTCTCCCTGGCTCCTGTCAATGTTTTTCTTGTTTCATATCTAAGTGATGTCTGAGGACTTGGAGAGTCTGTGCCAGCAATCTGCTTGCATCTTGGTTTAAGGTGGAGATCATTTTTATGTCTAGGCTTTCCTTGTGCAAACCCCTAAAGTCTAACAGACTTAAACCCTCCCTGTAAACCAGCTGTCCAGATGTTCACTGATTCTATGTGGTGATACCAGCAAGTGATGCCTGCTGTAACTTGTCTGTTGTCTGGCTCTGAAAGCAAAAAAAAGTTGTGGGCACACTGGGTCAAAGCATTTTTCCCAGCAGTCTGAACCTAACTTACAAGACCTCTGTATCTCTCTTTTCCTCATACATTAGACTAACACAATGTAATTGCTCTGCAATGTTTTTAAAATGCTTGCTGCCTCTATTTGAAATATAGTCATATTATTTAATATAAAAGGTTTAAGTGAATAATGGGTTAACAAAGAGTGGCCTTTCCATTTCCAAAAGTCTAAGCTGAAAGCAATTGTACAAAGAGCAGCTTTTAAGGGGAAAGTCAGTTTTATGCCCACAGCCTATGTGAAAACAAGATGGCATCATTTCCTGCAAAACCTATTACTGTATAGGGAGATTGTCACTTATCCCAACACAGGCTGTGCAAAGATCAATGTTTACCCTTCTCTGAATCACATATAAAACAAATGATGTGAAGAGAAGATTCACCATCTATTTAAAAACACTGGTTTCTATTTTGGACATAACATGTAAAATTTCTGTTTAGCAATTTCAGTTAATTGTTAGATTAACATTTTTGGGAACAGATTGCAAACTTCAAAATGGAAAAGATCATTTTAGGGAGGGAACCAAGGCAGCTGTCAGTGAGCAAAAATTAACATAAATTTGCATAACAGATGTACAGTAAGGTGTCTATGACAGACAATCGCTGAATATTAATGATACAGACCACGACATCATTTGCGTAAATGCTGTCTGCTGGGTATTGAAGCTGCTGCGCTATTTGCAGAAGACAAAGGAGCACAGAGCTGAACAGATGCACCAAATACATCGATGCATCTTAATTTATGACATCCTCATGAAAGACCTTGTGGTGCGATTTCAGGTTTTATTACAAATAATTCGAAGATAAAGGAACTAAGTAATTATCTTTTCCACTACAGTCAGTTCTTTCAAAGGGGAGGAAGCTTACTTGTGACAACCATTGTGATGATTTTTTTTTTTTTTTTTGGTAGGAAGCCTCTTTAAAAAAATACCCCATTACAAAGAGTCAAATATTCATCATCATTAAAAGATTAGTGCATATTAGCATGCTTCATGGGACTTGCCACCTAACGTACCGTCACCACCACAACTGGAGTTCTCCAACAAACAATGCATTTCAACACTCTGCATGAAGTAATACTGGAGAAAAAGAGATAATATAGCCTGTTCAAAAAAAAGAAAAAAATTACTGATGCAATGATGTTTTAGATTAGTGTTAACCAGAGTTCACTCTCAACCTTCTGTGCCCTTAGTCCTTGTTATAAGCTCCAGGTACAACTGGAACCACTCAAAGATTAAAAGGTATCTGTAGATATATAGATACTTACTACAATATTCCTGCAGCTGGAGAAGCTGATGTAAATTATATGCAGATAACAAAAAAAAGCAAAATATTTGGGTCCCTGACTACATAATGCAGTAAATTTAATGAGTGAGGAAGAGGAAAATATAAAAAAAATAACAACACAAAACTAGACTTGTAAGCCACGTGTATAGAAAACCATGCAAGGCAGGGACTACTTCTCTTTTGTGCTATTAATTTATTTGGGCCTTAATGGATTCCTCTCCAAGCCCATGCTACCATAAGAAAATGAATTGCTGACATGATGGATCTGTTGGTAGCACATATAGAGTTTTATATGCATAGTGTTCAATTTCCTTCTTGTCAGCTAATCAGCAGCAGCCAGACTTTTTATTTCAAGGGATTTCCTTTACCCTTTTGAACAGAGAATATAGCCCAGTAATCACTCTGCAGAGGCACTCTGTGAGCTGTTATTTCCACCTGCTTTTTTCTCAGAATCTCTATCAAAGCCTTAATCCAGTAACCTGATAAAATCCTTTCAAGGTCCTGTAGGGTCCATTGTGAAATTGTTCATCTGAATGGATTGTGAAATAACATGAATGTCACCATGTCCTCAAAAAAGCCATATGGTAATTATTTTAATGGATGCTTTCTGTATGGCCAGAAGGCAGTTAACATGTTATTTCACATTTAGTGTGAAAGAATGGAATAACTGCAGTCTGACACTCTTCTGTCCAATTTTGCTCCTAATGTCTTTTACAGAAATGCAGCTTTATTCTCTGTTTCAGTACACTAACAGCAGGTGATAGGTTGATGCCCAGATATGCTAACAAGAGTTAATGTCCTTCCTTTTAGTTTTGAATCCCCATTCTAAGTTTCCTTGGGAAAAGAAGTGGAGTGCTAAGTGGAGAAGGAACATGTCCAGGTGTACAGAGAGGGATGAACAACAGAGCTGGAGATTTTCTTTAATGTAGTGGTGATCACTGATTGTGGTTTATTGTCTCAATAACAGAAAAGGTCTTACTGCCTACAAGTCCCTCAGTATTATTTCAGTGGTGTGAGGTTTTATACAACTGTAGGTAAGCAAACTGCTGATATTCCCTCCAATAACTTATGAGTCTTCTTGACCAACTTCAGTCTACACTGGCAGAGGAGATGAGCCTCAAAGATAGCTGAGGCTGCACTGAAGAAGTCTGTTTCCCTGCTATGAAAACTAGTTCAGGACTCTTCCTGTTAGTCAGCCTTATTGGACCAAAATTTTCCGTTAATTTTGTGAGTATCCAGCTGGCAGAGTTTCTTGGGCAGCAACTTGGCCATATGTAGCTTGCAATGAACTGCCTCTCACCTGGCTGTAGGGTTATATGTCATATGAAATCACAAGCGTCAGGGGAAAACAAGGTTGTTACAACATGGATATTGGAGGAAACCTGCAAGGATAGCATTGTGTATATTACAGCTGTTTGAATGCTTCAAGGTGAAACTCAGACTCGGTGCTCCATACCATTTGCAACTATTTGATCTCAATCATGCTCATACTTATTTCTTGTCTGACTGTTCTCTCACTCTTTTGCATGGTTCAAAAAGAGAAGTGAACATGCCTGTACCTGAGTCATTTAAGACATTAAAAGGGGAAGAGTGAAACCAGTTTCTCCAGCAGATAGGTTTGATTAAAAGTGGGTGCTTACACCTCCTGCAGCTATCTTAGAAGAAAGTGGCAGTCACTGCTGTATTTGACCACGAGCAGAGTCCTACATCTGCATTAGGTCTTATTGTGGAAAAAACTATGTGGTAGTTTGACCTTGGCTGGACACCAGGTGCCCACAAAAGCTGCTCTGCCACTCCCCTCCTCAACTAGGAAGGGGAGAGAAAATATAACAAAAGGTCATGGGTTGAGAGCAGGACAGGGAGCAGTCAGTTATGGGCAGAACAGACTCGACTTGGGGAAATTATTACTACTAATCTAATCAGAATATGCTAATGAAAAATAAAACCATTAAAAACAACTTCCCCCACTCTTCCCTTCTTCTCAGACACAACTTTACTCAGAATTTTCTCTATCTCTTCCCACTCACTATGGGGGAGATGGGGAATGGGTGTTGCGGTCCATTCATCACACACCCTTGCTGCTCCTTCCTCCTCAGGGGGAGGATTGCTCACACTCTTCCTTTGCTCCACCATGGGGTCTATCCCACAGGAAAAAGTCCTCCATGAACTCCAGTGTGAGTTCTTCTGACAGGCTACAGTTCTGCATTAACTGCTCTGGTGTGCAGTTCCCTTCCATGGGATACAGTCATTCAGAAGCAGACTTTTCCAGCACGTGTCCCCAGCAGGGTCCCTTCCAGAAAAACACACTTCAGCCTGGACAGGCCACAGGTCCTTCCCAGAGTTTGCTTCATGTGGGCTTCCCATATGGTCACAGTCTCCTTCAGGCACATCCTCCATAGTGGTCCTCCACATGCTGCAAGGGGACAGCCTGAGTCTGCACCGTGGGCTGCAGGGACATCCTAGTTCTGGTGCCTGGGTTCCTTCTCCCCTGCCTTCTGCACTGACCTTGGTGTTTGCAGGGCTGTTCCTCCCACATATCCTCGCTCCTGTCTCTGGCAGCAATAGCTTCTGAGCAATAACATTTCCCCCTTGCCCTTAAATCTGTTATGCCGTAGGCTCTACCACTGTTGCTAATGGACCACTAGTCAGTCCATCTTGGAGCCAGCTGGCATTGGCTCTGCTGGACATGGGAGAATCTGCTGGCAGCTTTGCACAGAAGCCACCTCTGCAGCCCTCCTGCTACCAAAACCTTTCTACACAAACCCAATAAAACTACCACTCTTCCACTGCAGCCTCCAGGCAGCTCTACTGGTGTGCCGGCTTCCCAGTGTCACTGGAGGGGCAGTCTGGCAGCCAGGGCTTCTGACCCTTTGGAGGGACATGGTTCAGTAGCAGCAGCACTGTCATGTGGAGTGACCACTTGGAGAATACTTTCAGGATTGAAAAGTGAGATTTCAGAGCCCAGTTTTTCAACAAGTTGTATTTATAAAGCTCAAGGTCTTCTTTTGATCTGCCCCTCTATTCGTTAAGCATAAATGAAATTAATTATGATAAATGGCTCCATATTTTTTCAGCAAATGTAAGTTGTTAATAAATAATGTAAGTAATTTAATGCAAGGTTGAAAGCTTATCTCCAAAATGAGATGATTTGTTCTGACTGAATAAAAGAACTATGATCTTGGGTACTCTGGGAATGTGGAGAGAGTTTGAGCCCCTGTTTGAAGAAAGGAGGAAAAGAGTAGATGACAATTGTTTGCTGTTTGATGTTCTTCCTTCATATTTGGGGTTTAGTGGAAAAAAAATCTCATTCAGTCCCAACTGCCACCTCAAGGAAAGATGCAGGATGCCTTTTTCCTTACAATTTAACAAGTAAGCATGTGAAGACAACAAACCAGTGAGACGAACTGCTATGCTTTGGCTAGGAAGTATGGTTCTGGTAGCACTCGCAAATGGCTGCATTGTCATAGGGTATAATAGGGCTTCTTTGGTGCCTGCCAAAGGGCTCCCGAAACCTGTACATCCTGTCACTGTCCATTTGCCAGCATAACATGAAAACACTTGGCAAATAAAACATTAAAAGCTTCAGAGCTTAATTTGTTTGCTTTTACACCACTGGAAAACCACTGAGTTTATTAGATTTTCTCTGAATTTATCCCGATATAACTGAGAGGAAAAAAATGGTTATGTAGAAGTAATACATATTATTTTATTCATTCTGTTTTTCTCTAAAACATTTTAAGAGCCTTGGCAAAAGAAGACCTAGGTTGATGCATAATATACTAAGCTGAGCAGTAACTAAAATAGACCCTTTTTCCCCTGCTACAAGTCTCACCATATCACTTTTTGAAAAGTGCTACAACATGTTTCAATAAACAAATACTTTTTGTATTCATTTGGAGTCAGCTTTCACAATGAGGTCACCTTCGGAGTAGTATCCTGCAGCTCAGGCACTCTCAGCAAGATGTGCCTGAGGAATGGGCTGCAGAATTCCATTGTCTGTTTTGGATAAACAAATATCATATTTGTTCTAAATGTCATGTGAAGATCTCCTTCCATGTCTGAACAGATGGAAGATATAGTGTAGTACTATGTTCTTTTTTCTTTTCTCTTTTTTTCAGGTGGTGCAGCAAGTTCATCTGTTGTTTGGTTACCTTGTAAATAAATATTTATTGTTAGAAATGATTAAGTTATAGTTAAGCTGCTTTGTTACTTTTGTTGTGAGCTCTCTGACTACTTAATGGCTCTTGTTCTACTCACTGTGTGAAAATCTGGACAGAAACACAGGGATCGATCTGGCTAAACATGAGGAGCGTGTGCTCTGACTGGGAGCAGTGATCCTTTTGCTAAGCATAGATCCCCGTGAGGAAGCAAAAGAGCAAGATCTTTGATGAGAGTCAGGAAGGATACTTTAAACTGTAAGTATTATCAAAAATGCCTTTTCAGTACTTTGGAGCACACTGTTCTGATCATATCTATAATCTCAATAAAATAGGTTTGAGAAAGAAAAGTCTAAGGCGACAAATATCACAAGAGTGAACAAAGGCAGGCAGGGATTTAGTTGCTGTGGTTACTCACATTGGTCAAGCAAAGGGTGGTTCTCGCGTTTGGATGAAATGAGGATTATGTTAGTACATGTGCATCTGGAGAGTGTTAGGAGGAAAGCTTTGGACAACTTTCTACATAAAGGATTGGAGTAAAAAAATAAGGAGAAAAAGCATTAAAGAGTGCATCAGCATGAGGAAAAGAGCAGAAATGTAAAAAAAAGAAGATCTAAGAAAGCTCCATAGAGGATGCAGAGATGGTGAGGGAGAGGGGAAAGCATGAGAAGTTAGTACAGAAGCTCAAAGTAGGAAAAACATTCAGTGAAACAGGAAAAGCAAGCAGTGTCAGAGAATTATGTCTAGTGGATGAATAAAAACAAAATGGTAAAATAAAGTGAGAGAAAGTGTGTTAAGCAGTGAAAGGTAAGACTTAGCAGAGTATAAGCTTAGTATTCAGAGAACTTAAAATGGGAAGGTGCAAAAGAGAAAAAGGAGTAAATTTCAGACAAGCTGTGAGGGTGTAAAAAGTAAGATTTTTTTGGTGTGACATTGATGAAATGCTAAAGAAAATGTTGGGTTGCTATTTTTCATGTAAGATTGAAGCCTAGTGGAACATGACAACCTCACAGCTTCAGCAGAAGTAATTTCCAAGACACAGAAACAACCTGAAGTATCTTACCAGAGTAACCAAACAAAGTTTGTGGGCAAAGCTTCAAGCAGCCCAAAAGCTTGATGCAGTAGATATCCAAAATTAGGATGTGACGCCAGTAAGAAAGATTAGGCCACAAACAAGACTTCTACAAGAATTTTAATGAAAAAATTATAACTAATGAGAATGGTAAGGAAGTGATAAAACCTTCTGAAGGAGGACACTTGTATTGGTGCATGTATTAGTGAAATTTTTAGAATCTTCAGCCTTCCATCCAAATCAAAGAACAGATTGCAGCATGAAATTTTATCCCAGTTTTGAGAAACTGATACAAAATAATAGAATGGGATCTATTTAGACTGAGTAACAGTGAGCAAAAATCCTCTAAACACCATCTACTTTGCCTCAAGCCTGAATGGACCCATGTTACTACTATTAACTAGTGGAATGTTCTTGGGAAGTTCAGCCAGGAATAAGAAATGTAGTCCTGAGACTGAGGCATATTTGTCAGGAAAACAGCTGTGTAAATAGTGAATCTTTTGTTTTGCAGGTACTTCTGAAAGTAAAGAAAAATTTTGGGTTGAGTGCACAGAGGAAATATTTTTAAGGTAAATTAAATTTCTTTGGTCAGACTACTTGCAAAATGCATTACTTATTTTTTGCTTCCTTTTTTAATTTTAAGATAAGTTTGCTTGAAATTTTCTTCAATTTTTCATTAAGAAAATATAAAAATTTTCTTTCAATATAGATTTACTTATTTATTGGAAGGACTACTTTAAGCCTTCAGCTGCTGAAACTGTTCAGTAAATTCAGTGTGACTAGCTGTTATATTTTGCTGTTTATTGAATAATTTGTCCCAGAGATACTTTAACCAAAAACTTTCACCAAGCTTTAGTGTAAGTTTAGCGTAAATCTGTTTTTCACAATAGCAGAAGCCATAAATGTTCTCATAGAAGCAGAGACTAAAACAGTTTAAAGAAAGAAAAAATAAAGGAGGTATTTTAGAGGTATCCAACCAAAGAAAAATCACTAGAAAGCAGCTGGTGTTTCTTCTCTTTCTGTCTTTCATGGGAAACTGATGCTGTTTTTTTAACCCCATATGGAAATGGCCAAAATTTCAGCTGGGAGCCTTGCCATGAGAGGCTGGAGGGAGGTTGGGTGAGGGCTCCCCAGGTTCCCACCACGAAGGGTAAGCAAGGTCCATGTGCTGGAGGAGACGTCTGGGGGAACAGGTGGGACACACACAGGTGCTGGGATCTAGTGCCACCGGAGTGAGAAGGAATAGACTATAAATAGCAAAGTTTATAGTATTTCCCATGGTCAGAAATAATAGTTATTTAGAAAGGAACTCCGTGCCTGAAAACATGAAGATTGAAACAACCCAGAGACAGTTTTCCAGCTGAAAGCAGCAAATCTCTTTTAAATAGTACCTTCTCAAATTCTTTCTCAAACCTTTTTTTTTTTGGAAGCACTGTAGAATGCTTTTTTCAAGATATATAAGGTTTTCTTTTCTGATAGCTCTTATGTTTTCTCATCCCCTTTTCCAAAAAAAAACCACACAGGCCAAAGCTCTTTGTTCAAAGCACCAGAACTCCTCAGCAAGACTGTGCCTTGATGGGAGCCATTGTGAATACAGGCAGGTGCTGGAGTGCAGTGAGATGTTTGGAAGACCTGGAATCAGGAGCCTTGTGGCTGCTTGCCATCCTGTGCTGCCACGGCCTTCTCCCTCTGCTGTGGTTGTCTGCAGTTTGCACCTGTGACCCACGGCATGAACTCAGGGCAAACCACAGCTTTGTGACGTTTAGAAACCAAAGGTAATAGTTAATAAAAGACTGAATTGTTCAAAACAATGAATGTGTCAAACTGAGTTTGAGAATATACAAACTGTAGGTTCTACCTATAAAGAATTTAAGAAATTTATGAAATACAGTTTTCCAACCAAATTTCAGACACGTCAGGATTTAAATCGTGCTTCTAACAGAGATGTTGATTGTGCCCTCTTAATGAGAAATTAAAGGGTATTTTCAATTTTTGTTTCATAAATCCTTTTGTTCTTGGATGCTTCTCCTTTTTTTTCCCCCCATCTTCTTCTGTTAATATTTGAGTGTTTAACCTTGGGTTTTGTTCTCATTCCACAATACTAGAAGATCTCTAGGTGACACACATTCCTAGAGCTATTCTCTGATATGCAGGTGCTACATGTTCAAGGTCATGGTCCTTGTTGAAAGGTGGGAGAAAGGTGAAATGCAACAAATTATCTGAATTATTTTCTGTTTCTTTTGCTTTATTGAAAATAGAGCTTATGCTGAATAAGGGCTTTCTGCTTCTTTCCATTATAATATGAAGACACATTATTTGTGTTGGTATTACAAGGACTAATTTTCAGTTTTGAAAACATAGCAAAGAGGAATATGGATAGTATGAATCACAGGGAAGATAGTCTCAGAAATTTACTTTCTTAGTGTGCTTGCAGAACTGATATTGGGGGTGGGGGGAGAACAGATGAATTAATCTTTATATTTATGATTGTTTTGGCTGGGATAGAGTTAATTTTCTTCATAGTATTGGGAATATGTTTTGTATTTGCACTGGAAACAGTGTTGATAACAGAGGGATGATTTAGCTATTGCTGAGCAGCACTCACACAGAGTGAAGGTCTTTTGTGCCCCTCACCCAAGTCCACCTGTGGGGAGGCTGGGGGAGCACAAGGGCTGGGAGGAGACATAGCTGGGACAGCAGAGCCCAGCTGACCACGGGGATATTCCATACCATACGGCTTTTTGCTCAGCATATAAGTCTGGGGAAAAAGAAGAAAGTGAGGTCTGTTTAGAGTGATGGTGCTTTTCACATGATGGAGCTCTGCTTTCCTGGGGATGGCTGAACACCTGCCTGCCCATGGGAAGTGGCAAATGAGTTCCTTGTTTTGCTTTCCATGTATGCATGGCTTCTGCTTTGCCTTTTAAACTGTCCTCATCTCAACCCTTGGACTTTCTCCTTTTCACTCTTTCCATTCTCTCCCCCATCGCTCTGTGGGGGCAGTGAGTGAGCGGCTCTGTGGAGCTGAGTTGCCAGCTGGCATTAAACCACAGCCATTTTCAAGAACAGCTCAAATCTAAATGAAAAGCCAACCTGTTCTTTTTTAGTTTTGTTTTGCTTTTTAATATAAATATTAAAATTAGGCAGTGGAAACAAAAACAAAAACAAACAAAAAAAAAAAAGAGAAACTTCAGAAAATTAATACCTAGCTGTTTGTCTAATGTAACAATAACATTAAGCAACAATTCTGTCATTCTGAGAAAGCAGTTTTACACCAATAAGCAGATTTTGTGGGTAAAAAATACATGCGTTCAAGTCTAGATATTTCATTAGTTAAAAATCAGGCTGCTAAGTTAGTGAATCTAGAACTTCATAAGCAACAACTATAGTAAATGTGAAATATCCAGGACATTCAGTCTATCAATGTGTAAACTATGGAGATGGACTGAATGTTATTTCTGAAATACTCTCAGATTATACTACTGTTTATATGTATTTGTATAGACAGGTATTTCATGTAGATTTTCCAGGGCCAGATAAGTCTTGGCGTCCAAACCCTTGGAAGATATTCCCTGATAACTTTACAGGTGTTCACCTGAGTTTTGAGAGATTGAGGTCACCTTTCAAGCTCTATTTCTATGATTGTTTATTTCTTCAAAAGGCAGTAGTTACGAGGAGAATTTGAGAAATTCTTTTCAAATCTCCACTCTGTCTGACTTCAGTGCTAGGATCTTGACTTTGATATTTGATATTTCACCAGAGCTTTAAGTTGTGTTTTCCCGCTGTAATAGAAGGGAAAGTATCACTGGAATAATAACAAGCTTGGAGACATCAATATTTTTATTCTAATTTTTTTGTCTGCTTTGTCTGCTTGTAGGCTTGGTTATCATAAAAAGGGCTTTCATTGCTGATGGTAACAAGTGGCCCAATGTTGAAAACACCCCTCCTAATACTTCATCTTTTTCTTACGTTATCTCTAATTTTGTTTGAAATATGCTTCATTGCATTCTGATTTCAGATGAACTCAAGATTTGAAGCTTTAAAATGAAACATCAAACCACTTCTAATCAGGACATATTAATCCATTTCTATACATTGAAGAAACTTGTAGCTATTTCAGTTGAAAAAAAAACAACAAACATACTAAATATGCATTCAATACATATATGGAATTGATTATACTTTGCTTGTGTTAACTTAAAATTCTAGGTTCCAAAAAGTATTACTCCCTAGTGATATTTGTAAAACATGTGATGGAGTTTAAGCATAGCCAACTACCACTCCCACCTGAGGTCTGATCTACCCCTTTGTGTTTCACAGCCCAGAAACAGTAGGTCCAAACACCAATTTCTGCCACAGAAATGAAACTCTATGAGCCCCAGACTGCTCTTTTAGAAGATCTGTAGCTGCAAGGAGCCTAGTGCTCTTCATCAGTGATGCATTGTCATGCAGATGACCTGAGGGTCAATACTTGAGGTGCATTATTTAATTTTTAATCAGAGGCTTTTCTCTGGTTTTTCCTTTGTTGCCAGAGGAAAGTTTCTTTTGTATTTATGTGTCAAAGATCTTACATTCTAACCAATCTGATCTCAGGATATGGTTGGTGGCTTTTTTTGCAGTTGCAATGCAAAAATTGTTTCCTCCAGAACAATTGCCCTGTCAGCAGTGTAGTCAGCAATATTACACATATATCTCGTTTTCCCTTCACCCCCAATGTTATATTGCAGTACATTTTTTGATCAATCTCTTCCATAAATCTGTTCTCTTCTGTTCTAGAAAAGCAATTTGCAATGTTGTGCTTTCTTCCCAAACTTCACCAGGTACTGTTGCTTTCTTGGTGCAAAATAAATAACTGAGTGTGATAAAGACATCTATTTCGACAGTACTGATTAACTAGCACAGCCATGTCCCTTCCAAGAAGCAGCTCCTTTTGAGCAAGCAATCCATTTCAAATGGTCTTTGGTCTTGTTGCTCTGCTGTGTAATCCGTTTTTTGTTTGTGTGTGTGTGTGTATGGACTCTTGAATCACAGCCAGCTCCACTGGTTCCAAGTGATCCTTGGAAGTGTGCCAGTGTAGAAGTAGAGAGAGGACAGGAAAATTAGATGTTCTCTCTTTTTTTTTTTTTAATAATTCTTTTTGTAAGTATTTTGGTAATGATCAGGACCCTTCTCGGAGGGTGCAGGCCCATAACCGTGCCACATAACTAGACACTACATATGTTTTTACATGACTGACTTGTAGCCAGTGGGAGTTGGTTCAAAAGAATCAAAAGCCTGCAACCAAATACATTCTACGTATATATTATCATAGAACAAGGATTAGTAATCTGTCATTTTTAGGAAAGCCCAATGAAACAACTGTTTCTATCTGTTATCCCATTTACAGCAACTAGCTGAGCTGGCTGTTCCTGCAACGACAGCTGCCTTGTGCCACCACTCTCCTTGTGCTTTGCTGAAAACAAAAAATTAGTTTACTGATTTCCATCCTATAAAACCAAGTCCAAAGCAACAGTTCCTAACTGTGGATCCACCTGAAAAGAAAATCTCAGAGTTGTTTAATTACCTGCAGCAATACCTACTTGCACTTTGTATGATTTCTGCTGTCTTTTGACTCCAGGATGCCCCCAAAGTATCAGCACAGCTACTTCAGGCTTCAGAGGTGTGTTTATGAGCTGGTAGGTGGGACTGCTACCAGGTGCCTGGGCAGAGCCAAACACTCCTTTGTAGAGGCTTTGTGATAAAATCAATGCAGAGCATATTAGTGCCAAACAGTGGATAAGTATCTCTGGAAGAGAGAGAAATATCTCCTTCACCTACAACATTGAGGCAGGTGGATTTTCTCTGGCAGGAAGCACTGCAGGGCACACAATGTGCTTAGGGCCAAACAATGGGAGTACTGTGTGTACTGTAGTGTGCATTGCAGAAATGGTCACTTCTTTGCTGTGAAGTTTCTCTCTCTGCTTTGGGGAATTTTTCTAATTATTTGCAGAAAAATTCTGGGAAAGCTACAGTGGTCAAGCATATAACTTTCTGTTATGGATCTACTTATTTTTCACTTAGTCTCTGATAACTGTAGCATTCCCTTATTACATCCCACTGTAGCCTATTCTCCCTGTCATCCCATTCTGGTGCATTTATTTTTTATTCTGCAATTTATTTGCTATGTATAAAAAGGGTGCTACAACAATTCTGAGGTCTGATGGGCAATTTCTGAATCACCTACCAGTTTTCCTAGTGCTGCCTGAGCCATGGATCCTTGCAGAATCCAAAGGAGTAGATCTGAGAATGGGGCTACATGACTGAAATGATACTGAAGTAAAATGTGTTCTTTTGCCAAGGACAGCAACTACTGCTTCCCAGTCTGGATAATGGGGACAACTCATCATCATTCTCGCAGTCTTGGAAACGGGAGGCCTGTGAAACTGGAAAATGTTGCTTAGGAGTGGGAAAGTCTCCATGACTCACCTAGGATATCAGTTTCACACCCTTCAGTCATTTTTATAAGTCTTGTTTTGTACTAATTGAATTGATTACTGTGGTTTTGTGTAGTCAGTAGTCTTGATACCAGCTTTCTGTGAGAACCGGTTCTAGCTGAACTTCTCTCAAACTGACTCCAACTTCATGGCTGTCTGTGTGGAGAATGTGCTCAGAGGAGAGCTCTGGTTAGACTTCACTAACCTCCCTTGGCAACCACGAATAAATTCCTCACTGGCTTTCTGTGTTAAAGAAGGAAACTCGGTTTGAAGATTAATTTTGCCTTTCCCAGGGTGCTAAAGGTTAGTCCCCTGATGATTCTAGCTTGACTGAGCCTTTAGGTCATTCTTAAACAGTCTTATAACTACAAAGTAAAGTTTGAGTCCTTGGGAGGAAAGAAAAGTGCTGCAATGCAGATCAGCAACATAAGAATATCAGGATGAAAAATGACAGCCCCAGAGTAATTTCATTAGTGGTGTTAATACTCAAAGAGGGCTGAGGGCAGAATTTGTACCAACCTCATGCATCAGAGTGAGATTAAAACTGAATATCTCAAGTCACATCCTGTGGTGATAGGAGGGAGCAGTTCTCCATTGTGTGCATACCTGGTAGGGAGGCCAAAAGGGCTGTTGTCTCTCAATAGTTCTAATGGGTAGTTCTAGCCTCATGGTGTGACAATCATTTCTTCTGACAGAAGAAAATATCCAGCCTGGATCCATCCATGTTCTCATATTTTCCTGGATCCCAGGAGAGCATTTAGTGCTTGTGACTCTGTAACCCCTCATCCTCACATCTGTAAACAGCTGAGTGAATAACTTTGGATGTATGTTCAACACCTCTGGACTTTTAGTTTAGTTCTTACCTGTTATCCGTGTGTGCAAACAAAGGCAGAAGGGGTGGAGAAAGGAAGCTTAAGAAAGGAAAAAAGAGTTCAGCATAGATGAAAAGCAGTGTAGGATGGTGGTTAGAGCAGCAGAAGAAAGTAGGTAATTTTGTTTCCATTGGAGGCTGTCCTAGCCCAACTACATGACAGTAAGCTGATTGCCTTACCTTTACAGCTTACATCAATTTAGGCTTGAAGTTTCTTGGAGCAGATCTTTGGACAATGAGTTTCTTTCCGTAGTCTCTCACTCTTAGCTGGAACACCTAGATGCCATTTTACTACAAATAACAAAATAATTATTATCAGTGCCAATACTTAGAGTTAGATAATGGTGTGCATGACCTTGAATCTAAGAAGATGCTTTTTTCCCATGAAGATTTCTCTAACCAATATGAATGCTCCTTCTCCTAGTTTATTCCAAATTGCTCCCATGAACTGCTGGCACTTGAATTAGCCGTGAAAGACCCAACTGTTTGTCATGTAGGTTGTGCCATGGGGAATAAGGTTTGTGCATTAGAATGCAATGGAGTCAAACAGGAAAGTCTGCAAACACAACAACCGCTCTAGGGCTGGAGCTTTCCATGCCTGTCATTTTTCAGAAGCAATTTGAGTTCTCTGTTGGGAGCAGGCAGAAAAGCAAGCACTTTCCTACACCAAGCATGAGATTCCTAAAGAGTCATAGAAGCATTTAGGTTGGAAAAGACCTTAAAGATCATGAAGTCCAACAGTTAGCACACCACTGCCAAGTCCACTACTAAACCTTGTACCTGTGTGCCACATCTACTCAACATTTAAATAACTCTAGGGTGAATCCACCACTTTCCTGGTCCAATGATTGACATTTCAATGACTTTCAGCAAAGACATTTTTCTTAATATTCAGTCTAAACCTCTTCTGGTACAACATGAGGCCCTTTTCTCTTGTCCTGTTGCTTGTTCCTTGGGAGAAGAGATCAACACACTTACCTGTCTACAATCTTTCAGGTAGTTGTAGAGAGCAATAAGGTCTCCCCTGAGGCTCCTTTTCTCCAGGCTAAACAGCCCTGGCTCCCTCAGTTGCTCCTCATAAGACTTGTTCTCCAAACCTTTCACCAACTCTATTGCACTTCTCTGGACAGGCTCCAGCACTTCAATGTCTTTTCTTATTGTGAGGAGCCCAAAACTGGACACCAGACTTGAGGTGTGGCCTCACCAGCGCTGAGTGTAGGCAGACATCTGCTACCCTCTTCCTGCTGATACAGACCAGGATGCCATTGACCTTTTTGGCCACCTGGGCACACTGTCAGCATCCCCAGGTCTTTTTCTGCTGGACAACTTTTCAGCCATTCTTCCCCCAGCCTGTAGCTCAGCTCTGTAGAGCCTTCCTACCCTCCAGTACATCAATACTCATACCCATCTCGGTGACATCTGCAAACTTGCTGAGGGTGCACTCAGACTCCTCATCCAGACTGTGGATACAGATATTACGTAGGACTGACCCCAATACTGAGCTCTGGGGAACACCACTGGTGACTGACTGCCAGCTGGATGCAACTCCATTCACCACCATTCTCTGAGCCCAGACATTCAGACAGTTTTCTACCCAGTGAACCGTGTACCCATCAAGATATTCACAGTATGGCACAGCTTCTGTAGCTGTGCATGGCTTGCAGCAGAAATATGGAATTCAGGAGGGAAGATCCTAGATGCAGATGACACATTTGCAAGGATGAATGAGCTGTTTTCTCTGCATGAGTGATGACATTAAACAACTCCTTCCTACTTATACCACACTTCCTTATTAAATATCGCATACAGAGAGAAAGGCACAGACTAACAGATACAAAACTTTACTTGAAAGGGCTCCTTAGTTTTCATGAAATTAAAGCAGAGAGCTCCCTATAAAACCCATTCCCTAAATTCTCATCTTAACCTGAGTAAATGTAAAGGTTGATCCAAAGTGCAGGGAAGTCAATGAAAAACCGCCTGTTGATTTAAAAAGACATTGGATTAGGCCCATGATGATTAAAGCACTTTCTACATAGGCCAACCCTTTTAGATTAATTCATGAGAACAAAGTTCAGTCAAAGTTAAGTGCTTCTGAAACACCCCCGATGTTTATTTCAATAAAATAATGAAGTAGTATCCCCCCTACCTTAGAACAGTTGCTCTCTGAAAAAAAGGCCAAGCCATTTCAATAACTTTGAATCATCAGTTTAACAAAAACAACTTTTTTTAAATTTTTGTGTGAGGGTGTATATGCAGCAAACCTCGTCAAATAAATTTGTTTCTGTCTTTTTCTTTAGGGCAACATCTGAAAATTAGAAAACAAATAGATGTCAAACTAATTAAAGTAGCATTTCTCTCTTTATATAAAACAAACCTTATGTTCTGAAGTGGTTCCAATACATTCAAAGCACTGAAAATGGGCCTGAAAGAAAGGACTCACATCTGCCTCTCAAGGTCTACTCTCCCTATAAACTCATGAATAATCATTGTCACCAGCTTATCACTGTCAGATTAGGGACTTAGTATTGCATTTTATTTAAACCTGATCCAGATGGCTGCCAAGAGATTTTCAGGCAAATGAACTGTGAGGCAGACTATCATCAGGAAACATATTACTGTTTGTGCATACAAGTGTGTTCGAGGTCTCCAAAGTAACTTACAAAGCCGGCAATATCTTTTTAAATTTCTTTTTCTTACTTTGACACCTATGAACTTAATCTTCATCATCAGTTCATCAATATAATTTTTCTGAAGGCAGAGGAATGTTATCTATGACCCATCCTTCATCAGATATTAACTTTACTTAAATTTACCAAGTCAATCAATTAACAAGCTAAATAATAGAAGCAGAAGCCATGAAGTTATGTGTGTCTGTAAACATGCAGTGACTTTGCATAATTTGATATTGTTCAAAAATGCTACCTCAGCATTCCTGGAAAAAAGATTTTTTTTTTTCTTTAATTTCTGTGTTTTCCATTACTCAGTGGGTATGCTCACTTGTAATAAGTCTGCAGTAAAAGAATTTCCCATCATAAGAATATGAAGAGATTTCTTTTGTAGTGACTCACACAAATTCATTTTGCACCTCTATTTGCAAATCTTTGATAGAGGGCACTAGAGCTGAATACAGAGCTGCCATTCCAATAAGGTATCACATTATATCTAAATCAGCTACCCCTTGATTTCTGAACTATATATTGTATTTAACTTCTTTTTAAACAATTTATATGTGAACATATATGATCTGATAATTAAACCATTAAATTAAGTTAATGGTTCACTTTCATTTCTGTATTATTTTAATTTCAAGTCATATTTTAAATTTTAAATGATATTGCCAGTTTCAAGTCCAACTCAGGAAATGTTTTGTCTGCAACGAAGTAGTTGTTCCACGCTTACATTTTTTATATATGTAAAATCATTTCATATGAGGGAAAAGAAAGTCACTTGGAGGAAAAATTGTATGTATTTCTATCTTCTTTTCTTTTAAAAAATTAATAAAAAAATAAGTTCCATTTATTTGTTTTTGTTGCGTGTTTACATTATTTTTTATCTTTAAAAAGTCTGTATTATTTCATTGTGCTGGAAGAAGGTGACATCTTAATCCAGAAAAGAAAGCCCTTTCTATGAATGCTAGCTAATTAATATAAAATTTTTCCATAAGAAAATACTTCAGCTCTTACATGTTCTGATCCCACACCAATAACTGTACTATTCCATTCTGAAATGACTATGCTAAAGAGTAAGGTAAAAAGAGGCTTCTCAGTAAAAAAAAATAAATTCAGAAATATAAATTAAAATATTACAATTAAGCTGTCAATAAACTGCTTTTTTTCCCCTACACTTCCTTTCATAAGGAATTCTGAAGCTATGGATTTAATTTTTCTTTTGAGGTGGAAAAAGTTTCCCACGGAAGCATCTGTGCTTGATATTTTACTGTGGTAAAGGCCATCATGAATCCCTTGTGATATCTATGACCTTCAGACTTGAAATTATCTTGTACTTAGCGTATTATTTTCTCTCGAAACATAGATGGAAATTTTTTAAGTGATGGAGGGGACATAGAAACATTAACATTAATGATGACTGTGTACCTCAGTCCCCTAGACAGTTTTGAAAATCTCAGCTGCAGATGTCAGAAATTTTATTATGAACTATTGTAGAAGCATTGCATTCTTACAGATAATGGAGTCATTATCTAATCATCATCATCCCATGTTTCACACTCTGCTTGAACTCATATTAGTGATTTCCTGGATGATAAGTGCATTTTTTCAATATGTTTGAGATAGCATATAGGGGCTGTGGCACAAATTGATGGCTATAGAACTCCCAAGTGTGAAAGTATAAAATCCTTGGTGTTATCCAGCCTCAAGTCACAATTTCAGCTCTTGATATCAGTTAGACACAGTCTGTGGGAGTGGAAGAAGACATTTTCTGGAGTATGAAAATAAAGTGGGAAACAGAATGGCAAGACCTTAAAGAATAGCACTGCGAATGTCAACACTCTGATCCAACAGTCCTACTGTAGTGTTGGGCAATGCACCCTACCAGTGTTTATTAACACAGGGAGATCCTAGGGTGATAAAGGGATTGCAGAGTTACTACAGAGCAACCATGACACTTGCCTCCTTGTATGAAACCAAAAGTTGAAAGGAGTGCAACAGATGTAAGTAGGACTCTTAGACTATATGGTTTTGGTTGCCCCAGGGGAGAATGTCAGGAGAGTGTGATTTCAAGGAGACATGCCCAGCAACCCCTTTGCCAGCCCTTAAATTGACTCACCTTCTCATGAGACAAGGCAGCAGAGATGGAGAACGTGTCCATTTTGCTTATTTTATTATGGTATAAACTGTGAGAGCAACTTGTATTTGTTCCATGTGCAAGAACTAGTAAAGAGAGGGGGACCATATGATTATCTTTGCAGACCTCGTCATCTCTCAAAACCAAGATTAAGTCACAGTCACACTAAGAATGGAGACTACACTGCTGTCAGAAACTGACTTTACAAGATGGACTTCTCACTCTTCTGTCAAATGCTATGTTATGTTGTGTTAAGTTTTGTCTTATTAGCAGGGTAGATAATTTATCAAAGTGTATAATGTAAATTAAACTAGATTTTCACCAGTTTGTAACTTTCTAAGGATGGTTATGGCTTGTGTCACTTGATATTGTCTATTATTGATCTCATTGTGGAAAAAATGTCATTCAAAATGTCACTACAAAAAAGTGCAGAGTCAATTTGAAGTGAAAGGAACTCATGGCAATTGTAGAAAGAGAGAAAGAAAACAACTTTGCTGTGAGTAATGTTAGCCACTCCCTTCTATTCAAAATGCAAATAGTACAATGGTGCCTCTTCCTTATCAGTTAGGGCATAACATTTCTCTACTGGCACTGCCTATCATGCACCAGTTTGGTATTTCTGTCCCTGCCTTTGAGACCTTGAATGACTCTGTCCTTGCCTTCGTTTCCAGTCTGGCTTCAAATATTGTTCCCATCATGATCATGTTGTTCCACCAACAAAAACATCCTAAATGTCTCCTTCTCCTTGTCTTTTCTGCCTTCCTTTTGCTCTTTAAATATTAATTTTCATTTTCTGTTCTTCTAGATTCATCTTGTCAAACAAGATTTATTTTTTTTAGAGCCAGAATTTCAGTTTAATAAATTAAAAATCTTATCTTGCCCTCTCAGTGAGTCTCGCTGCACCCATATAAGTCCATAGACTCACTAGAGTAGGTTTTGTGGGAGACAAATTTGAGTGCAACTGTGGGTGCTTGTCAAGCAATTATAAACTGTGATCTTAAATCCATTGTCAAATCTGGTTTTTGGTTTCCAGAAGTGGTAGAAAACTTGAGAGGTGACGTGTAGCTGCTGACAGCATTGCTCAGTTCTGTGCATAAGCGATTTAAATGACACTTCGTTTCTGCTGGGCTGCACAGACACAGGTTGCTGTCCATCCTCATAAGCAAAGCACTGACAGGGCTTGACATTTCCCTTCATATGCTACAAGGTATGATGCTCAGTCATACACCACTGGGGCTGTCTATGAAACTTGCTGCTTTTACAAATCTCTCTGGTTATACACTGCATTAGGATGGGCAGACTTTCTTCCTGTTCTGGGTTACGAGGGAAGAACATCAACAATTTCAGAGCTCTGAAGTACTCTTCAGTCAGAAATAGCTGCAGCTTTCATGCTCAGCACCTCTCAGGACTTGAAATGTGCTCCTTGCATGGCAGGAGAGAAATGCTGTGCTAGCAACACATGCCCCAGCATCAGTATTGGAAGGCATTATCTTTCTTTTCATCACCTCAGCTTTTCATGCCTCTGTTCATATTCTCATTTATGTGATAGGGAATCCCTGCTAAGTACGCTTAGTGAAATCCTGGGCAGTGCATTTTCCTTGTGATTAGTTTGAATATCAAACAGCTGCCTCAATGATACGTTGATGTTAGCAAAAGTAATATCTGACATTTACAAAGCAACCTGCATCCTTAAATATTTTCTTAGAATTATATAACAGGGAGGAATAGGTGTCTCTTATGAATTCAGACTATGAAATGAAACCCTGCTACACCAAGACACACAGACCCAGCAGAGTGGAGCTCACCTTGGCTCCACCCTTCAGGATGGACACAATTCATGGAAGGAGTTCATCCCCTTTTGTATCAGAATCCATGGCCACTTGTGCTCTCATTCCTCTGGGTAGCATTCAAAATCGAGAAATCCCAAATGGCTTTTTGACAAATCCTACTTGGTTTTATTTTGAAGAAAATTAACTGTGGAAGAAAAGGCCATACAGGATTCCTAAGTAAAAACATGTTGATACAGCCTCTGACAAACAAGTCCTTGAATTTCTGCCTGTCAAGCATTAAGACTCCATCCTATTGCTACATCTTTTTTCTAGGCTCTTGCTCTTGGCCACTGTTGGAGATGGAAATGGATAAATTCTTAATTTGATCCAGTAGAAGTTCTTCTGTGGAGTTAGCACTGATCTATTCTATCCAATTTAAATGTATTCTCCCCCAAAATTCCAGATGTCTGTTTATAGTGGAGTCATAAGATCATACACAGGTAAGAGATTGCTCATCTGACTGTGTGAAAGCTGTTATGTCTAACAGCTAACTAGTCATTTTCTCTTTCTCCTCTGTCTTTTCTCAGGAAGAGTTCATTTGGCCCAACCAAAGAGTGGTACATTATCTATAGAAATTTGGATAGGATTCAACTCAACTAACATTAACTATTTAAGGTTAGGTGTCCAATCTCAAGTTCTCATTTAGACCCTCTCTATAGTCAGGAAGGAGAGACAGGCTTCTCCTCTCTAAGGCACACCAACCATCTTCTCCACTGATTTATGAAGGAGCCCAGAATGTAACTCGGGCTAGATGCCTTGTTTTTGATGACACAATAAAAGATAACGTTAACTTTTTTTTCACACTATTTCTCATTCAGTTTGTCTATTTTGTGTTACAGGAGAGTTTGCACCTTTTTGTGTGTGTGTGTTTCTCAAATGCGTTTAGAAATTCAATATACTGGCTTATCCAATGGTAGCATCAAACACAAAATCCCAGTCACACATCATGAAGGCTTTCTGGACAAACCTACCATGAGAAGTCACAGAGCCCTCTGTGTAGTTTTAAGCAAGTTCTTGGCAAATAGAAGATAATCAAATAGTTCATTTTACCAGCTCAGGAAAACCAGTGATGAATGGATGGCCCCTAGGCTGCTGAGCCTACCCTGTCTTTTCCCTGCAAAACCATGCTGTTTTCCATGAGAAACAGGGAAGGGAAGGCATACTAGCCCAGAGCCTCCTTTCACTCATTAGATGGAAGATACCTTTCAAATCTCAATTTTTCACCTTTTAACCAGTATCAACATCCCAGTCAGGAAATGTGATAGCTACCTATCCTCTTGCACAGTTCAGTTTGTACTGTTTGTCTGTGTCCAGCAAGTGCTGGCTGTAGTTTGCATCCTGCAGGACAGCCAGGTGTGCAGTTGCTGATTACCAGATAGAGCACTGTTTGGTATGCTGATGCACAGAGAGAAAAAGCAGCTCCTCAGGTGCTCCATCTCTCTCCTTATTTCCAAACATGAGGCAGCCAACTAGAGGTAAAGGATCTGTCAGTTGAAACAGACAAATTAAATTTGTAACAAAAGAATGTCTTCAGGCAGTTGTTTAGACATATCACTAAGATACCACAGATTCACTTTATCTTCTGTTGCAAACAGCAGAGGAAATTAGGCAGCTGTAGCCTCATTGGTGAGTTTATTACCTAATGCCTGGAAAGTGAATATCGAAAATGTTGGTGTTGCCAAGCAACTGCCTGAGTATGGCAGTGGTCAGAGCGCACATGAGGACTCTGTTAGAGGAGTACTGTACAGCAAAGGTCGGGTGCACTTACCATTATGTGCCACAGCATGTGATTAACAGAGTGGCTGGTTCTGTCCTGGAGGTACGCATAGCTCCTTTCTGGCCCTGAGATGTCACTGACAGCCAGTGAAGGTAAACTGGAGGGAAGGGAGGAGCAATACTCTGACCAGCACAATGAACACAGAAAGCAAATCTCCTTGCAGTCAAACCTGGTCTGACCTTCAAAGTGTCCTAAATGCGGGACTGAGTTCAGAGGTTCTACAAGTGCTAGTGGAGGTATGAGGAGGTTTAACATGCTAGGGCCAATCTCTGCCTTTGAGCAGAGCTGGCAGGAGATGCCATATGTCCATGTACGTACATCCCTTACCCTCTGGAACTGGGTCTTTGCCAGAAGGTAAATGGTTAACTAGGAATGGCTTCTGATCCATAAATGGCTCCTGATCTCATGAATCGCGGTTGGGCATCCTCTGGGAGACTGCTGGTCAGCCCTGAACTTGTGCGCAGCCAGGGCTGTTCAGCTGGTAAATGTGATGGCTTTCCAGTGCCCAGGAATGCTCACTGAGGCTATTTTATTAGTACAGGAGCAGTCCAAGATACTGCATCCTCTGAATTTCTAGTCCAGTTTTTCACCTGTGGTGTGGTGGAGCCCCAATCACCTTGTGCCCTTCTGAGATGGCTGTTAGATCCTAACACTTTCCCCCTTTGCTGAGCAGTGTCATTATTTTTGAGGACGCTTTGCTTAATACCAGGTCAAACACAGCAAGAGTGTACTAGCCTAGCAAAGATCCTACAAGAGACTTCATGCATCCCTTTTCTAGACATGAGGCTCTTGCACTGTCCATGCTTTCTTTGGCAATAATGAATCTCATGACCTGGGGAAAGTTATTTAATATCCCATCCCAAATGGATGTCTCATCGGCAGGCTTGCAGTATTCATTATTTAACAGATAGTACTGCTATTTAATCTTTGTATTATAGTAGCATCTGGAGGTCTCAGCTGAGAGGCAATATACAAATACAATGTGAAATACAATTTCTTTTCAAAGACTTGACATTGTAAGCAGAAAAGTAGCATTGCACAGTGATTTGCTTCAGATTCCACAGGGGAGTAGTATCAAAGCAGTATCTCCCACCTATTTTTCAGACTGCTGAAATAATACAACTAATGGAACCTTTACACACATAAATAATAGTATAAAGCAGAAAACAGTGTTTACTTTATGAAAGAATATTTACTATTGCTCTGAAAATATTGACAGTGTTAAAGAACAGTTGACCAAAGGATGGATGCAGGTCAAAATATTACTTAAAGCAGATACATTGATGAGACTTCAATGAATACCCTCTAAATATGTTTTTTGAAGACCTACTTCATAAAACCCTTATTTGAGGTGAAACTGATGGAGTAGTTTTCATATTGGTTATATACACTGATGTTTCTGAATGAAGTAGGGTTAAAACTTTTTTCACAGAAAACTGAAGATACTGTGAAACCAAACTTTGATAAATTCATTCATATTTTGCCAAAAGGCACATACCGGAAAATGCATTAGAAAACAATCAACATACTTGTTGATTTGTAAACCAAACCTCAATTTTTCTTTCAAAACTGTTTTGAATAATGTTTAAAAAAAAACTCTTAAAATTGTCATGATTTTTTTTTCTTAAAGTTATCTTAAATGCAGAGCTAAATGAAAAAGAAAGTTGACATAATTTTTCTCAAATTTCTGCATTTCTGAAAATAACTTATTGCTGACCCTAAATGTACTGCATTTTTATCTCCTTGTATTTTATAAGATATTTGCAGAATTGGTCTTCACATTTTGAGGCAGACTCTGAGCCTCAAACTCGGTGACTGTTAAGGGTTGTCTGAGTGTTTTACTGTCTTGGTTCATAAAGGTATCTCCAGTAGGGAGAGAATATAAGTATGTGTTTCAAGTAGGGGGCATGTTTTGAAAAGCTTTCCTGACCTGATCCAACTCCAAGTAATGTATTGTCTTTTTGCATTGTATTTTGTATCTCTGATTAAATTCTAATTCACATAGTCACAAAAAATTGCATTTTTCCCCTTTTGTTCCTTGTGCTCACAACTGTGTCATCTTCCAAGTGAAACCCCGATGTTTTGTTGGATCCAAAAGAGAATGCTGAGGTTGTCCAGAGCCATCTGAGGTCAAAATGTTAACTTTACATAATCAGGAACATTTGGATCCATCGCTGATGTTTGGACAGCACTGAAGGTGCTCTTTGATTCACGAAGGTAACAATGAATCTGTTAATAAAATCACAAAATGTATCTTGGGAGCAAACTCTTTTATTTCTTTGGATAAGAAGTCCTTCGAACTTTATAACCTGGCAGCAACTCAGCTGGCATGTAGCACCTTTGGCAGGAGCCTGCATATGCCCATTAGACATAAAAAATTCCCCAACCAATGTCACTCTGCTGGCGTGGAATGGGATGATCACAGAAATTTGCAATTTTGTTCAATCTTAGACATGGTTTTCTTTATTGGCTTATTATTTTCTGCCTTGTTAAGAATACAGCAAAATCTACTGACTGCATATAGAAATAAACAGCAATACATGCATTTCACAATCAGATGGAAGTACATGACCCATCCCCTCCAGAAAACACGTTTAACTTTAGGTTGTTCAGTTGCCTTTCAGGGAACTACTCGCACTTAGAGAAAACATTTCCTGGGGCAAGAGTTTGGAAAATGGACAAAGAAATATATTGCAAAAGTAGAATTTTACTCCAAGCTGCAGATAATGATACCAGCAAAAGCATCAGGCACCAGTTTTTCCTTGCATCTCCTGTTAATGCACTGTCCTTTTCTCCAGTCATCTACCCTGGCTGATGGGTTTTGGTCTGGATACATGATGCCCTATATCAAAAGAAACATGAAGGAAAAGACAAAAGGATTTATCCTCAGATGTCTTTTACAGAGATCCTCAGTGCAAGAAAATAGCCAGGGATTCTCAACATGAAGTTATCATAATTTGATGAAATTGCATCTACCATGTCATTTAGGATTGTCTGTCCTTGCTGCAGTCAATGGCATGAGCACAGTCTGGGAATTAAAGACCTCTTCTGAAAATTTCCTCGAACTCTGACACAGTTTGCTCATTTGGTCTTTAATTTAGATTTGTCCTATGCTGTCAGTCAAGGTCCCTGTGTGCATTCACAGCCAGGGGACAAACATCAGACTGAGACTGAGATGGAGCGCATAGTCAGAGGCTTCTGGCTTTCCCACTGAGGTCTCCCAGGCTACTGCTGCTTTACCAGTATCTTTATAAGGCTCCCACCAGCAGCAGTTATTTTGCTGAGGTTCACATTATGCAATGCTGAATGAAGGTATTTCCATCAGTGAATAAAACAGACCCACGTCAAGACTTCTTGGCTTCAAGTGGCTGCAAAGCAGCAGCAGAACAGAGCCTTTCCACTTCCAGTGCTTGAGCTCCTTGGTCACACTTCTTGATTTCTCCACTTGGTCGATTCAATATAGTTTGGGAAATAATATTTCAGAACATGGTTCTTTCTTTCATTCTTTCTGTAAAGCTATGCAGTGAGACTGAGCTAAAAAAAGAAAGCAGCTGTGAGGCTGTACTATTTAACACTGTAAAGTGTTTTCAGATACAGTTTATATCACTGGCTTTGGGCATATGAGAAAATGTAGAAAAAAAGATCCCCCTCATGCCACCATTTTACCTGTTCCAGGATACAGAGCAGTGACTTTCAGAGAGGCTAAAAATTAGCTATCAAAATTGTTTCCAAAGAGGTTATCTCTGCATTTTTATATTGTTGCAGAGAAAGGCATTTCAGAAAGTCATAAATCTCTTTTGAATACTTGCACTTCAAATATCACAGAATCATAGAATGATTTGGGTTGAAAAGGACCATAAAGATCATCAACTTTCAACCCCTGAATACTGTCTAGAGGTCTTGGGAAATTGTACAGATGTCTGCTATTTCATTATCTACCTTATCTAGGATAATTCCCTTTTGCCTAGAGCTCCTTCTTTGAAAAGGAAATCATGAGACATCATAGGAAAGATGGAACTCAGTGACAAAATGTGATGTGAAGTCATAAAAATGAAAGTATTGTGAAGAAAATGGCAGTGTTTCCTTAAGAAAGTGGCTGGGTTGTACAAGAACACATTCGGGAATTTCAGGTAATTTTTAAGAGGGCGTTTGAATATTTGCTATTCATCAAGGCATTTAGTTTTTGAACTGGAAAAAAATAGTGACTGTGGATTCACAGAGTTCACCTCTGTATTAAAAGAGGAAAGATGATCAAATCATCAAGTTCTTGCTGACACAGCTGAACCAATGTTAACACAGCTGGGAATTTTTTCCTAAAATTCTCTAGTGTGAAAAGGCTGCAGACATGCTAACACAAATATCTCAGAATTTAACACTCTCAGGCTTTTGGGAAATACAATTTAAACGGAAAATTTGATCTGTGTGGTAGTTCAGAACTTAGACATGTATTTTTCAGTCTAAACTGTTATCTTATTTAAAACCATTCTAGATGAAGTAAATTTAAATATAATGAGTAAAATGCATTGCATTATGGGTAAGATAATTTTAAACCCCACAGAAATAAAAAAAAAAAAAGGAAAGCTGTACAAATAAATGAAAAGTTCTTCTAAGCATTTTCCATGTCCCCAAATTAACTCTGCTATTTATATTTTGATTAATTGAAGATTTTTTATACCAAATGTTTTCAAGGTTATCACTAGCTTTCTCTGCCTATTAAGTTTTCCTCAGTTATCAGAATCTTGATGAACCGTGCAATCTGAATTACAGTTACGTCACATCTGGCTTTGCTGAAGTTTGAGCAGTGCTAGTACATGCTTGTTCCTATTAAATAATTTTGTTTAGCCATCCATCTTCTACTCATTGTAATACTTCTACTAGGGGTTTGAGAATAAGTATAGCTTTAAAAGTTTTTTGAGAAATGCTCTGTAAAGATTACTCAACATAGAACATTTTTGGAAGAACAAATGAGAGAATGTTTATATCTTGCTGCAAAAAATACTCTGATGTGAAAAAGAAAAGTGACTTGTCTTAAATTTAAGATTAACTTTATCCCCTTAGCTTGAGCCTTTAATCTGTAGAAAAGCCTAGGGATTTATGTGTGTTAACAGACCTGAATTTTTTATTTCTCCTTCTTTCCTTTTACTTGTTCATTTTCCACCTGTGTGTCCCCTAAGAACCTGAGAGCAATGATTGAAAGGAAAGATATGGTGATTTATTTGATATGTCTCTATTCTGCCACACAGACAGCAATACAGTTAAAACCAAGGTGATGGCTAATGGTTTAACTGAACATAAAGTTTTGAAATTCAGTAGCACTGAGTTTGCAGAAGATAGCAATACCTGGAAATGCACAAGTTTTTACATGACCACTACGACTTGGTGATCCTTGTGGGTCTCTTGCATCTCAGAAAAGTCTGTGATTCTGTGAATAAAATTCTTATTATCTTATTAACCTAACTATATTAGTTATGTCCTGAGAGGTTAACCACATCATTTGATGTTCAAAATTCCTAAGGATTTTTTCTGTAGCCAATAAGTTTGCTAAAGCTAATTGTTCTAAATGTGAATATTTTACAGTATATGTTGAAATATGCATTTACAATTTCTGTAATGTGCTGACTATTCTTTATTGAAAAATTAACTATTGCTTTCTGGTTCACACATTTTTCTGGTATGTGAATTTTGATTTTAATTTTCTAGCAGAGAAAGGACTGAACAAAGTCTTCATGAGACTCATACCCTGATTAGTGGGATGTTGTGAAAAGATCTATTATATAAAGAATTCTCCTCTAATACCCACATTTAAAGACTTGAGATTAGTTCAAAGTGGTGTTTTTTTTCCCAAGAAAGGACATCAGCTTCTGCATCCTAATATAATTGAGGATTTTTAACTTTAAAGAAAAGGTGAGATTTTAAATATGTCCATGCTCACTGTTTCCTACTAAAACAGCTTCCAATCCAGTAACTTTTTCTTTTTTCATTCATTCTTCTCAAGCAGTGTGCTCATGTAGACAGTTTAGGTCCTAACACATGGATTCTAAACTGAATGTTTTGCCTACGATTTTTGTTTTGTAACATCTGACCTGTTAGTACTCACATTCCTTAATAAACCTGGCCCAAAAGAAGTCATATGGCTGCTCATTCTTGCAATTTCACTGGAATAATTAAGAAAGTATGCCACTAAATTCAGTGGAGTTACGGTGGTATGGCAGTGTTATCAATAGTGTTAGATTACATCTTTCATAATAAGTGCAATTAGCACCTGATTGATCTAGGAAAAGCAATTTAATAACTAATGAATATTTGAGAGACATACTGTAGGAATATAAATGCACTAGAAATAAAAAAAAAAAAAAAATAATTCATCAATGTAAAGACAGCAATGAAGAAATGCATTTAAAAGTCAAGAATAGTATTTTTTTCCCTGAAATTTATTTTCTGTGAAGATTCAGAAAAAGCCTTTCTTCTTATGTCTTGTATTTTCTGCTTATTTGGATCATCTTGAACAATTGTAGGCTTTCTCCACTAAAAACTCAGAGAAACACCTCCAAACCTCAGTTTGCATTCTTTCATGACAACCTAATAGATGTATGGGAAGTACTTATTTTGTTATACAGATAAAACCAAGCACTTGCTAGGTAGCCCTTTTGCAAATAGATGAAGACTGGACACATAAGGACTTGTATTTCATGTCCCCCGTTTCACCACTTCCTCCACTTCCCAAGCTCATGTATTGCAGCAGAAAGAGAAAAAAAATGTTTTCTTAATTGCTCATTTTGCAATGTTTGATCTCATATCTGTAGAATAACAGAAAGTTTGACTGTGGGTTTA
Source organism: Margarornis squamiger (assembly GCA_035222235.1). Classification (NCBI taxonomy): domain Eukaryota; kingdom Metazoa; phylum Chordata; class Aves; order Passeriformes; family Furnariidae; genus Margarornis; species Margarornis squamiger. The sequence continues at coordinate 59,676,480 of JAWWTY010000123.1, forward strand.
GATTAAGGGAGTATCCATAACACCAAAGAAAACAATTATTTGAAGAATCGAATACCTTATGTGACATGAACATAAAAGGAGGGATTAATTGCTTTCATACTGAACACATGAAATATACCCCTTTTCTAAAATGTTTCAAAACCTCACCAGTAAGTTGAAGAGTCAGGGGAAAGGAAGAGGAAGAGGGGTGGGAAGGGGGAGGGAACAGGCAAAAAGAGAGGGCAAAAATCTTTACCTGAACAAACCAGAAAAAAATCTGAAACGAGTTTTCTGTGACAAGCTCAATGATATTAATTTTGCAGTTCTGTTTGGAAATGGAAGATATAATTGCATCTTCAACTTTGAACCCTTGTTATTCATTTCTGTGCTGTGACCTCAACAGTCTGTTTGATTGCCAGCCTGTTGAGGTACTAAGAACAAAACAGTGGGAAATGACACAGCAGAAATCAAATTGCATGAGTCATTTTTTTTTTAATTTCCTTTATGTTCCTTATATAATTCTGATGGCAGCAGAGCTAAAGTTAATGAACAGTAGTAAAAGCATCTGCTGAAGCTGTGTCAGTAGATTCACCTCTGTGTTCACAACTGCAGTGCTGCAAAATTTATCCAAGGTCTCTGAAATAAGTTTTTAAATGAGGTGAAAAGCATCAAAATTATACAGCTCAAGAAGGAACCATATAGCATTGTGGTACCATAAATAAATGCTGACATTTCCTCACTAGTAACTACAACAGCAGTGGGTAAAAAATTTTGAAATTCAGGGGGTTTGCAAACCCATTAAACTACTATAAAATTTTTACAAGGTTAAGTAAAGTGAGCAACTAGAGCCTTGTGAAATGTCCACTGTGCCTTTTACCTGGATTACTAAGGGCGAGTATCACCTTCTTCTCCTCAGGGGTGCCCACACTTTCAAAAGTAAAAGAGAAAGGCCCCGTTGGATTAGTTTCTGGGCTTTGCAGCAGGAGGCATTGCTTGTATGTAATTGCTCAGTTTCATTATTCATGGGTTAAGAGCAAAGTGCTCAGGTGAAAGAAAGTGGTGAAGGCTGGGGCACTGCAAGGAAGATACTTAAGATCTGATTCAATAAAATACCTTATAATAACTTATGAAAAATTAATTTCCTGAAAGAGGAAATACCAAACATCTACTTAATTTGTGTGTGTTGGTATTGTCATGTGCAATCCATGTAAAGATGACCACAGGGGACCAATTGCTTTCTCATGGGAATCACATGAGAAAGGATAGGGTGTTTTTTTTTGTTTCTGCTTTAATTTCAGTGGCTGCTCCTTGAAATTAAGTAGTGAAATTGTTCTAATAGCTCAAATCACCACAAATTCACTGGAATGATCTTTCTCCCTCACACTGATGGGCACAGTGCTACCAGCAGCGTAGCAGGATGCTGACCCAGGGATCAGCAGCTTCTTGACTATTCTGAGATTTGTCCATCAAGCTCCTTAGACCTAATTCCTTAAATAAAAACACTTGAATCTAATGATTCTTTCTTTTATTCAGCTGACTTAGGGATCTGGTAGTCTGAATACTTTGGCTTGGGAAAGCTGCTTACCCACATTTGTCTTGATTGTCCAGTCTGACAAATAAAGACAATTAAAAATAACTGACTAAGAGCAGACTGAATAAAGATTCAGCTGCATGAAATCACATGTAGATCTATCACAAGTCTCTGTGTTATAAAACTGTGACCTTGAGTCCTGCCTTCAGTTTCTACATATCCCTGAAGGAGATTGGAAGTCTTGGACGTGCACTTGGCATTCACAGCTCTCTTGAGCCTATGCCCAGAAGCATCTTATGTTTGTGACAAGGCTTATCAATAATATTCAAATTTGTTACAGTCCAGAAATCAGATTTATCTATTGCTCCACTGAGGCTTGGCTATAGGCATATCAAATTGGATTACACTGAAAATACCAAACATTTTGAACAGGTTTTGAATATTTCTCTTCATACTTGAACAAAAAATGCAGAGACACTTCCATCTAAGAGAACATTTTAACATGGTACCTAGGGAGGTAGAGGACACTGAGACAAAATCTAGGCAATGTACTCTCTGGCTGCTCTCAGTAGGTTCAAGAGTTACGTGACCTGCAAAGAAGTTATGGGAGAGGTTGGCTAGAAGAGTGGCCTCAGGCTCTCCACTCTCTATTAGAAGACAACTGTCATGCTTTCAACCAGTTGAACATATTTGATATTGTTTGCGTTTGCAACCTAGAAGGTTGAGCGAGGCCAGCATAGGGCAGCTTCCCTGCTCAAATGGATTAGTTTAGATTGCTAGAGTAACAGATGGATAACTTCAGGTGAAAGAGGGATTTGGAATTAGCTATGTTTTGTGTTGCATGATGGGAGAGGATGGCACTCTATGCTGCCTTGATATCACTGCCTTACTTTTAGGAAAGGTCACAGGGTCTTTACATTAATGAATTCTGTACAGGTATAGGCACCTGAAAAGGACTTTATTTAGGAGACGAGTCTATTCCCAGAATTTTCCCAGTGAATAGTAACAGGCAATTGCCTGTTCAGACTTGGACACTTCCCTTGCAGAAAGTGGAGATTATTTTCAAGACTTTTATGATGTCCCTTATTCATCTTAAACACTCTGTAAGAAGCTGAGGAACCTGCCTGAGTGCTCTGGATTTCAGCCCTGGGAAGGTCAAAGTATCACTTTCTCTGTAAAACCATATGAGTGCCAACTTGGATCCTGTCTCAGATTTCTGTCTGGTTTTGTTTACTTTAAAGATCAGGGCTTTTAGCTATAAATATCACAAAGGTAACTAAAAGCTGTACATCATATAGAATACAAATTAGAAGTACTCTTACAGCCATAAGACTGACAGCTTAAGAAAATAAACATTTTTATCTTTATCATGGCCATGACTACTTAAATCTGTGGAGGGAATACAACTCTTGCAGGTGACAAGACAGTAGTGTCAATAATAGTTGTGCAATGCAGATATCTGCTGGATAGAAGAGTGATGGAGTGGTGTTGGGGCTCACAAGACCATTCTGTGGTTTGGTCACATAAGATCACATTGCCTTTTATTTCTCATGGTTTGGGAGCTCCTGGGAATGCAGCTGACCTCCAGCACAAGTCACAGCTGCTCAAATGTGCACTTTGGTTTGTGTATGCTGTAGGTGGAAGGTTGTTACGGGAGAGAAGGCAGCAAACAATCAAGGAGTTAGCGCTCCACCACTGCAGAGGTCAGAGATCTCCAGCTGTCTGATCTTCATACTGCTAACCCTTGCAGACAAAGTGTTTCATGCAGTAGTCTTGAAATTATAATGTTGATGACATTTTTTTATCTAAAGTTCAACAAGAGTTGAATTTGGTTTGCAACTTCCCCCATAAGTCAGATTCTTACTCTAAAGAAACTGGTGCTTCCTAAGAAAACTGGAATCAATTAGCATTTATCAAACCATGATAATAATAAATAAGGGATTATTACTTGCAGTTTTATGTCCCTTTCATCTAGAATTTTGTGGATGCAGCATAAGCATTCATTAACACAAAGCCTCAGGACTATTTTCATAGAGGGAATAGCTGCATAGGCAGTGATGAAAAAATGACAGAAATTCTGGTATTACGTAGTTCTAAACCATTGTACATGATTCAGAAGACACTGATAAATATTTGCCTTCCAGAACGCTGAGCCATACTGCCCTTTCCTTAAAGTAATGCCACACTACCCACTCAGTAGTTGTATAGTCCCTTGTAATTCACAGACCCAAGAAATGAAATGACCATGAAGGGCATTAGGAGGACATGTGGTCCATTTGCCCAGATTAGTCATTTCTGGGAGATGTTGGTTAGGACAGGCTCTTTTTCAACAGTACAATGTCCTTAAAGACCTCTGATATTAGAGATCCCCTGGCCTCCATCTGTGAAACCTTTCCAATGATTTTTTATTCCTAGATTTTTCAGTACTTTTCATAAAGTCTGATACACATGTTTCTTGCAATTTAAAACTGCTAATTCTCAACCTATGCTTTACAGCCATGAGCACCAGATGTTCCTCCTCATCCATTCATTGCAACTTTTCACGCATTTGAAAACTATTTTCATGCTCCTCCGCCTACTCTTCTTTATACCCCTTTGATCTCAGGGTCATGTTTCCTTGACTTCTGACTGCTATTGTGGCTTTGCAGTACTTCTCTGGTTGGTCTGCAACTTTCTAGAACGTTATTGTCTGAAACCAAACCTGAGGCACACCTGAGGGAGACCTGACCACCACCTGCAGCTCACAATAAACCCATCTGTTTGGCTGCAGGACTGCTGCCTCATTATTTATATATATTATTTATAATATATATATTATTTATATATAAATCATTCCTTATTTTCAATTGCTGACAGTCTGCCTGGGAGTTCCTAGAATCAGAAACATAGAATGGTTTATGCTGGAAATTACCTTAAAGACCATCTTGTTCCAACCTCCCCACCACATGCAGGAACATATTCCACCAGACCAGGTTGCTCAGGACCCCATCCAGTCTAGCCTTGAACACCTCCAGGGCTGGGACATTCACAGCTTCTCAGGGTAACCTGTTCCAGTGCCTCACCACCTTCTGAGTAAAGATTTTCTTCCCAACATCTAATCTATATCTCTCTTTCAGTTTAAAGCCATTCTCCTTTGTCCTCTCACTACATGACCCTAAAAAGTCCCTCTGGCTTTCTTTAAGCTCCATCAGGTACTAGAAAGGTGCTATAGGGTTTCCCCTGAGCCTTCTGTATTCCAGGCTAAACAACCACAACTGTCTCATCCTGTCTTCATAGGAGAGGTGCTCCAGCCCTCTGATCAACTTTGTGGCCCTCCTCTGAACCATGTGCATGTCCACATCCTCTGGTCCATGTCATTCTCATGTTGGGGACCCCAGAGCTGGACACAGCACTCCAGGTGGGGGTTTTGTCACATCTGTTGCATTTGTCTCTATTGAATTTCTTTTTTTTTTTTCTTTTTTTTCCTAGTCCATTCTCCCAAACTGTCAAGAGGATTTTTTAATTTGAATCCTACCTTCCAATTTATTCACAGTCCTTCCTAGCTTCATGTCAGTTGCAAATTTAATAAATATATGTTCCATTCCAAATTCAGGTCATATTGCATACACTTTCACAAGCTTTGGGAAGACCAAAAGAAATCAGCAGACAATTTGACAGAAGCCTGTGCTCCTATGTACTGCTCAACTACGGAAAATGTTTACTTTGTTTTTTCTAAATATATCTGAGACTTCCTTGGTTTTGGCACTCTTTTTAATGCTTCCAATATTTTTAGCCTTGCTTTATTTTCTGAATAAATTTTTAAATACTAACCATTTCTATTAGTGGTTTTTAAAAGTCTGTTGTGGATAGAGATATCAGATGTAAAACACTAACCACTCTCATTGTGCTAGCAATTTGAATGTTGTAGTAAACTATGTAAATCACTAACGCAATACAAATGTCACTAATATGACAGAGACTATCCAAAACTGCTGACACCAACAGTCTCCAAGGGAAGATTTCTCTGCGATCAGCTTTAATCAGGCTTTTCGCTGAAGCTTTTATGTAGGCTTCCACTCATGCAGGTTAGGGCATCTGCCAAAAGAGTATTTTCCTTGCTGTTTATGTAGTATTGCAAGTGACCATTATAGCTCAGAGGCAGGAACGTAAATCCTGATATGATTTGCTGGGCCATGGTCACACCTTTTCCATCAGAAACAAAGCTTTCTTGTAGTTCAGCTTACTCAGCAGGGTTTGTAAAGCTGGATAATCCCATGACTTTCAGCTGCTAAACCTGTTGCAGATATTTAATATGAAATGACAGAGCCACTGTTCTTTAAACTATTTCTTTGACACTTAAAAAAATTCTGAGGCCACTGACCCATCACAAAACAAAACTTAGAACACTTGGTAATGGCATCTTTGTCACAGACCTTTGTGATTTATGTTCATAAGCAATCTGAAGTTACCTGGGAAGCAGAGGATTTAAATTGAGGTTACATAATAATGTTTGTCTTGGCTCTTGTAAAAGACGCTACAAAAAACATTTAGATCTTTAAAAACATCTTTAATGTGGGAAGTAATAGAAGTCAGGAAAATACATTTTTCTTAACTTTAATAGTCTTTAATATTTCACTTATTAATATTTGTATTCTACATAGGGTCTTGTACTACTTTTGCCTGTACAAGCATCATGAAACTAGTGCTTTAAAGTTGCTTAAAAAATTGCCAGCAAAGCTATCAGCAGATGCAGGTTTAATATAAAAGCAATGGCATGACAGAGTTCTTGGAAAGGTTCACTCTACTACTTACTAGGTATCTAAAATATACCAAGACAAAGCACACAGAAATTTAAAATCAATATCAGTCTGCAGCAAAATATATGCACGAACACCTATGTGGAGGCTGGGGCAAGGAGAAGGGGAGGGAGGAAAGACAAAAAGACAGCATGGGTGAGGACAAATCGGGATACAGCCTAAAGGCCTGCCAACACTTAACTAAACTTAACTTTACTTAACTTGACTTAACAGCATTTAACTTAACCAATGACTTGACTTAAACAATTTAACAAAGGATCCATATATGATTTACTACACCATAACAGCAAGTTATAAATCTAAAGTACTCAAGAATTTAGTAAAGCAGCATCCCTAGCACATTTGATACAGCACATGCACAGAAACATAAAGAGTCCATACAAGGTATCTGTGAAAAATTTCCCTCAAGTTCCGTGAAATTCTCACTTTGAATTTTTTTGCATTCTTATCAACAAGTGAAGGATTGAGTCTTGAGGAGAGAGATGTCAGCCCAGGATCAGTTGACAGGTGATCCTCCAAGAAATAGCAAATGTGAGAGCCATTAACTCTGAGAGATGCCCCAGCTCAGAGGGAGATGCCAGTCACAGCCTGCTGTGTCCTGGAGATGCTCAACGGGTCTCTCTTGGGCTGCTGTTTATAGGGCCACAAGAGTGGGCTTTGGTCATAATAACCTTTCATCTTGGCCACACTTTTTGTTCTCACACTTTCAAAGTGCGAGAACAAAAAATATTATTTCACTTGAAGTGTTATTCAGGCTAAAAAAAAGTTTCCAAGGCTATTCATTAAAAAAGCAAGGAACTTGTTAGACAACGCTGATTCCAGGGAACAGACAGTGTTTCTGCAAAGCTCAGAGGAGCTCAGCCCAGGTGTTGCCAAGGCTGAGGCCTAAGGAGCATTTCTCAGAGGATAAGACAGCCTGTGGGGTGGGGTGGGATGGGGTGAGGAGGCACCAACACAAGAAGTCAATGGAGTTTTGTGCAATACCCACCAGCTGCTAGACAGGATGCACCTTCTTTATCACCCTCTTCATGGGAGTTTCTAGTCAGTACAGCTTCCAGTAGTGTCTGTGAGAAGATCTAAAGTTAGTCTAGGCATTATCCCTTTGGACTACACTACCCAGCACTCTTGACAGCTTGCAGGCTGAGATGGTAAGTCCTGCAGAATTTTTAACCAAAAAGCCCATGGTCTTTTTTTACCCAAAATAAAAATCACCGCTCATATGTTCTCCATCTTTAACAAGTAAGATATACCCCAGAGCATATTCTTTAATTTTCTGCTTTCAACAACATTTCTGGCAATGTCATTTAGTTCTATGTTAGAGCCTTTTCTAATGTACTGGCAGACATCTTTAAACTTTGCCTGAAGTATTGCCAACTAAAGTTTCTGGAATGACTTAATCCTAAGGCAACCTAAATATGTTGCCAAGAAGGGGCATTGACACTCACCACTGTGCATTTCTCCTTCAGACTCTTGATATAACCTTAAGCAGACAGTGCCAGCTGAAAGACCCAGTGCAAAAAAATAGAGAAGTCAAGAGGATGGAGCCATAAATAACACTTTAAATATGTATGAAAAGGAAATCTGGGAACAGGTCTTAATTATTTCTCACTTTTTCTCTAGGAGGATTCTCCAGATCATAGCTGGAATTGTTCATGTTCTTTCTGTTCTCCCACACAGACACTGCAGCCATAGTCCCCCTTCCTGCGACATTTCTGTTTTCCAAGGTCCACAAAGACTGGACATCCTGTGTAAATTGAATATAGGTCTAGAGAGATTCTTTCCTGGTATTGCAGGGCCTATTGTAAACCCCACCAGGAGCACATTGTAAAACAGGCTCAGAAGCAAATGGATCCAGAGTTGCTGTTATGTTGCCAAACCACTTTGTATTCTTGATTCTTCTGTATTCCTGAAGGGCTGGTCAGCAAAATATTGAGTGTGGGAGAATTGTTTCAGAGATTTGTTGTTGTTGTCAAGAGTGAAAGGAAATTGGCAGCCCGAAACAAAACTGAAAAATGTATCTTGTATTTCTGAAGAAAAGAATCATTTGGGAAAGAATCAGGAGGAGTGAAGTTTGATTGTGATTCTTAGAATAAAGTACAAAGACTTTGAAACTGGCTAGAAGGAAAAATAACAAGCACTCCCAAACACATTCCTTGCCTTCTAATTTGTCATGATACACCAGTTTAGACATATGGTTTTTTGCCTTTTTGAATAATAGTCTAATATTAAGGGCCCAATCTAAGAGTGAGTAATGTCTCACTTCCTTGAGTCTTCACAGTATAAATCCACAAGCATAAATTCACTTTTTAGCTTGGCACACTGAATGCTAAAATCTCCATATTGCCACAGGCATAAACCCCTGATAGATGAAAAGTTGTTTTCAGCTATACTACCCCCCCAGGTGAAAACAAAAAAAAAGAAGATATTTAATATGCCTATTCTGAGATGCCATGCTGGGGGTACAATAACCAGCAATGACAGACTTATTGATGACTTCCATATATTCTCTCTCATGGAAAAACATCAAGAAAAACCAGGGATGTTTTTACTACCAACAAAATGTAGAACAACAGTAATGGTGGTATATGAACCTCATTTCAACTGGTGTAACTTCACCATCATTACTTGTAGAGGTGTATATTTATTTATCTAAAATAACTTGAGTGAGAAGGAGAGTCACCATATCCTTTCTCTAGGGTCTCCATGGTGTGTGGGCCACTGCCATAATTACCATTAGTCTCGTCAGAAAGTGAAACGTCTTTTCTACATCATTAGCATTGTTGACATTCTCTTTAGAAAAGCAAGGTCTTTGCCTGTAAAACAAAATTGAACAAAAAAAAGCTGCCTGTGACACTGCAGTGGTGTTGGTTTTGCACTGTAATTCACTTGCTTTACTCACTCTGTCTGACTCCCTGATAAGGCTGTCATGTGGAATCATCCCTCAGTGTCCAGAGCATATGGTGGAGCTGTGGAGGTGTGGGTGGTACTTTCAAAGCCAGCAATGGCTGCACGGGGGACTTTGTGTTTAGCTAAACTACTTGGCTTCTAGAGGAGAAGCAGGGGTATGAAGAAAGTCTGTGACAACACACTAGTTCCCTTAAATCAAAATATCTTCATTTCCAGGCTTTCTGTTCTTCTGTGAAATATCATCATATTCCCTGGGCAAAGGGCATTTCCCATGGTGGGGAATGGTGGGAAGTTCAACAGAAATTTCATCTAAAAATGTGTTGATGAATAATATGGACAAATTCTAAATATTATGACTTGTAGCACTACTTTCAGTACAGGAAAGTGGAAAATAATTTGGGAAAAGACTAAGGAAAAAGTTTTAACCACGAGTACTGAACAAGTGAAAGAAGCATGAGACGTAAGAGGAAATGGTAAGCTTTTCTGAGACCTAGGCTGATTTATATCTCCTATAGGGATCAAAGTTACAGATGACTGCATATATCTTTAAAATATCTCTATTTCTCATTATTCACTTGGAGTAGTTATACTCCAGAGACACTTTTTTCCTTTCTTTATGCTTTGTGAATACCCAAGATGACTTAATTACATTGTATTGTCCCTCCTTGATAATAATTGAAAAAAAAATATTGTACTTACATCAGCTGAAGAGGTTACCTTCAATGGAGGGAGCACAGCAATCTGTGCTTGTGAGAAGACTTGGGTGGGAAAAGGGGTTACCTCCAGTGGTGAGGACAGCCCTCTGAACAGACCTTGTTCTTGTGGCTGTGTTAAAGGTGGGAAACACTGGCAAGATCTTGCTGACAGTAGGAGTAGATCCTGCATATGCTGCGCAGAGATAAAGTAGCAGAGACCCAGCGTTGGGGACTTATTGGTAATTCAAGGTAAAGTGGTCAAGAGATTGCGGAGGAACACCAGTAAAAACCTGTTGACTCACCACCAGAGCTCTAAATACTTTGTCAAGGATAGAGGTAGAGTACCTACGCCTTTTAGGACATTTAAAATGCAGATTCATCTCACCTTCATGTCATTGCTATTGCTAGGGTGCAGAAAAGGGATCACCACAAATGTTCTGGGTATCCTCAAAGACAGCAAGACATTTTTAAGATCCTCAAGGATCCAGCTTCAAAGGAAAATGTAAGGGCTGCTGTCACAAATGGTGGGTTTAGAGCAGGTTTTCCCAAAAGATATTTCAAGCATAACTACTCCAACAAGTGATGGGCAAAGGCGGGAAAACTCAGAGCTCTCCACTGCAGCCAGACTGACAACAACACCTACCAACAAGTACTGCTACTGTACATTTTTAATCAGCAAATGCTGGTTTACCTTTCCCCAACTCATGGTCTGTTTGCCTTCTCCATCCCCCACCAAAGGATTTGTTTGGTTTACTTCTGTGAATCCATTGCTTGCAGGGGAAAAATACAGTTCACCTAGTTTTAGTTTTGCATCGAGTGGCATAGTGCCATTTCATGGCATTACAATGAAATAAGACTTGTGCACAGCCTCCTATTTAACCTTTTTATCTTTGGACCTTACACTGAAGTCAAATTTCTTTAAGGTTCTGAATGGCTTATACAATATTTTTGTTTCACCATGACTACCAGTATCAGTTAATGATACTATTAAGATGGGTATCAGAAGTATTGATGCTCTTCTTGATGTTTTAACCAAGCTGGAAAAATGCTTGTAAAATAGATTCATCAAAGTATCTACTCCTTAGAGTTTCTGTCCATTTTTTCAATAGGTCTGGAGAAATTTTGAATAGAACTTCAAGACTGAAGTAGTGGTTCAGCCATTTGGACCTTCACCCATCTGAGTGAAGTCCAAAACTGTAAAGCATCATTCTTTTATAGCCACATGAGTTTCCTTTCAGGAGCTCATAACCAGCTGCTGATTTTTGCTTATTCATTTGGAAACTGATACAGTTAAACAATATTTATACTCCCTTAGCTTGCCTGTTTAAATGAAGTTTCAATCTGTTGGTGGGGAGCAAAACTATTTCATTTCTCTTGTGGTCCTGTGTCTAACATTCAGAGGAAACTTGACTGCTGTGGTCACTGACTTATATTGAGGCTAGCATCATAAACAGAGTATTTTCTACGGAATTCTTCATACTCTTGTTTGGGCACCTAGTGCCCCTTTTATAAAGTTAACTGTGCCAGAAGTGTATTGTTTTAAAGCTATGAGTTTGTTCATCCCTTTGCTTAGGTGATGCTCTTTCAGGAGTCTTCTAGACCAATGTGTGATTCCTTTGCCTCCAAAAAAGATAAAAGAACAAACACATTTTCATGATGTGTGCTACTATGATTTACCTGCAGATTAGAATAGTTACCAGTAGACTGTGAAGTACCATATTTTATCAAATGATAGCACAGAAAACTTGTGAGCATGTTTCCTTGGGGGAAGACCTCCCAGAGGAGATTCTAGCTGCACCAAAATGGAAATAGTGGCTCGTTTGGGACTGATTACTGGAAAACCAACATTTTTGAAAGTATTAATTAGTAGTGACACTATTGAAGAAGAAGAAATTCAGGAAAATCTGAGTTAATTTCCATATAGAAGGCACGTCCTCTGGTTTGACCAGCAGAAAGTGTGTTTGTTGATGAGATGATATAATCCAGTGCCTGCAAATATTCTGAAAGTATGCTTACAGTGGAGTGCATCATGAGCTTAGGTGACAGAGACCCTTGCTATGCTACCTTGTGATTTTCAGAACAGAATGGAGAACACATTTATTAAATTCACAGAGAGCACCAGCTGGGCAATATATGTATGACAAGACAGGATTAAAACTACAACAGTGTTGATAAATTGGACAAATATCCTGGAAAAATAGAATGTAATTCAATAAGCTAAAAAATGCAAAGCTCTGCTTTTTTGCAGGAATAGAAAACCACACGTAAACTTGAATATAATGCAGCAGATCCTCAGAAAAGAGCTTTGGTTTAAAATTAGTTACCAATAAAAATACCATTGATGGCAAAAAAAGACACAGATACATGTATGTTGACTCATTAAGTGTCTCTTCTGTTAAAACATTAAGATTTCTGAGTGAGGTTATGACTTCAATATGTCCTGTGGCCAGCTTGGCTGATGGAGAGCAAGAAAGCTATAGTGTAATTGGAGAGAGACCAAAGGACAGCAAAGAGAATGGTGAAAATTAGGAGGGGACATTTGGGGAAAAACACTCTTTTGTCCAAAGAGTGGAAGTTTAAATAACAGAGAGCTTAGCTGAGGAAGGGAGTGAGCTCTTCCTTCTGTCTGTCTGTCAGATAAACAAAATATCTTAAATTATGACAAGGCGAATACAGGCTGGACATAAGGAAAATTTTTCCAGGAAGAAGGGTAATGAAGTATTGGAGCAGTGAGTCTGGGAGAGCATTGGAAATCCTACCTGAGAAATAAATAAAAGCAGTTTTGACAAATAGTTATCCAGAATGGCATAAGACTAGCTCATCCAATCTCAGAGTGAAGGAATTACTGGATAACTACTCCAGTTAATTGCTGGTTTTATTTTCTATAATTCTAAATTTGTCTTCATTTTTGGCTCTGTGTGTAGTCCTTTGGCTGAGATAGTCCTACACTTGACTTTTAATTTTTCTGTGCTTAAGGCACAAAGATCAATCACTCTTTCTGACAAACTGTCAACCAAAACAAAAGAACTATCTTATCCAACATATGCCTGACATATCACAGGATCTAGTGATTTAATTTATCTTCCCAATAAATCATAAAGCCATGTGAAAACCTGCATGTGCTTTTGATAAATTCACCCTTTTGGCCATTTCACCTCCACTCTGCCATCAGTTTCCTTATCCGTTTCCCCACGGACATTTCTCTCATGCAAACAAGTTCAAACAACAACCAAAAAGTATCTGTACTCAGCAGGGACCCAGAGAAGAGAACTCTCACTATGGAAATATATCCTCTCTTCCTTCTTCTCCCCTGAGAACAACAGGTAGCATCTCAAGTAGAGTAATACAAGATACTCATTCATTCCCAATCTGCCATTAAAATGTTCACTCCGACAGCTGGTGATCATGCTGTTATCTTTCTGCTCATTCCAGGGGTCATTCCTCTCTTTACAAAAGCATGAAGTGAATTAATTCCTCTCTTTACAAAAGCATGAAGTGAATACTTTCTACTTGGGTAATGTTCTAAACTGTTACATTTGAAAAAACATTTTCAATAAATTGAGATGAAATATAAAAATATAAAAATCTATGCAACCAAAGGAGGGGGTCTTATTGTTTTCAGTATGGTTGAATCAGATCCCTAACAGACAACATCCAGAGGTTAATGCAATGGTTATGAAGTCTTTCTTCCCTCATAATCAGTTCATTTGGTCTCATAATAACAAAAGAATCTAGAGGAATATGTACAAAGAAACAATGTGAGGACATTTTAAGAATGCTGCTTAGGCCTTCTTTTACTTTCCTTTGAAATATCTGCCATATTCCAACTAATGAATAACTCAGGCAACCCAATCTTCCAGTGATAAAGCCTTTGCACAGACTCCACTATTGTGTAGTCTCTTCTTGTCTGCTTAATGTTATTTAATGTGAATTTTCTGCTCGGAAAGCACAAGCAGCCTAGATAAAATGGAAGTATTGCAAACTTGCCTGACAGTAAAACTGAATTTTCGCCTCCTTCTGAATATAATAGTTATATCAGTGATCAGTGACATTTCTGCCTAGCATTTTATACATCATTCATTTCTGTATTTTCCAAATTCATTTCTGTAGTCTGACGTATCTGTAAAATACCAATATTCTACAGAATGCTGCCCAGCACTACTGTGCACCTAGAATTTCTTTACTGATACACACACACACACACAAATCATGTAATGCTGAATAAGTATGAATGGCTGCAATTCTAATTTAAGCATTTAAAAATTTCTCTGCTGCCTAATAAAATTATTTCAGTCAGCAGAGTCTGTTGCTTGCATTGTATGCTTCCAAAGCAGAGCAATGAAACACAGGCTTTGATTTCATCTAACAAGGATCATTTAGTTAGGAGTCAAAAGAAGTCTGCTTGAAAAGATGTTCGTAAGAAATCCACTTTGACAAAATTGGAATGTGTCTGGGATTTTTCACCTTGCTTGTTTCTGCTCACTGTGTTGCTTCCACTGATTAATGTGTGGTTCCTCAAAGCCTAAAAGATATATGCTGACAGGTAGACTTTTTTCCTATAGCCCTGAACTTTGTTTCTTTGAGGTTTTCTTGCTGAACCAGAAAGTTAAGCAGGCCTCTCTCTGACATTGAACTTCTACATGCACTATTTTTTCAGACATATGAGGGATATTATATTATTTTACTACTTTTTTTCAGACGTACCTGAATCACAAACAATTTGGAGATGGGCTATCATGAAGTGCAGAGAAATGATAAATAGCTTTTTCTTCAGCAACAAGCACCAGACAACACTTTGTTTTAAAAAATTGCAGAGCAGTTGAACGGATTTAGTTGATGTTCAGGTAAAGCAAATAGGCAAAGCTCAGGGAAAATCTTGCCTTTTACTTCTGACTAAGGGATGCAAACAACATATTACCACAAAAAAAAAAAAAATACAAGCCACATAGGTGATTTTTGAGATAATATCCATCTTGAAATACAGCTCAAGACCTGTGTATTTTATGTATTCTGAAGAGGATCCACCTCCACCTTCAACCATTACTGGTGGGTGACATACTTGCACTTTTCCCCTTGACTAAATTTGCTAAAAATTCAAGGGAAGATGTCCTCGGCCTTCCTTGCTCAGGAAAGTGAGCATTCTGCCATCTGCCTAGCAATGCAGAGTGAAATGAAACTCCCCAGAGCAGAGGCTGGCTCACAGGCGTGTACATTATCATCTCTCCAGGCTGATAACCACAGACAGCAGCATATGAATGAACGTGCCATGTATGCAGTGATTATGCAACACGTATCCGCACCGTCCAGTTCGCATTAGCATCAGTACAGGCGTCTTATCAGCCTGGGCTGCCTCACAAATGAATTCTGCCAGGCTGCTGGAGTTATCTGCACAGTCAGATATTCATTTTTAGCTTTTTCATCATGGTTGAAGACAGCTCCACTTGATCTCAGCAAAGTTATTTTAAAATCTGAGAGTTTGCCAATGTTTCTTCTTAAAGGATCACATCTAGTGTGACTCATTACTCCTGGATTTCATTTGTCAGAGCAGCCAAGTAGTCTAGCTTTTACATTCCCAATGGCCATTATCTCTGTTTGTTAACAGCTAAATGGCTGATGCTCGGATACACATTATTTCTGTGTTTTCTTGCAGAGAGAGATCTTTTGCTGGAAACAAAATATTAAAAAAAGAAACTAGAAAAATATGGTAATCCACAGATTTTAGAGAAAAAAATGATTATTGATTAGAAATACGTATATAAGGGATAGTTTACTGACTACTGTCTCTGGGGAGTTTATTCATTGGATTTCTTTACTTTTAGATTATACATTGGATGTGTTGAAAAAAGGTCTTGTTGAAAAAAGGTCTTATGCTACCAACATTATATGTTAAATAATAATTCCTAGAAGAAATCAATATGTTCATTCCAAATACAACAACTTGTTCCACAGTGTGATCTTTATTCACCAAAATAGTGCCAGAGTCTGCCTAAAAGTAAACATGTGAAGAACTTGTATATATTCAGACATCCCTCTAAGCCAGTGAAGTTAGTTCCATCAGCCACCGAATAAACCTGATTTTAGGTGAATACTTCAGTGAGTTAGGGTCTGAATTATTGTAAAATTGAGCTGAAGAAACCATTTGATTAGCTGATGTGGAGCCTGAACCATGTAATTATAAGATCATGCACAGCTGGGGTGGAATTCATTAGCCAACACATTAGAGTTACCTTTCGATAAACACAAAGAGTAAAAATGATTGTTGCTCTATGCAATAGATGTACTACAGCCTGTGCATTTCATATCTGCTATATTGTGTTGCAGATACTTGCTTTCTGATTAGCAGTGAATCATCATGATGATGATATACAGTTGCTCAAAACAATTTCAAGTGATAATTAGCTCAGCAGAGAAAATTCCTGCCACTAGTTCAAGAGGTCAAAGCAAATGTAATCCAAAATCTTTCAAGCCATTTCACATTTATAAAAACAAAACCTCAAAACTGCTCCATAAGACTAGCATCAGCAGTAAAAAAGATATACATTTAAAAAGATATAACATTAAAATTGTTACTGTGACCTTTACAATTTTTTTAATATTTTTTTTTTTTTTTTTTTTTTTACAAGCAGTGTACCTTGAGTAATGTTTGCTACCACTTGTAGATCTATTCACGTGAATGATGCTGGGTTAATTTCGAGTTGGTAGATATAATATAGGCAAGATTTCAGTCTAAAAACCAAACAGGAACATCTTCTAAGGTATGGAAGTCCAGACAGTGCTGAGACAAAGCAATTTCACATGAATGTGTGACATCTGCAGCACAGCTGTTGAGCTGGGTTTGCAATGAACCAGGCAAGCAGAAATTCCATTGCAGTGTGCCAATGAGTTAAGGCAATATTGTTACCACAAATGTGTATGGTCCAGTCACATAAAAACTTCATTTAAACTTGTAAAATATTACATTTTAAAATACAATATAAATGTGTTAATTGGAAGGAAGGGCAAATAAAAAACCAACAATATTAGATAGTTTAACTGATAACATCTCCTTGTGTTGACAAGTATTGTCATCAAAGATTTTTTGCCATTTGAAAAGATTTCTGAAGTACACCTGTGATAAAGAATTCAATTAAAAAAAAAAATGCTACTCTGTGCAATTAAATTATTTCTCTGCTGTTGCAAATGAGTGTGCTAAGGTCACAAAGAATCACTGGCAAAGGTATCGCAGAAGCAGGTTTAATATAAAGGCAAAAGCATGATAAAGATCGTTGACAAGGGTCGCTCTACTACTTAATGGATGGCTAAATCACACTAAGAAAGAGCAAATTAAAATCTAAAATCAATCAATCTAAAACCAAAATCATCCCAAAAATAATCTTTGTGGAGACTGTGGAGTGTGGGTGTGAAAGGATAGGGATAGGAAAGGGTAAGAATAAGGAGTGAGGAAGACCCTCCTGTTGAGTCATAAGGTTCAGAGTTGACCCACTTGCTAAACTGAGCCCCGGACTTAACCAAGAGTTTAAGTCTAAAGGTTTAAAAGCACTTAAACTTAACAGCACTTTAAGTTAAACAATTTAACAAAAGACATATAGAATTTACTATAGTGCAACAGTAACTCATAGGCCTAACTTACAAAACTTAAGGACTAAAAATCTAGGAGAGTAACACTAATAGTACATTTACTATAGCATATTCGCACTTGCACACAGACCTACAGAGTATGTACAAGCTATACCTGTGAATAATTCTCCTCAAAGTCAGTGGAGTACTCACGTTTGATGCCTTTGAATCTTCTAAATGCACGAAGAATCGAGCCTTGAGGAGTGGGGGATATCAGTGCAGGATCCACTGTCATGGTTCAGCAGTGATGTCCAAGTACAGCAAACAGGAGAGTTTGCTGGCTCTGAGAGGCACCCCGCTCAGAAAGAGATTGCTGGTCACAGGAAAGCTCAAAGGATTTGACTTTAGACTGCAGTTTGTAGGGTTACAAGAGAGCAGGCTTCAGTCATAATGATTTTTGATCCAGTAATTTGGGTGGGTAACCTTCTTTGAAAGTTTGATAACAAAAATGTTACTCTTCTTGGGATGTTATTCAGGCATGAAAAATAAGTTTCCAAGGCTGTTTGTTAAAAAACAGGAGCTTGTTAGCATAAGTTCCTGGAAGCAGACAGTGTTTCTGACAAGCTCGAGAGGAGTTTAGCCCAGATGCTCTTTGTCAAGGCCAAGGCCTAATGAGCATTTCTCAGATCACAGTGTGGCCGAGGGAGCAGGGTGGAGGGAGGGAATGCACCACTACATCTGCTTATTGTATAAACTAACATTTGATTATAACATTAACATGCAGAATAATTCAAACAACAGTTATAGGTCCCCATTTCAAATGCAAATAAAAGGTCATAAGTGTATCAACATGCTGGTACATCCATAACACCAAGAGAGCACTTTCCAGAGGATCCATGAGCATGGCATTTTCTGATCTCCCTTACAACCAAGAATGCTGGTAAATGTCTGGACATCGGACTCCCCTTGGGGTGTATTGCAAACCATTGCTTGAACAGACTGTACCTGTCCTTGAGAGTGGCCTGTCTGTGGTCCTGAACCCACGTCTGTCTTAATATGTCTCCAGTGGCTGTGACTGCTACATATTTGGGTACCATTTTATATTGGGTACTCATAAGTACCAAATAAGGAGGAGGAGAGTATTTAAACCCTCTTAATATCACAGTAAATCTCTGCCTTGTGTACATGTTCCCACCAAGGTCATTTCTGCCTGCAAATGGGCAATTATGGTGCTTCAGTATATAATTTAGAGAGAAACCAGCTGATAAATTAATTTCTAATACAACACCTTTGTTTTTCAGGAGACAGACCAAGCTGATGGAGGGGCAGTATGACTTGTGGGAAGCATGGCACTAGCATTCAGGGGCTGTGAATCCTCTGCCTGGCTATCATGCATTTTTTTCCACTGAGTGACCTTGAACACATAATTTGTCCTGTTACAATATGAATAAGATGACTCAGTCTTCAATTTAAAATACTTCAAAATCTATGCTTGAAAAGCTCTGTATGAACACAAGCTATTATTGAAAGCAGTGCTAGGATCTGAACCAGGTCTCCTCTGTTTTTGCATCTATTGTTCTTTATCTTCATCTCTCCTTTTGTCTTCACTCCTTTGCCTCCCACAAACCCCTGCCCATAATCAACCTTCGTGAGACTGCATTCAAAATAGATCCCTTCAGCAGCCTGAAATAACTACTTCAGTTTAAGGCAAGTAAAACAATAGAGAACAAGTCAATAAACAAGCTGTTGATTTTTCCCAGTAATCCAAAACAATTATATAAACTTACATATGACCCTTGAGCTTCCACTCCTCCTGAAGCCCTTCCCCTTTTCCTCTTTGTTATTATTCTTACTCGACATGCTACACCTGCTTTAGTCCAAGTGCCCTTAAAGGCAAGGTTATATCTTTTTGGTCTATATATTGTGCCTTCCATACAAATGTAAGAATGAACATTACATTTGAAACCTTTTCAGAAGAACACTTTGATGATTTACTGTTCTGCATCATTGTAAACACTTTGTTTTCTCCCCTGCAGTGAATCAACTGCCTCTTTTGAATCTTTTGTCACTGATTCTTTTTGTGTGTTTCTGTTTTCTCTGCTGCACAACTGAGATGGGTGCTTTTGAAAGCATTTGCTTCACATTCATTTACTTCTTGCAGAGTCATATCACCCCAGGGCTTGATTCTCACTTTTGTCTTTTGCAAATGGTTGCTCCCGTTACTTGGGGCTACTGATGATTTCTTCCTGCTTTCTCTCTGAGGAGCGTGGGTTTTCCTTTGAGATCTGCACCTGATTTCTGAAGAAACCAAAGGCTGTATCTCCAACTGCATGAGAAGGAGAGAGGGACTGCATTGCACCATGCCCACTCTCTGACAGGGGTAGCCAAATGACCCTAAGGAGGATGATCACAGGGTGGTACCTCCCTGGGATGCCTCTGCAGTCAGCACTTTCTGACCCATACCATTGTGTTCATTAGCCCACAGCAGATATTTATTTCATGAGTTTCTCTAGATGTTTCTTGAATCTATTTAAAATTTTGGCTTCTAAAGCCTGCTGTGGCAATGGCATTTGAAGTTATGGATTATGTGAAGAAGAACATTTTGTATACAACCTGCAGTCTGATAGTTTTATTTGGTGTCTCCATGTTCTTTTCTTATTAGATACAATAATCATCATTCCCATCCTTTCTCCTTACCATTCATCATTTTATAAACAACAAGCTCTTTTTTTTCTGTGCTGAAAAGTGCTATTCTGTTTAATATCTCTTTGGATAGAACCCATTTCATACCTCTGACGTTTCTTGCTGTCCTTCATTTTACCTTTTCTGAACTCATGGCGGGGACGGGGTGGGGGGGCACAATTACACCTACCATTTAAAACTAGGACTTTTTGTGGTGGTATAATGTTTTCTCTCCCATCCTCTAATACACTATTAGTAAATATTGTATTTCTAATATACCTAGGACAGGGAAGGAAGGTTGCCTGCCATTAATCTCAGAACTAACATTTTAAAGAAATATCCAAAAAGACTTCTGCAGTCCAAGATATCCTCATTATTAAATACCACAGTTTGCACATAATTCTATTGTTACACTCAGAACAGTTTGGATTGGAAGGGGCCTTAAAGATCCTCTAGTTTCAAACCCCCTGCCATGGGCAGGGACAGCTTTCACTGTTCCTGAAAGCCCCATTCTGCCTGCTGAATGCTTTCAAAAATGGGGCATCCACAGCTTCTCTGGGCAACCTGTTCCAGTGTCTCACCACCCTCAAAAGTAAAGAATTTATGCCTAATATCTAATCTAAATCTATTATCCTTTATTTTGAATCCATTACCCCTCCTCCTATCACCATGTTTCCTGATAGAGCACCTCCCTATCTCTCCTGGAGGCCCCCTTTAAGTACTGGAAGGCTATTATAATTAAATTGTTCTTCTCCATGGAACTCTTTAGTAAAAGGCAAGAGATTTATAGGATCTGAAGAGAAACCAGAGTTCACTTATGCAATTGCTTCTGGATTGCTCTTACTGAGACAGTGGAAGATTCTAATCCTTTGAACTGAAGTGTTAAAAACACAGATTCTGATATAAATAGTAATAGAAGAGACCATGTTGATCTGTTTGTGTTATATTTGTATAAAGATAACGAAGAGTAGAAGCTTCACTATGTCATATAGCCAGAAGGCACTAGGTAGTGAACCCACCCAGTTCACTCATTGCAGGCTGTCATTGATCCACATAAGTTGCAGTTTCCCGTTTTCCTTCCTTCCTCTGTGTTTTGTTCTGACTCTTAGTTTTCAGTGCAAACAAAAAGTTCAAAGTCAAATTCAGTCCTGACTCTCAAACCTACCTTGAGTGTTGGACCTCTCTGGGAAGCCCTGCCTGGTTCTTCTGTCTCATTCGTGAGCCTTCAGGAATTCTGCCATGGGATATCTGTCTACAGAAAAAGACAGAAGGAGGAGACAGGACATTAGAAATAAGTCAATATACAAGAAATTAAAACAGAAAAACATATTGACTGTTTTCTCTCTTTAACTAGGTGTGGTCATTAGTTAAAAAGTGGATTAGAGGTTAGATTTAGCTATTAGTGAAGGGAAAACTAGAATAAACTACTGAGGAAACTGGATGAATCTTTCCTTGGCAAATTTCTATGAAATAGAAATATCTGTCAGAGGTTATTTAGTTACTTTTACTCAACTTCACTGCTAAGCAATAAACTAGAGACTAGGAGGTCTCCATGTGCTCTGCCTTGAAATACAAATTGACATTGAAGACACTGCGTCACCAGGCCATAGCCCCCAAAAGCATTGTAAATGACTGTAATTGGTTCAACAATACCAGAAAAACACTTCTGGCCATATTTTTAAAGAGACAGACTTCAGAAATCTGTCAGTAAAATAAAGCCTGAAAGAGAGCATTCCATCTGGGGTAACCCTTTTTTTCACGTATGTCAGTCCCTGTGAATGTTTTATGTATGTATTCTTTGTATATCATCTAGCAGAAACAGCTGTGTGTGCTGCCCACCTGCTCAAGCCTACAATCTAGTGTTATTTCAATTAGATTTGATTGCAGGAAAAGTTTATGAAACAGCTATCAATGATTTCATGCCATCTGGCTTCCGCTTTTCTTCTGTTTAGAGAGACCCTGTGTTTACATTGATTGGCCTTCTATATATACAAGCATGATTGAGTTTTACTATTCTTTTTATTTGTCTGATAGCAGCGTGCTTGGTGCTGTCCAGACTTACAACAGAAGAGAAACTGTAAAGATTTCATGTCATGAAGTTCAGCTCAGGCACACAGGGCTTCAGCTGAGAACATACCAGAAAGGAATGCATATTTTAAAAAGCCTGTTTTATTAATTAGGATATAAATTTTCTACTGAGAGTAAAACATACTTTAACTTGGTTTTAGCCATGTAGAAGCTAAGTTCTCAAAGAAGCTGGTTCCCTTTTAGAGTCAACAGAAAGAGAAATAAACTTTACCAGGAGGAGTGGGTCCAAAGTCATGTCTCAAGCGAAGTGGATTACCTTTGGAGGCACTTTCCTCTTTTCATCATCATGGGAACTTGGACACCCAGCCTAAGCTGGGCTTACCTTCTCACTTGCTGAAAGCAGAGGAGGTGAGTCATCCCTTGACCACTGACCTCCTTGGCTCTTTTTAAACTCCTCAAATTACAGAAATATTCTCTTTGGTTAAGAAATGGTCTCCAATGAGCTATTTTTCTTTAGTAACATTTGGAAGTTTGCTCTCCTCTCAGGTACAATATGAACATACGTCTTTTAAAGTGCTGACTTTACTTTTCCTTCTCCCCGCAAATTCTTGGTGTTTCTGTTGTCTATGAGGATTTGTTACACAAAAGTCAATCTGAAACTCATTGTCTCATTGGCAGAACAAATTTTTCTTCTAGCTTTGACCTGAATTCAGTTATGGCAGGCTTTAACCTTGGTGTAGTTGAACTTGACATTTCAAACAACAGCTGAAAGGTTCATCCCTGTTTGGGCAAACCAGCTCTAGGAAATGACAGTTCAAACTCACACAACCATCTTGTGTGTTTGTCCCTCCTGAGATGAACCAAATTTAGGTGCATGAGTTGACTTTGGAATTAACACCATCTGCTCACACTGTGTTTGCTTAAGGTTTGCTTGTGTCACTTGCCTCTTTCTTCCCAGAAGGATGACATGCTGTGTGGCGCTTGCAGGCAGTCTGGGCATATGTTAGGCTGTCAAACTCACTGGTCTGGAGGCATCCTACTCTTTGGAAATACTATAACCTTTTGAAACTCTATAAAAAGGGCTATGATGCTATTAGTGGGTCTAAACCTCTTCTATATTGTCATGACAGTGTTTATTGCATAGCTGTGTGCTTGCCTGGAATACTAAGTAGCAGCAGAAATTAAACTAAAGAAGTAGGATAAAACTGTAAATGCTCTGGTGAACAGTGTCTCCCTTTAATTTCTACAGTGCCCACTACAATGGGGATTTGCTCATGAATATCATCTCTTTGTGTGACTGCAGCATAGGTATCACAGTGCTTTTTCTATTTAAACCAGTGTGCAGACATATGATTAACCTCCTGTGGAAATTAGTTATTTAAACACCTTGCAGACCTGGCCTCTGGTGCTTGCAAGCTGAGATGCACTCTATCTCATGTGCCCTGCTATCTTTTAAGAACAGGTTAGGAACCTTGGTTATCTATGTTTTCCTTGCTTTCACCACTGCACCAAGTTTTCAAATGCTTTACTGGGAAAACAAAAAACGCACGGACCATATGGGGTGGAAAACCATGTACTGTTACCACATTTTTAAACCAAATATTTGAAGAATGTGAACAATTCTCTTCAAACCAAATGAAAATTGTGGAAGTGGCAAACATATTTGCTTTTGCAGATTTCCTTATGAATTATTTACTACTTTACTGAAACAACTTATGCTAATAATATTGTAATAAGCAGTGCAGGTCTGACTCATGTTAGACTGAAGAGATATGTGAGCAGTACACAGGAAACTTTGCCATAGACTCCCATAATTCTTTGGAATACAAATGGTATAATTAGCCCAGTACTGCTGAATATATATGAATGTAGGCAGCTGTAGAGCATAGCTTCTACATACTCACAAGCACATATTTAAAGAATAGATAAATATTGATTTCACCATTATTCATCTATATTTCATATTATGCATTTGCATGACCACAACACCTAGTGACCAGACTAAACAGCAATCAGTGCCATCAGTAAAAAGACCACTTCTGCAAGCACCTTTACATATAGAAGCAGTAAGTCCTACTCTGGAAGACACAAGATCTGCCCAAATCCAGCTTCGTTTTCTTTTTTTTTTTTTTTTCATTTTTAAGTAGGTAGTGAGCT